>JANAVB010007397.1:16241658-16553837 GCA_029216955.1 Iris pallida
TAAAAATAATGACATCCATAAATGGAGAGTATGTCTCAACATAGTCAATTCCAGATCCTTGAGAGAAACCTTGTGCTACAAGTCGGGCGTTGTATCTTTCAACTTTGTTTCTCTTATTTTGTTTTCTCACAAAACACTCATTTAAAACCAATATGTTTTATGCCCATTGGTGTTTCCACTATAGGTCCAAACAGACCATGTTCTAAAAACTTTAATTCTGCTTGAATAGCATATTTACAGATTGGCCAATCTTTTCTTTGTAGGCATTTATTTATACTACATGGTTCATTTTCACAATCATCATTGTCCTTTGATATTTCAGTAGCTACTGTATAGCTAAATATGTCATCGATGACAAGTGCTTTTCTATTCCATAATTCACCTGAACATGCATAAAATATCGGGATCTCTTTATTTTAAGGTACATGTGCCTCTCTAGAGGCATCCATAGCCATTTCAGTAAATTTGGAAATATGTACATCTTTATTATTTGTTTTCAGAGCTCCAACCACAATTGGAATTTTATCAGGACAAGATGTTTCATTAGCTCTCCTCTTTCTAGGAGTACTATTCTTGGAAACTATAGGCCTACCATGCTTTTGACGTATAGTAGTAGATTTATTTGCCGCATTGTTTGGATTTTAACCAATTGGAACAATAACTTTAGTTAGCACATTCATAGTTGGCACTATTTGCCATGAACAAAAGTTGAAGAACTTTTTGTATTTCAAATGTTAAAAAAAGAGTATAAAAGACTTCTGAACAAGAGATCTAAGTACAATTATTTCTGGAAAAGTGTGACGATGGAGATCGAGCACTGCAGCGACTCCTTTACTACGTTGACGATCTGACGACGAAATAAACTTGCTCTGACTCTATGAATAACCATGAGTGGTGATCTGGGTTGCCAATCAAGAAGCAGTCGAAGTATTTTTGAAGACCCTGAAAGAAGGTAAATTGTTGCTATTTGTAGGCATGTACATATATGATGTGCGCAGGGATTTCGGCGCGTAGGAGCGCTGCACGCACGAGATTTTAGGAGAATCTGTTGTAACTGCACTGTGGGGGCTGCTGCTGAGTTGACACGTAGCAGTTTTTAGAATTTTCTTATTGCTGGGATCTTGGGCGATTGGCGCTACTCATCATCAGTGACACGTGGTATGCACATACTGCTCGAAGATCACGTTCAGTTTAAACAAAATGGATTTTAATTTTATCGAAGGAGCGACGGTTTGAACGAACAAGATCTGATTGTATCTAAAGTGATACAACTATTTCAATAAACCAGATCTGATTGTATCTGAAGCGATACAACTGCCATACTGGCCACGTTGCATGGTGTCACGCTTGTGAAGGAGCTGTACGCCATATAATTTAAGCTTTTGAAGGACGTCGAATAGAATGTGCTTTTGAGGAGCCCTAAAAGAGCTGGAAAGGAGATGTGAAGGAGCTGTACTTCTGTAAAGGCTGCGCTTCTGGGAAGCTCAGAAGGAGCTACGCTTCTGAGAAGTTCTGAAGAGGTTATACTTCTGAGAAGCTCTGAAGGAGCTGCACTTTTGGGAAGCTCTGAAAGAGCTGCGCTTCTAAGAAGTTCTACAGAGGCTGCACTTCTTGGAAGATCTGAAGGAGCTGTGCTTCTGAGAAACTCTGTTACTATGCTTTTGGATTGTCTAGTAACTGCTTCTGAGTAGCTGAGACAACGCTTCTTTATTGCTGTCATTTTTGGTGGCTTAAGAAAAGGTGGCTAAAAGACTTAGTCAAATAACTTCATTAAATGAGGTTCATTGTGATGAGTTCTAGGTTCATCCCATTAACTCGGAGCGTTTGACTCGCTGCCACATGGCGTGTAGGTTAGACCACACACAGCCTATATGAAAGGGAGCTTTTAAGGAAGTTATTTGTTTATTGTTTCTCGATATTCCTCTATTATGCTCGATCCTGACTTAGCTTCGAATGGCCGTAGGCCTTGCATAAGTCGACTATTGGTTGTAGATCTCTTTGTTCAAAGAAGTTGTAGTCTTATAGAAGAACAAATTTAGAGTTTCGAGATGCACTTGAGCGTGTAGAATGGGGAGTTCAAACCTGAACAACATCTTGGAGGTCTTTGAGGCCCAAGATACTAGATTTGGGTCGACGGCTGGCCCTTCGTTATGCTGGAAGAGCCACAGGTTGCACTATGAGCTTTGTGTAGGAGTTGTGTCCCCGTTCTGTTCAATAACTGCTTCATTTGTCATATTGGAGCGGGGAAGTGTTGCGCTTCTGACTATGAAGTGAATCGCTCTGGCTGCGCACTTGTAGGCTGAGTAGATAGCTTTTGTATGTAATCATGAAGAATCTGTAATAGATCTTTATAATCATAATTTAATAAAGTAACCCTCTTATCAATTGGATGTGTGCAGCAATTTTTGGGTCCCATGCGCTTTTATAACTGTTGCACTTTTTTATGCTTCTATAGGCACATGTGATCTAGTTACCTTTGCGGCATCATTAAATGCCTCGGGTAATTGATTAGGAATTTTTTGCAAATGTATCATTCTTCTTGTCTCATAATCATATTTTGGAGTTATTGGATCTTGACGAGATAAAGTAAGCAATTCTATGTCAATTCACATCGTTCATTAGCAACAATTTGTTCTATATGAACAATTTGTTGGTTACCTCCCCCTAATGGCAAAAAGAGTCTCTCATCAAATTGGCAATCATCAAATCTTGTAGTAAAGACATCACCAGTCATTAGTTTTAAATACCTTATTATGGAAGAATACTCAAAACTAATGTATATTTCCAAACAACATTGAGACCCATCTTAGTTCTTTTGGGAGATGGAACTGGAACATATACTGCACATCCAAACTTTCTCAAATATGAAATATTTGGTTGTTTACCAGTAACAAGTTATATACGTAAAAAATGATATGGTAGACAATGGGTCTAAATTTAACTAGAGATGCAACATGTAAAATATTATGTCCTAAGCCTTAATTTTTAGACTAGATTACACTAGCAGAGGTTTAGCTATAAGTTGAAGATGTTTAATAAATGATTCAGCTAACCCATTTTGTGTGTGTATATGGGGAATATGATGCTCTATCTCAATCACTAATGATGTACAATAATCATCAAAAACTTGTGAGGTGAATTCTACGAAATTATCAAGTCTAATTTATTCAATCGTTTATCAGGAAACTGAGATCTAAGTTTAATAATTTGGGCCAAAAGACGAGAAAATGAAAATTTCTAGTAGATAATAGACAAACCTATGACCACCTAGTAGATGCATCTATGAGTACCATAAAATACTTAAAAGGATTACTAGCAGGATGAATATGACCACAAATTTCTCTTTATATTCTTTACAAGAAAGTAGGAAACTCATTCGTAACTTTTAGAAAGATGGTATAGTTATAAACTTTTCTTGTAAAAAAAGGAACATATAAGTGATTCTTCGATAAGCCAAGATCATGATTTTCTATTAAATGTCCACAAAAATTATCAGTGATCTGATTAAACATAGTTTGTCCCGGATGACCGAAAGGGTCATGCCAAATGCTACATAAGACATGATCATTGACTTTATATTTTGTCACATTGATATTAGATTCAATTATACCAAAGGTGGTGTAATACAAACCCATCAAAAAATAAGATAATTCTTCAAATTTAAGCCTTTTGCTCCTAACGTTATATGTCATGCATAATGTGTCTTTGTTGTTACCATTTCAAGTTTCAATGTGGTGCCTATTTTTGCGTATATTCTTGAAACTTAGTAAATTTCCTTTTGGAACTGCTTGAATATAGGTTTGAGTACCATTAGGTAACATGATGTGTGCTCTTCCAAAGCCCTCAACTATATGGACTGGCCCAGCTATTGTTGACACTTTATGCATGTCCAAACTAACTTTGGAAAAAACTTTTGATTTTTTAATACCATGTGTTGTAACACATCTACCAAATGCATATCCAAGTTACTTTTCTTGGATTCTTTGAGTCTGTCAACCTCTTGTTGAGTAGCTCGATATAGCTTAAACTAATGTCCAGCTTTGTCATATTTATGAGAAGCATTATTACTCCTATTTTGTTTACATGAAGCAAAATAAGAACTTTATGAAAATATATTCTAGCTAGCATAAGTATAATAAGAAATAATTAAGAATTTCAAATGATAATATCATATTATAGAAATGTGACTCCAAATGCATAATAAATATTTTCAATAAAATAAACTCTCATGTCCTAGACATTTCATGATGGAAACCAAAAATAAAATATGACTTCTAATATAAATAGTTTATAAGTACTTGAAATAAAATATAAATTGACCGAGTGCTCGTTCAATGGAAGGAATTTTCAAGCTTTTTCTCAAACTGTTCATTTGTAACTTGATTCCCTTTGTTAGAGGGTGTTGTCTACTTGTTCCATTTATTCTTATGTGAACCATTGTTTCCAACTTTGTAAGGCTGATAACCATGACCATATCTTCCATAATTTTTTATTTTCTTTTTACGTCATCCACCACGACCTTTGTTAATTCCAAAAAAGTTGGTATTTGCCTAAAGAATTACCATTGACTAGTTAGTTTAGAGTTATAGATTTTCATGAGAACATTGTTAGTAGTCTCTGCTACAAGGAGACAATCACCAGTTCAGAGTATTATATTAAAAAAATTATGGTCTTTTAATGCAAAAGTACATTACTTACATGAAATATGGAAAAGCTTTTCTCAATCATTTGAGTCTATATTACTTTTTCTTCGTACAATCTAAGACGAGAAACAATATTAAACATAGCAGAATTATATTCTTTAACATTTTCATAGTCATGGTATCTTAGATTCAACCATTCATTTTGAGCAGACAAAAGGATTACCACCCTTTGGTCGTCAAATCTATCCTTGAGAGATGTCCATAAATTAAATGGATCATTCTCACATAGATATTATGTCTTTAGATCATCATGGATATGATGTCGTACGTAGAAAAATCAAAGCCTTGACCTTTGCTTCAAAAGATTCTTTATCTTAATTCTTAATAGTACCATCAAGCTTGTTGGATTGCAATTACAACTTTGCATCCAATTGCCATAATAAATAATTGTCTCTGCTCACATCAAGAGCTTTGAATTCAAGCTTGCAAGACTCGACATCTATATGACAGAAAATAATTATATTAGAGATAAATTAGTTTAAATAATAAAATTGATGAGCGCTTTCAAGATTACAAAACTTCAGATATGTCATAATATGATGACATATTATCAAAGAATAGTATATCTTATATGTATCACATATACAACAATGTGGTAAAATGCTATCAAAGAATATTATGTCTCATGTGTATCTGTAACACCCACTTTTCTAAAAAGGGGGTAATTTTGAACTTTTGTAAAAGTTTATTATTTAATAATAAAATTTATGATTTATGGAAATTTTTAATTAATTTAATACTTTTTAAAATTGGTGAATTATAATTTTGATGCGTTAGCTAGTGAACTCTAGAACTGTTGAGCCTAGAGATTAACCATGACCATGGGGACCTAACCATGTGATTAGAATGACTATTTACAACTTTTTACGCTAAGGGTATTTTAGTCATTTTGTGACTTTTGAATTATTTAGAATTTTGATTAATTGATAAATTTTAGATTATTTTAATAATATTTAAATTGATGTATTATGATTTTGGTCATTTTTCATATTTTAATATTTTAGAAAAATTTTATATTTTTAATATTATTTTATTGGATTTGTTTAGTCGGGTTTGAGTTTCGTCTCGTTCCGACTTGTATTGTGATCCGGGTAGCTTAAACTCTAGATGGGACCCAATATTAAGTTAAGCATGGCTCACAAAACCCAACATTTAAGTTAGTTAATTAAACTAATTTTTATCATGTTAGAATGATTAAGTTAGAGACTCAAAACTAGATCATTTTGACCCCAAACTTGAACCTAGTCTAGACTTAACCATATGAAACTAGAGAGGGGCAATTAGGACATTTTTCATTAGCCCTAATAGACTCTTTATGGCAGCCACCTTTAGGAGAGAATGATTTATTTCATTCATTACAATCTTGCCTCTTTTATTTTCCTTTTGTTCTTCCCTAATTTTAGAGAGCCTTTCCATTGATTTGATCTCCAAATCAAATCATTCATTCACCAAAGCTTCCCTCAATCATTCCCATTCTCCAAGAGAAGGGTGCTACCAATGATTGGAAGAGGAGTGCAAGGAGGAGTATCCACTTTGAGGGATCTTCGTATCGGAGCCGTGTCCTAAAGAATTTCATTGGGATTCCACTCCCAATAGGTAAAACCCATCCTCTAAATCGATTTCCTTTGCATATAAATTAGTTTTGAATCCGTAGGATCCATCCTTATGCGTGTGTCCCATTTAGATTCAAATTTGAGGCCATTTGGAGCTCTCTTAAGGATTTTAGATATGTGTCTTGTGTCCTACTTGATAGATCCCATATTAGGACACCCCATGTGTATGTATGTATGATAATCGTTTAAATAGATATTTAAATTCAGTTTTAGAATGGTTATAGAGTGGATTGATCTTAGTTAGGATGGTTAGAATTAGTTTTATTTGGATACCTATGTTTGTATCCAAGTATCTTGGCCTATATGTGTTCTTTTGTCCAAAACAACTCAAATTCGTCATAATATTCATCCACGTTTTTATTAACCAAAGCAACTTAGAAATATCATAACTTTTAGCTTAGAACTCCGATTTATCTCCCATTTTTTTAAAAGAACCGTATCGAAGTTAGCTTTCCAAATATATATTTTAATAAGCCAAATTCTTTCTGTAACTTTCTGTAGAATTACTTGATTGTCAGCTGTATGAAAGATAAACGTGTTTCGGTATTTTTGCGATTTCAGGAGCTTCCAGACACGAAAATGCGATCCGTTTAAAGTTTCGAAAAGCTAACACGAAGGACTACAACATATTTTAATCCTAGAATTTAGTAGAGGCCCAATTGGTACAGTATTGGTTTTAAATAGAAGAGTGACTATACGATATATGCATTTTGTGTAACCTATGAGCCTATGTAGTATGGATATTAAATGAATATATAGTATGTAATGTATGATATGTTAGATGAATAAAATGATATATATATGATATATATCCTATTTACATTAATATATATATATGGTTGAATGCAAGCATGTAAGAATGCAATTAATATAATGTATGTAAGCAATGCATAAATGCATGAATGAAAGAATGATATACAATGTATGCATGAAAGTATATAATGAATGCTAGATATGAATGCAAGGTATACATGTAATGATAGATACGAATGCATAATATATAAATAATATAATGTAATATATAATGATAGCATGTATGGTAATGTAGAATATATGATGTAAGCATGTATATGTCCACTGTTTTTTCTTTTTTCTTACATTTTCTTTCCCTTCCCTTTCCATTTCAGTTTTTCCTCCTTTTTTTCTCTTCTATTTTTACATGTTGTATACAATATATATAATGTATAGATACATGTAAGTATGTAATATGCATGAATGACATGTATGTAATAAAAATAAGTATATGTATGCAACTTAATGATATGTGAATGGATATAATGCCTGAACTGAAATATGCATGCATATGGGATATGAATGAATGTATAAATGCATGAATGAATGTCATATATGAATGAATGAATCAATCAAAGGTATAAGTAAAATATAATGCATTGTAATGAATGTTAACATATTTAATGTATACAAGTATGTATGTAAATGTGCATGAATGTATATATCTATGTAACTATGTAAATATGCATGATGTAACACATGTCTATATATGAATATGTATGTAATGTGGATATACATGTATGTATGAAGGTATGTATTTATATATATTATCTATTTTATATTATGCATTGTTATGGTTCATATTGTCTTGTGATTGTGTGAATGCTAGCCTAGGCTTGGTTAGGCCTAATGAGACTTGTTAGACTTGTTTGGGCTAGGACTTGACCTAGTTGACCTAATTTGACTAGTGTGGTCGACTAGAGTTGACCAAGTGTTGACTTTAGTCTAGTTTGAACTAGACAGCATGCAGATGCAATGTACATTTCATTTATCATCTCTCGTATACATCTTGACCTGTGTTGCTCTAAATAGGACTCTGTGGCTTCAGTTTGGACCTCTATACCTATCAGCTATTCAGGTTATCAGGCGAGTACATTCTCTGATCATTTTATATCTTGTTTAGGATTATATTTCCTGCTTTAGATTATCTTACTTGATGCTGACATGTTGGTAACACGGATTAGTACTATATGGATCCCTTCATGAGATGTTATCCATCTCGGGAGCATCATATACTCTTGTCTCGTGTGTTTTACTTATATCACGTATCTCATGCTTCTATTATCATGAATCTTCGTGAATCAGCTAGTGACTCATGTACTCTCATGATCACGGAGCCTTTACGAATCAATTCATGAATCACCCTTTATGGATAATGTAGTATAATCATAAATCTTAACGTAACTTGACTGGATCCTTGTGTATTGATTGGGGATGGGGGAGTATAAATGAACATGTGGATAATTCCAAGTAGTGTAATCATGAATCAATTCCATAGTGTAATCATGAATCAGTCCCTAGCCATTCACATGTTTATCATGTACTCTGAATCACTAGCACTGTCTCTCTTTATATATCATAGATATTTACTTACAGTCTCTCTTTTACATTATGTTATTCTTTAGTTTTCTGTATTTTATTCTCTAGCATGATTATATTTCTTTTTCTGCTATGACTTGTTGAGATGTATTGTGCTCGCTCCTGTCCTGACTGGACCTATTGAAATATTACAGAGGATGAGGACGAGGCGTGCTGTCCCACTTATTATGGGCCTACCCTAGATGACAGTACAGACTTGGACCAGCAGCAGGATCCTTTAGCTGTGGACGACACTCCACTAGACTAGGATGTTTTCCTTATATTTTTATTCTGGATGATTATATTATGATATTTGGATTCTGTGGATTTGTTATATCTTTTAGACACTTAGACTCTATGGTTGTACTTATGTGGACTCCTTTTCGTTTCAGTAATATCTATCTTCTATTTTATCATTCTGCCTTAGATGTGATTGAGACTGTATCTGCTATGTCACCTTTATTCAGAGAGTATATACTGTACAGGTATCTTTATATTGTTAGATGTTGACCTAGGACAGCGTTATACCGCCGACACTGCGACGTAGGCTAGGCGTACCCACATCTCGTACCCTTACCCTAGGGTGCGGGTCGTGACACATTTTTAGTGGTGGCCCATGTAGGTCGAGTTTATTTAGTGGTATTCGAACTAGAGTATCAGTACAGCCTGCAGTAGGATTAGGATATATTTTTGAAGGTACTCAATCACAGTTAGGCCTCCTTGAGAGATTCCTGGGACGATCCTTGAGAATCTTATTTTAACTTCGATTTGAAATCTATTTTTTCCCTGATTTGATTTACCTTTACTTCCTGTTATTGAACTTGATTTTGATGGATTATTATTGAAATTAGAATCTTGATGTTAGTGGTTGAATTTGAGTCTGTAATTATATGATTTTTGATGGATTATTGTTGAATTTTGAATCTTGATGTTAGTGGTTGAATTTGAGTCTGTATTTATATAATTTTTGATGGATTATTGTTGAATTTTGAATCTTGATGTTAGTTGTTGAATTTGAGTTTGTATTTATATGTATATATATATATATATATATATATATATATATATATATATTTGGAATTAAGGTATAACCTGATAACATACTTGATAAAGACAGTGAGAAAGGTAAAAGTCTACTTTATTATGGAATTTAGAATTTATTGCAGTCATATTTGCTAGCATGAGAAGGACGTAGAGCCTGATATAGCTATACTTATCTTAGTTATGAAATCTTGATTTTCTTGCAGCCATAACGGGTGGCGTGGTAAGAATTCTAGATAACATGATTATAGGGTGTATGCCTTATTATGGACTCTATCGTTTATTGCAGCTATGCTTATTGGCGTGGCAGAATTCTGACAACATAATTTCAGGAAGACGCATATGATTATCAGATTATATCTCTAAAGCTTTTTTTTTTTAAAAAATTATCTCTACCTTGTATTTCAGCCTTAAAAAATTGTTTCTTCATCACTTAACTTAGGAGTAAAAAAATAGTTTTAATTGTTGATATAATCCCTTGTATAACTTTATTGGATATAATTTCTTCCTAATGTAATAAATTGACGAATTGTCTTAGGCCTTATCTTAGACTTGTTTGTATAGCTCTGATCTCAAATGGTCCCCTTTTTTTAACAGATTGAGCAAGAAAGGATTTTATCATTATTTTCTTTTTTTCATTATTACTTGTATTAGTTTAAAAAAATTGTTGTTTGTTTGTTTTGCTTCTCATTATTTAACTTAGGAGTAGGAGTAGCTTTAGCTATTATTATGAACATTTATGTAACTTCTTGCTATGAATTTCTTCATAATACAATAAATTGATGATTTTGCTAGACCTTATCTGGATTTGATATTATAGCTCTGGTTCTTCACAATACAATATCAGAGACTAGTTCTTCTATTTTTTTAGTTTAAATTCGTAATTTAAATATAAATTTCATATTATTAGTTGTTGTTTACATCACTGCACATGTATGTTATATACAGGGTTTCAATTCTTAAAGAAATTGGTTAAGTTTTGTGTTTGAATATGTCAAATCTGAGACTGTGTGCATATTAACCCTTTAACACTGGATTCTAAGTGATTAGTTCAATTTGCTGTTTTTAAATATAATGTTTTGAGCCATATACATTGTTGTATGTAGGAATACAATATTAGGTTTCATACTTTTACATGTTAGGTTGTGGTTGTGGTGAACATTGGTTGGTTTTGATGTTCGAATTTCTCCAAAATCCTGAAACCGAATACATGTTAACATTTTTCATATTGATTTTAAATGTTTAGTTCAATTTCAGATTTAATATGTAATGTTAAACTGAACTGAATGATTGAACCCTTCATTTTAATTTATAACCCCTGTACTTTTGACACTCTACACTAATGTACACTAATGTTCACAACTGTCATGTAAACCTAACCCTTCATCTCTATGTTATGTTCATATATCTATATAGGTATGTATATATATAGTTTATGCATACATGTTATAATGTATATAGATACATAACTAAATCTCTACCTCTCTATACATATAGATATATGTATATATATGGTTAGCCATGCATGTTATGAGTAAATAGGTTGTGCATTGTAGATTGTTTAACCAATATGCCATGAGTAGTGTAACTTGATAGCTATTATTTTGAATTCCAAATCCTCCTATAGACTTTCATGTATATTTCACACACACACACATGTCTACTATCTAACCCTATGAACTTGTGCACATACACCCATACACACACTAACCACATAACCTTTACATAATGCTAGCTTTTTCCTTCTAACACTCTCTATATATATGTCGTGATTGAATTTTAATGCTCGATATTTGTGCTTTAAATTTTGATTTTGATTATGCCTTAAAGCCTTGATGATTTGTTATTTCTGTATCTTTTCCCATTTAACACCCCTGATTGCTTGTAAGTTTTGGTATCCTATGATTGTTTTGGTCTAGTGTAACTAGTATACCTAGATGAGTCTTACACTACCACCGAATGCCATGACCCTGTATGCCATTCTTTTAAATTGTATAATTTAGGTAAGTTCTGAGACTTTGATTGTTGGGGACGAGACTCTAGAAGAAGTACGACCATCATAATTTCGAGGACAAAATTTTCTAAGAAGGGTAGACTTGTAACACCCACTTTTCTAAAAAGAGGGTAATTTTGAACTTTTGTAAAAGTTTATTATTTAATAATAGAATTTATGATTTATGAAAATTTTTAATTAATTTAATCTATTTACAATTGGTGAATTATAATTTTGATGTGTTAGCTAATGAACTCTAGAACTGTTGAGCCTAGAGATTAACCATGACCATGGAGACCTAACCATGTGATTAGAATGACTATTTACAACTTTTTAGGCTAAGAATATTTTGGTCATTTTGTGACTTTTGAATTATTTAGGATTTTGATTAATTGGTGAATTTTAGATCATTTTAATAATATTTAAATTGATGTATTATGATTTTGGTCATTTTTCATATTTTAATATTTTAGGAAAATTTTATATTTTTAATATTATTTTATTGGATTTGTTTAGTCGGGCTTGAGTTTCGTCTCGTTCCGACTTGTATTGTGACCCGGGTAGCTTAAACTCTAGATGGAACCCAATATTAAGTTAAGCATGGCTCACAAAACCCAACATTTAAGTTATTTAATTAAACTAATTTTTATCATGTTAGAATGGTTAAGTTAAAGACTCAAAACTAGATCATTTTGACCCCAAACTTGAACCTAGTCTAGACTTAACCATATGAGACTAGAGAGGGACAATTAGGACATTTTCCATTAGCCCTAATGGACTCTTTATGACAGCCACCTTTAGGAGAGAATGATTCATTTCATTCATTACAATCTTGCCTCTTTTATTTTCCTTTTGTTCTTCCCTAATTTTAGAGAGCCTACCCATTGATTTGATCTCCAAATCAAATCATTCCTTCACCAAACCTTCCCTCAATCATTCCCATTCTTCAGGGGAAGGGTGCTACCAAGGATTGGAAGAGGAGTGCAAGGAGAAGTGTCCACTTTGAGGGATCTTCGTATCGAAGCCGTGTCCTAAAGGATTTCATTGGGATTCCACTCCGAATAGGTAAAATCCATCCTCTAAATCGATTTCCTTTGCATATAAATTAGTTTTGAATCCGTAGAATCCATCCTCATGCATGTGTCCCATTTAGATTCAAATTTGAGGCCATTTGGAGCTCTCTTGAGGATTTTAGATATGTGTCTTGTGTCCTACTTGATAGATCCCAAATTAGGACACCTCATGTGTATGTATGTATGATAGTAGTTTAAATAGATATTTAAATTCAGTTTTAGAATGGTTAGAGAGTGGATTGATCTTAGTTAGGATGGTTAGAATGAGTTTCATTTGGATACCTATGTTTGTATCCAAGTATCTTGGCCTATATGTGTTCTTTTGTCCAAAACAACTCAAATTCGTCATAATATTCATTCACGTTTTTATTAACCAAAGCAACTTAGAAATGTCATAACTTTTATTTTAGAACTCCGATTTATCTTTCATTTTTTTTGAAAGAACCGTATCGAAGTTAGCTTTCCAAATATATATTTTAATAAGCCAAATTCTTTCTGTAACTTTCTGTAGAATTATTTGAGTGTCAGTTGTACAAAAGACGAACGTGTTTCGATATTTTCGCAATTTTGGGAGCTTCCGGACATGAAAATGTGATCCGTTTAAAGTTTCAGAAAGCTAACACGAAGGGCTACAACAAAGGGCAACAACATACTATAATCCTAGAATTTAGTAGAGCCCCAATTGGTACAGTATTGATTTTAAGTAGAAGAGTGACTATACGATATATGCATTTTGTGTAACCTATGAGCCTATGTAGTATGGATATTAAATGAATATAGAGTATGTAATACATGATATGTTAGATGAATGAAATAATACATATATGATATATATCCTCTTTACATTAATGTATATATATGGTTGAATGCAAGCATGTAAGAATGCAATTAATATAATGTATGTAAGCAATGCATAAATGCATGAATAAAAGAATGATATACAATGTATGCATGAAAGTATATAATGAATGCTAGATATGAATGCAAGGTATACATGTAATGATAGATACGAATGCATAATATATAAATAATATAATGCAATATATAATGATAGCATGTATGGTAATGTAGAATATATGATGCAAGCATGTATATGTCCACTGTTTTTTCCTTTTCCTTACATTTTTCTTCCCTTCCCTTTCCATTTCAGTTTTTTTTTCCCTTTTTTCCTCTTCTATTTTTACATGTTGTATACAATGTATATAATGTATAGATGCATGTAAGTATGTAATATGCATGAATGACATGTATGTAATAAAAATAAGTATATGTATGCAACTTAATGATATGTGAATGGATATAATGCCTGAACTGAAATATGCATGCATATGGGATAGGAATGAATGTATAAATGCATGAATAAATGTCATATATGAATGAATGAATCAATCAAAGGTATAAGTAAAATATAACGCATTGTAATGAATGTTAACATATATAATGTATAAAAGTATGTATGTAAATGTGCATGAATGTATATATCTATATAACTATGTAAATATGCATGATGTAACATATGCCTGTATATATAAATATGTATGTAATGTGGATATGCATGTAAGTATGAAGGTATCTATTTATATATATTATCTATTTTATATTATACATTGTTATGGTTCACATTGTCTTGTGACTGTGTGAATGCTAGCCTAGGCTTGGTTAGGCCTAGTGAGACATGTTAGACATGTTTGGGCTAGGACTTGGCCTAGTTGACCTAATTTGACTAGTGTGGTCGACTAGAGTTGACCAAGTGTTGACTTTAGTCTAGTTTGACCTAGACAGCATGCAGATGCAATGTACATTTCATTTATCATCTCTCGTATATATCTTGACCTGTATTGCTCTAAATAGGACTTTGTGGCTTCAGTTTGGACCTCTATACCTATCAGCTATTCAGGTTATCAGGCGAGTACATTCTCTGATCATTTCATATCTTGTTTAGGATTATATTTCCTGCTTTAGATTATCTTACTTGATGCTGACACGTTGGTAACACGGATTAGTACTATATGGATCCCTTCATGAGATGTTATCCCTCTCGGGAGCATCAGATACTCTTGTCTCGTGTGTTTCACTTACATCACGTATCTCATGCTTCTATTATCATGAATCTTCGAGAATCAGCTAGTGACTCATGTACTCTCATGATCACCGAGCCCTCACGAATCAATTCATGAATCACCCTTTATGGGCAATGTAGTATAATCATGAATCTTAACGTAACTTGACTGGATCCTTGTGTATTGATTGGGGATGGGGGAGTATAAATGAACATGTCGATAATTCCAAGTAGTGTAATCATGAATCAATTCCGTAGTGTAATCATGAATCAGTCCCTAGCCATTCACATGTTTATCATGTACTCTGAATCACTAGTACTGTCTCTCGTTATATATCATAGATATTTACTTACAGTCTTTTTTTTACATTATGCCATTCTTCAATTTCCTGTATTTTATTCTCTAGCATGATTATATTTTCTTTCCTGCTATGACTTGTTGAGATGTATTGTGCTCGCTCCTGTCCTGACTGGACCTGTTGAAATATTACAGAGGATGAGGACGAGGCGTGCTGTCCCACTTATTATGGGCCTACCCTAGATGACAGTACAGACTTGGACCAGCAGCAGGATCCTTTAGCTGTGGACGACACTACACTGACTAGGATGTTTTCCTTATGTTTTTATTCTGGATGATTGTATTATGATATTTGTATTCTGTGGATTTGTTATATCTTTTAGACACTTAGACTCTTTGGTTGTACTTATGTAGATTCCTTTTCGTTTCAGCAATATCTATCTATCTTCTATTTTATCATTCTGCCTTAGATGTGATTGAGACTGTATCTGCTATGTCACCTCCATTCGGAGAGTATATACTGTACAGGTACCTTTATATTGTTAGATGTTGACCTAGGACAGCGTTCTACCGCCGACACTGCGGCGTAGGCTGGACGTACCCACGTCTCGTGCCCTTACTCTAGGGTGCGGGTCGTGACAGTATCACATATACAACAATGTGATAAAACGCTATCGAAGAATATTATGTCTTATGTGTATCACATTTACAACAATGTGATCATTATATAATAATATATTTTGGGTATTTTTTGATATAATTCGATTCACATATACCACTAAAAGAAAGAAGGCTTTACTTGACGAATTTTCCCCATTAAGAAAGGGGTATCTTGACGGTTGTGGATCCGTCAAGTAGGTCGGAGTCAAGAAACCCCCCTTTTCTTGACGGTCGCTGGCAGGACTTTTCTTGACTGTTTTTTGCCGTCATATGAAGTAGTTTTCTTGACTATTTTTGGCCGTCAAGAAATCAGTTTTGAGAAACCGTCAATGTAGTTGAAAACTTTTCTTGACTCCGGCCTAGATGATGGTTATTAGCCGGCAAGAAAACCATCAATGATAAACGCTTTTATGGCAGGATTGAGTTGATTGTTGACGTTTTATAATCGTCAAGAGAAGCTAAATTTTGTGTAGCCAAAATTTCATTTATAATTATATATTATGAATCGAATACACACATAATAGCAATAATCCAGAAGATATACACGCATCAAATAACTACGATATCCATTTTTTACATTAACAAATTATATTATTCATACACCAATATTATTCATACACCACAAACTTCCAACACATCCAACCACAAACATCCAACACGTTCAACCACAAACATACGCAACTAAATTATGTATTTTTCGTACATCTTAAACATCAAAAACCTATATTTATCTAAGTAAAACTAGAATATGTAGAGAACCCGGAGCACATCCCTCCCATACTCACAGCACCTTTATTTTCCAAGGTCTTCTCTCATCAGCCTCTTGACACCATATCATGCATCAAAAGCAAATACATAGAAGCCATCATGAAGGGAGTTCCGCATACTTTGTTTCTCTTATTATGTTCCTGCAACTACACATTGAATTCATTCTCAATAAATGCGTTCACACTACAAATGTATAGGATGTATCAACAATAGAATGGGGTGTATCAATATTATATAAACATATTTACCTGGAACTGATAAAGAAACCCTATGATGACGTTATAATAGTGAAACTGAACTAAAAAACATGAAAAAGCCACAACTGCCACCCAACACTGGTGGTAAAGCAAGCAATACAAGGTCTCCAAACCATAATTTATATGGGTAGAAATGTTTCTAACTAAATATGAAGTCTCAGTCCAATCAATAAAAGGCCCAGTTTGGTACAGTTTTTCTGTCATTCATAATCTAGATGTTCAATATCTACACGATCTTAATAGTATATATTAAATACTGTAAGAATTTCCATAATTTCAAACTATATGTTAAAGTTAGTAAATAAGTAACAGAGCATGAACAACTAACCTGCTAGAAGTGAGAAAATTAAGTTGTTATTAGAACTGTCTTTGACCGGTTTCTCTTTTTGGAGCATTATGATGAAGAGAAGCCCCTAACCGTATCATTAAGTCCTTTTTTTCTTTCAGTAATGTTATACTGTTATGCAGTACTTGGGCATGAGCTTTGATGAATTGGGCCCACAGTTGCAAGAAACTCATTTAATGATTTATCAAAAGTTTCCCTTCGCATTGTTTGAGCAAAATTTTTTAATCTTCCTCCCAAACTGGGTTTCAACCATGCTAAAACATGTTTCCACAATATGAGATATTGCATTCCTTTTCTTCGTCACATGTACTCATGTACACCATAAGAAATGATCAATAAAAGTAATGGAATAGCTATGGCCTTCCAAAGATACCACAGGTGAACACTACACCAAAACACCTATATTATAACGGTCTAAACATGTTACAAAAATTAATTCTTGAAAACGACTAAGCTTTCCAAATTGGCATAAAAGGGATACTTGAGAACGTATCAGCATGTAAGAATGAGTTGAAACTTTAATCTTTAGTTGTCCACGACATAAATAACAATATATTATTTTATTAAGCATGAAAGGTAGCATGAAGACCAAGAAGAATGAAAAAGTGAAATGTATTAGTAAAAGTACCATTATATGAGGAGGAGGTTCTTGACCTCTGGTCACTCTCTTAAGGCGCAGAAACTGAAACACATTCATCCAAACATTAATTTTATAAGTACAACGATACACATTCATCCAAACAAATTCAAATATTAGATATCCCAACCAAAACAAATTCATATACATAGCATCGAGATCCTACAAAAGCAACGTCAATCCAAACGCATAAACAGTTCCAATTATATATGTTCACAAAAATCCTGGAAACTTACTGTTGATTACAAATTTTGTGAAAATGGATTTTTTGCAAAACATAAACAGTTCCTATTCACAAATAAATTAATTAAAGAGTCTCAAAATGACAATTAAATTAAAAGAATCTCACAATGACACCGACGTCCCTCTGCATCATGTGCCTACGCCCCTGCATATAGGCATGGCTCAATTAGAGTGTCCTCCTGGACCTCCTCTCCGGAAAAGGGCAATGTAATCCTACATGAATGTAATCCTACAAAAATCCTACAGTAATGTAATCCTAAAGGAATCCTACAGGAAAAATAATCAATTAGGTTTTGCACATTCAATTTAAAAAAGTTATTCAGAGAACCAAACCTTATCAATTGCACCACTTAGTTTGTTGGCTGCCATTGTATCCAAGTATGTACTCTTACATTATTTCTTAGAAGATTGTGTCGCATGGTACAGTCTTATATGGTGATCCTCTTTGTTAAATGAAAGTATTCATAGCACCAATAGAAAAAGAAGGATTAAAAAAGAATCAAGAGAAATATTCAGTAAGGTACCTGAATGTAGTCAATCCACCTTATCACGTTTTTGAATTTTTGCATGTCTTCTTCAGAAAGTTGACTCTAAAATGAAGCACCATACAAATATAGTTAGCAAAAAGTGCATGGTATAACTATATTTTTTTAGGCCTAGCATCACGATAGTACAAAATTAAACCCATAAAATTGTTAAGATAAAGCAAGATGATGAACAAAATATGCTACATCTTAAGGGTGAGTCTCATACTCATACACAACATAAATTAATAATAAAATATTATGTAGGAAAATTATTTTGAATGTTCACTATGAGCCTCTAAAGTAAACTATAAACAATAAGTAATGGATCCCACTAGTTAAACTGAAAATAAATAGACAATAAATATACAGTAAATAAATAAATAAAGATGCATCTAATTATAAACAATAAATAAGACAAGGTATCTTGCCTGAGGTATGTGCAAAAGGGTATGATCCAATAGCTCCAAATGGCAAAGCGATGAAGCAAGAAGCCAAATCTTCCAAACATCCTCGAATGCTGAAATAAACACCAAAAACATTTTTGGTATAAAAGATATGTCTTGAAACGCATGTCGAAAAGTCCAATTCCGGATACAGGGGCAAAATCATAATTTCGGATCAAAACAATATCCGCCATTGGACCCGTTTTGTACTGAAACGTGTGCAAGTACCTACGGTCTCTAAAGTCATCAAACTACATGTCTACGGGTTTGGTTTGAGGAAACGAACCGAACCGTATGTCCACAGTTGGATTCCGGTGGGTCGTGCACAATTTTGTCCGTTGGATCGGGTCGCGGGCCCGCCAAAATGGCATTCCGGTCGACCTTCTCAGAATCGGACCAAACTTGGCATACAGGACCAAAAAAATGATATGGTCCTGTTGGCGCAAGTTTTCTTTCGATATGACAAATGTGCACAATGTTATGGCCTAGTTTGTAAAGTGGCCGATATAGGGTATCTCGACGGATATGCTTCGATTTCGTCGTGCACGCACAACGAAATCGAGTTCTGTCAAATCCTACACGTCCGTGAATTTGATATGCACCTTTCGATACCTTCTGTTCGCGACCACGTTGCCCGGTTTGTCGGGGCGCACGCCGTATCGAGGAAATTTACTAAAATTGGGGGTTTTGAAAATAGTTTTTTTCTCAATTTTTGGAATTGATTTACTAGAGATAAATTTTGAAACTATAAAAAGATTTCGGGTGTCCTACAGGTTGTCTAGGAATTTCTTCAATTAGAACTTCTAAACGATTACTAGGTTGTCTAGAAATCGTCCTCAAACAGAGGTACTCGGGACCTTTACAAACTGTTTTTCAAACAGTTTTTCCGTGATGTTTCCATCAATTTTCTAGAACGATGGCTTGTCCCCATAAAATATTATTTACGGGGATGATTACAGGGTTATGTAGGCTTGCTAAAAGATTTTACAGAGTCAAATTTCATTGAATAACCGTGAAGGAATAAGGCGGAGAAGGGGGATACCTTGCACTGCAGAAACATGGAGGCACACATGCAGCGAGCGGCCTTGGGGTCGGGGTGGTCGTCGTCCCTGGGCTCCGATGCGCGGTCGTCGTTGCTGCCAAGGTGGTGGTGCGCGCGTAGGGCTAGGGGTGGCTAGGGTTTGAGGATTCGCTCGTTTTCTTTTCTTTACTTTTCTTTTTACCGATCTCTATATGTATACAGAGAGATGGGTCGGGGAAATTTTTTGAGTTAGTTTTTTTTCCTTTTCTTCTTGTTTTAAAACCCCTTTCTCTTTTAATTAGAAAATTCCATTTAAGGAAAATTCCTAATTTGTAAAAAATGAAAAATATTAAAAATATTTTCCTAACATATATCTACCAAGCTATATACGTATATGTATACATTTAGCATATATACATACTTAATACCTTTATTCATTTATTAAAAAAAACTATATTTAATACTACCTTCGTATATATGTATATGCTAATTGATATGTATAAAATTCTAAAATATTTAAAATATTTCTATATGATATTCTAGTATATTTGCACAAATTTTTAATTATTATGTAAAAAGAAATATGTAAACTCTATTTACTAAATATATGGATAGTATATTATATATACCTAATATGTTCACAATAATTATTCTAATTATATAATATAGGTAAACCTAAAAATAATTTCGAACTTCAAAAACATTTACTAAATATTCTAGTACAAAATTTGTACCAATTTATGTTAACAATCCTTGCTACCAGTAATAATAACAAATTTCAAATTCATTCAAGCTTTATTTAAATAAATTAAAATACTGTAAAATATATCCATTAAAAATACTTATATTTCATAAAATTTTAGGGGGTTTATATCCTACCCAACTTATAAAAATTTCGTCCTCGAAATTAAAAATAAGCTTAATATCAAGGATACGAATTCAATATGAAGGGAGAGTAGTATGTCCAATCATAACTCGATTTTTGAAAAGTGGGTGGTAGTTATAAAAGGAAACCACATTGGCTCCATATCCTACAAGGTAAAGTGTTCTTTGTTTAAGGCCCTACCCAACTTATAGAAGTTGGCTAACCGTATAAATCGTCATTACAATACTCCTGAGAAGGACAGTTTCTAAGGAGAGATACGAGAATCTTGGACACTTTCTGACTACAGTCATGAATTCTAAGTGAGCCTAAATATTGCCATGGCGTTCTTGGTCAATAACTTCTATAGGAGTATTACTACTATTCAATATCGTTCCGATTGGGTCATATTTTTACAATATAATAGGCATCTCTTGTTCAAATATAACTAGAACGCGTTGGTTCAAAAAAGATTTCGTTCTTCGCCTAACATGAGAAACTAAGAGATTAGCTTGAAGAACTTAGGAAAAGAAGAATTTATGGCCAAGTGATGAAAATCTATAGTAAGTACAATAACCTTACTATAGAATATGGTTAGGTAAGTGTTTGAAACCTTTATGACAATATGACTTGTAGGTACGGGATTGGTAATTGGTGTTGTGCAGAAGGCATGTTCTTGCTTGGGTAGAATGTCTACATCACAGGTGTGTCGAGTCTTGGATGGATCATGGGTATTCAGTTTAGTCAAGGGAATGGGTCGATATTGCATGGTTAAAATCGAATGGAACAAAAATAGGCATCTTATGGTTTATTCTATGGGAAAATGTGTCATATATGTGATATAATTAAAATGGAGCATAGGAAGGTGTGTTTGTGTGAGACATGTGTGTCATGTGTGTAGCTTGACTGGTCTAGTTCATGCCGGTGAAATTTGTTGGAAGGAAAAAGTTTGTGTTGTGCTCCAATTGTCAAGGTCACGGTCGAGGGTATCAAATGATACGGATAGGAGTGGACGTTTAAGTGAAACCAATCTATCCTAATCATTTTCGAATTCTTAGAGAGACTTGCAATCTACGCACTATGGAAATTTTTGTTCTCGAAGTTAAAACTAAGACACGATTCTGTGGTGGAATGGAATTTGAATAATCTAGATTGTGATCTTTTACCGCAGTTATCTAAACTGCATGAGCAAAGGGATTTAAAATATCGTACGAAAACAACTTTCAACTAGATGGAAGTACGGTTATGAATGGAATCCAATTCTAGAGGTGGAGTATACTAAGTTCAAGGTTCTACCAACTTACATAAATTAGTTAATCGTGGAAAGCAAATTAATAGGACTTATAAGAATATCAAACTTCAAGAAGATGTATGAAAATATGAGGTACTTCGGATCGTAGTCACGGACCCTATAGGAATCATAGGTATTACTTATTCAACATCGTTCATATATTGACTATGTTTCATCAAGGCAGTAGGAGAGGTCTTGGTCAATCATAACCGGAAACAAGTTGGTACTACGGGATTCCATTCATCTCATAACATGGTTACGAAAAGATATAGTTAAAAAATTTATGAAAGAAGGACTAATGGCCATGAGATGGGGGCTGCATAATAGGTACAAGGAACTATTTCATTAAGTTTGGTTTTATGGTTCAAATATGGCAGTAGGCATAGATGGGTTTTAATGGGTTCCCTAATTGGACATCAATCTTTGATTGAGTAAGTCTTTGGTTTTAATCTATTTTGGCTGGACAAGATCCAAAAAATCAATCTAGACCATTCATGTTAGGTTAGGGTAACCTAGAATAGGTTCAAACTCAAGTGGTTGGGCTATTTGTCAGTCGAGTTGGTTAACTAGGTTCTTTAAGCCCAAAAATGTGCCTTCTGTGACTTTTGTGTTTAAGTAGCACAAGGGGCCTTAATTGGGTGCCACACTAGTGGTGTGCATAGAGGGCTTCAAGTAGATCACAACCATATATTGGGTCAAAAGATTTGAGCCGAGATTGGATCTCTAACTGAAGTCGGAAAGTGTATTAGTATTATAGTAAGGGTTATAGCTAGTCCTTTTTGACCTGAAAGTCGTATCATAAAAATAGAGTACAAAGGGACGTGTTTGAGTGGGACATGATATGCCAAGATGAAGGTGGAGTCATCTATGTCTTGCACGTGAAATTTATTGGAAGGTAACAGCTATTCTCGTGCTCCGAATATCAATGTCACGGTCGGGGACACCAAATGATCTAGATAGAAAGTGGGAGTTCATAAGGCAATAATTATCACCCTAATGGAAACCACTTATTCTAATCAATCGGTACTACTACTATATCCTAAAATTTAAAAGGCTTATAATCTACCAACTCTAGAAGCTAAGACAAGGTTTTGGGATTAATGAGGTTAGAAGGAATCTCAAAGTCGTGATATTGTACCTCGACTCCTAATTATAAAAGAATACCACACGATGTAATAGATGATATGATATAGAAGATATGAATCCAGTCTGAAGATCATTTTTCTAGTTTCAAATAGATGGAAAATGATTATATATAGCTTTCATGGCCATAGGTAGTATGGCGGAATAAGGGGGACATTCTGGGTCTATCTTTCATTAAATAGGGGCATTTGTTTTTTCCGAAATAAGTAAAGGCAAAACGGTAAGGAGTTCAAGGGAGGGGGAAATGAATGCCAATACGGGGTTCGAACGACGATTGATTAATTTCAAGAAGAGTTGTCAAGGTAGTGGCGGATGAGATCCTAGAGACACCTATGTCTCAATCCACGTGTGATAATCATAGAAAAAACGAACCAAGTGCACTAAGGTTGATCAGACCATAATACACCAATTCTAAGTAGAAAATATGTTAGTGGGGCATCCCCAATAAACACATGTCTTGAACAAGCTCGATAAAGAATAAGCTTGCAAAAACTGGGCTATAATAGCGGTGTTAGTCAAGATAGTCAAAAATATAACTATACGATATTTATGATTGAAAGAAAACACAATTAGTTCAAGTTCATCAAACTCTAAGACTCGTCTGATGATCGTACCTCCATAGTTGTCCTATTGTTTTCTTATCTAAGGCCTTGGTTGAACTAATGGGGTATGGAACCTTAAGCTCTATAGTCTAGGTAATCTTCTGAGTATTCTCTTTAAAGGGGTCATAGGGACAAAGAGGATGATAGGTCATGAGGCATTCTACCCAACTTAAAAGAGTTCAACTAATAGTGTGTTTGAGCAACATATAACGCGTATACCTAGTATGAGTCATCTTCCTAACATTTATCAAGCACGAAAGGAAGATAATAATTACGGTAGTAAGAGTTCAAGCAGGTTGCAAATCAAGGAAGGCAAACGAGAGTTCAAAATTTAGAGTCAAGAAGGGAGGTCAAGTATGTGGATAAGATCCTATAATCTAATCCTATACGCAGGCCCGTTCGGTACAGCAACGTAACCGAAATGGCTAACTCGACCTGCATGGGCCACCACAAAAACATGTAATGTCCCAGTCCCAAAATACATAGGACTAAGTACATAGACATGCCAGCTGTATACATACGAAGTATAGGGAGGCCTTGTATGTATATATAAGCTATAAAATGCAGTAAACCATGACCCACTAGATCTCATCCACAAATATGAAGAAATAATGATAGAAATCCACTATAAATATTATTTTGTATAAGACGTTGGACGGAGACAAATATACTACCAACTATTGAAAGAGAAGAGATACAGAATAAGGTATTTGGGAGCGATGCGAAGATGATCCAAGAGCAATCATCCTTGAAGAAAGAGTAAATCATGGCCTTGGCTAGAGCACCTGCGAAACATCACAAAAGCACACCCTTAGAGAGATCACCAGGTCCTCAGAGGGACGTAACAAGATAACAGAAGAACATGCCATAAATACTGAATATATAATATGCCATAAAGTCACAAAGTAAAAGTAAAGTGTCCCAACCATAACACGGCTCAACATCCCATCATCGAAGCACTGAACTACCCCTACAACCAAACAAGGACAAGGGGTAGCACACTATTCTGCAATGTAACATTGCCCCTTGCTATGACATTAACTAGGACGAGGTGTGACATGACATTGACTAAGGTCTCCTAACCTTTCTAGTATGCAATTTAGAAGACATCTCTATGTATGGACAGGTGAAGGCTGACTCCCCCAAGACTAACTCACAACACATGACACACATACGTCAAGTACCAATATTATCAGCCGGCATAACTCGAGGCTCGCGGCCCACGTGACCCATCAGTCTACATAGCTCGAGGCTAGTGACCGTCGCGACACGACTACCGTAGTACGTAGTTACTACGACTTTTGGATTTGGTTAGCCAATACATCTAACTGTATTCTCCCTCCCAATTGTCATTTACAGAAGGTAGTCCACTAAGACTAGGTTCATATGCATATTAAAAGTCAAGAAGAAAAAATAACTGAAAGCAAAATAAAGTAAACTATAAACAACAAGCAATGGATTCCACTAGTTAAACTAAAAATAAACAGACAATAAATATGCAGTAAATAAATAAATAAAGATGGATCTAATTATAAACAGTAAATAAGACAAGGTATCTTGCCTGAGGTTGTGTGCAAAAGGACAGGATCCAATAGCTCCAAACGACAAAGCGATGAAGCAAGAAGCCAAATCTTCCAAACGTCCTCGGTTGCTGAAATAAACACCACAAACATTTTGTATAAAAGATATGTCCTAAAATACCTGTCCAAAAGTCTAATTCTGGATACATGGGCAAAATCATAATTTCAGGTCAAAACAATGTCCGCCGTTGGACCCGTTTTGCACCTAAACGCGTGCCAGTACCTACGGTCTCTAAAGTCATCAAACAACATGTCTACGGGTTTGGTTTGAGGAGACGGGTTTGGTTTGAGGAGACGAACCCTACCGTATGTCCAAAGTTGGATTTCGGTGGGCCGTGCACAATTTCGTCCGTTAGATCGGGTCGCGGGCCCGCCAAAATGACGTTCCGGTCGACCTTCTCAGAATCGGACCAAACTTGGCATACATGACCAAAAAAATGATATGGTCCTGTTGGTGGAAGTTTTATCTCGATATGACAAACGTACACAATGGTATGGCCTAGTTTGTAAAGTGGCCGATACGGGATATCTCGACGGATATGCTTCGATATCGTCGCGTACGCACAATAAAATCGAGTTTTGTCAAATCCCACATAACCGCGAACTTGATACTCACCTTTCGATGCCTTGGGTTCGCGACCACGTCGTCCAGTTTGTCGGGGCGCACGCCGTATTGGTAAAATTTATTGAAATTGGGGGTTTTAAAAACTGGTTTTTTCCTCAATTTTTAGAATAGATTTACTCAGCATACAAGAGATAGATTTTGAAACTATAAAAAGAGTTCAGGTGTCCTACAGTTTGTCTAGGAATTCCTTCAATTAGAACTTCTAAACGATTACTAGGTTGTCCAGAAATCGTCCTCAAACAGAGATACCCGGGACGTTTACAAACTATTTTTCGAACGGTTTTTTCGTGATGTTTTCATCAATTTTCTACAACGATGGCTTGTCCCCATCAAATCTTATTTGCGGGAATGATTAGAGGGTTATGTAGGCTTGCTACAAGATTTTACAGAGTCGAATTTTATTGAATAACCGCGAAGGAATAAGGCGGAGAAGGGGGATACCTTGCACTGCAGAAACAGGGAGGCACACATGCAGCCTGCGGCCTTGGGGTCGGGGTGGTCGCCGTCGCTGGGCTCCGACGTGCGGTCGTCGTTGCTGCCGAGGTGGCGGCACGCGCGTAGTGCTAGTGGTGGCTAGGGTTTGAGGATTCGTTCGTTTTCTTTTTGTTTTTTACTGATCTCTGTATGTATACAGAGAGATGGGCCAGAGGAATTTTGCGGGTTACTGTTCGATGAACAGTAACCGCAAGGTTAGTTAGTTTTCTTTTCTTTTCTTTTTGGTTTAAGACCCCTTTCTCTTTTAATTAGAAAAATCCATTTAAGGAAAATACCTAATTTGTAAAAAAATAAAAAATATTAAAAATATTTTCCTAACATATATCTACCAAGCTATATACGTATATGTATACATTTAGCATATATACATACTTAATACCTTTATTCATTTATAAAAAAAAAACTTTATTTAATACTACCTTCGTATATATGTATATGCTAATTGATATGTGTAAAATTCTAAAATATTAAAATATTTCTATACGATATTCTGGTATATTTGCACAAAAATTTTATTTATTATGTAAAAAGAAATATGTAAACTCTATTTACTAAATATATAGATAGTATATTATATATATACCTAATATGTTCACAATAATTATTCTAATTATATAATATAGGTAAACCTAAAAGTAATTCTAAACTTCAAAAACATTTTATAAATATTCTAGTACAAAATTTGTACCAATTTATTTTAGCAATCCTTGCTACCAGTAATAATAACAAATTTCAAATTCATTCAAGCTTTATTTAAATAAATTAAAATACTGTAAAATATATCATTAAAAATACTTATAATTCACAAAATTTTAGGGGGTTTACATAATCGTGCATGTACGACTTTGAGCATGATTTTCTTTAAACCTAAACTACTAATCGTTCCATGCTCGAATTTTGATTTCACCTTCGATTCTCCTGACAATGACTGAGGTCGAGCCTGAATGACTTAAGTTTATTTTCTAAATCACGCCTAAATAATTTTGTTCATGTTCTATTCTATCATGCTAAAATCACTAATCATGTCGAAGTTATTTTGAGTTGATTATCTTGATCGTACCATATTCGTTGTCTTTTGATCGTGTCTAAGTTATTGCCTAAATTTCAATCATGTTTTACCTTTCCTGCCAACCTTTAATTTCGAGGACAATTTTTTTAAGGAGGGTAGGTTTGTAACCTCCGTTAATCATTTTCGTAAAAATAAAGGTCAGTGGTTAGTGTGTTAGCAAGTTAGTGTGTTAGTGGTTAGTGTGTTAGCAAGTTAGTGGTCAGTGTGTTAGCAAGTTAGTGTTTCTTGAAAACAAACAGAGAAAATATTTATGAAGTTCTGTTTTATAAATGAGATATTTATTTTACTAATTATCATTAAATAATTAAACTAACTAACAATCAGAAAATAAATTGTTAGTGGTTAGGGTGTTAGCAAGTTAGCTTTTTCACTATATTCCTTAGGGGTGAGCAAATACCGACCGATACCGAAAAATTGACAGAATACCGATTAAAAATATTCCGAAAAATTGAACCGAAATTATGTACCGATACCGAATTGCCGAACCGACTAAATTACGGTATAATGGTAATGGTAACGTTTGAGTGTAATACCATACCGAAAATACCGAAACGAACCAATTCACACACACACACACACACACACACACACACACACACACACACACGCACACATTTTTTAATGTTGTTCATGATTAATTTTACACTACTCATTTTCATTTTTATCTTTGTTTTGGTTGGTTTCCTAGAACTTGGAATGGATTTTAGTGGACTTAAATTTATGTTAAGAATGCTAAAAATTGAGTTTTTGATCTTTTGAGCTTATGTTTTTGTGTTCTCATAGAATTTTGAAGTGAATTTTGGTTACTTAAACGTGTACTAAAGATTAAACTTAGTGACCACGTTTGATATTTTAAGCTCATTTTTAGGTGTTTGCGACTTATTACATATTGTTCTAATAATTTTGATTAATTGTTTGGTTGGTAGAGGCTTGGCTTTAAAATTAATGTTTTCAAAAAAGTAAAAAAAAAATATTATAGGTTAAGAGGTTCTACAATATTAAGTGTGTTAATTGATCAAATATTAATTGGTAAAATACCGATACAGAACAAAAATCGACCGAATACCGATTTAACCGAAACCCAAAAAACCGATTCTAAATGGTACGATATTAGTATTGATTTTTCAAATACCGATTTTAAAAAATACCAAAAAAATAGACCAAATACCAACCGACGAGGCTCACCCCTAATATTCCTAATAGACTCCATTCCCAATGTAAGGAAACCTAATCCCAAGCAATTCATAGCTTCTGCCCTAACCCCCTCCCCCTAACCCCCTCCCCCACTAATACTATGACAACCCTGACCATCTCCAGGCCATTCTTTCCAACTCTGGCCACAGCTCCGCCATTCCCGAACCACCAACAACCACCAAACTGTCGCATTTCCCCAACTCCAGTAATGACACCACTAGTGTCGCAACCACCACATTGTTACGCCTGGACCCGACATCTATTCAACTGCCTCGACCACCCTGTCTTCCCTATCGACCACCACAGGACCAAATACACCATCCCCTGGTTCAACCTCCACCACCACATCAACCGTCGGCCACCATTCCCCTCGGCAAAACCGCCTCGACCAACAACATCACGACACCCATCAATCACCGCCACCACCATCGACCGGCCATTTCCAGGCCACATCCAAAAATTACACTCGAGAGGGAGAGGAAGAACCTCTGTCGACCTCCGCCGTCGGCCTCGCCGCGCACGGCGACCGCATCCCACCTTCGTGCAGCAGACCGCCCAGATCTAGCAGCCGCCATCCGACCATGGTTGGCCGCCTCGTGCCAATCCGTCCCCGGTGCCCTTTCCGTGACCTCGGTACGGATCCGGCACCGCCACCACCGGCGCAAGCCGACTGTAAGCCCCCTTTCTTTCACCCTTCGATTTCTTCACTATTGGAAATTAAAAAGAATAAGAGGAGACAGCCCCCATGCCCCTTTAAACTTCAAGTCTAAATTATGTTTGTGACTTTACTGTGAGTCCTTTTGCTGCCTATTGTTAAGTAAGGTTTAATAAGGAAATTTATTAAGTAATGATGTCAATTCGGAATTTATTATTATTAGTATTATTATTACTACAGTTGTTAAGTAATTTTAGAGAACAGTACAAGTACTTATATATTTTATATACTGAACCACTTTAATTAGTCTTAATTCTAATATTATTTCATTTGTAATTATGTAAATTATTCTAATTTATATTTGTGACATATATATTTAGGCTATGGGTTTTGCCTTGGGCTGGGCCCAATAGCTAATAATTTTAATTTTAATATCTAGGTTGAGCTGAGCCAAAGAGAAATTGTTTGCATTTTAATATATATATATATATATATATATATATATATATATATATATATATAGGGAAGGGATATTGCACCAAACTTATTGCATCAATTGTTGCACCAAACAATCTCATTCACACATTTATTTCTATCATGTGGTTATAAAGCATTCCATAAAGTTGTTGCCACGTCAGCATGCTTTATAACCACATGATTGAAATAAATGTGTGGTTGAGATTGTTTGGTGCAATAATTGATGCAATAAGTTTGGTACAATATCCCTCCCCATATATATATATATATATATATATATATATATATATATATTAAAAGTTATTACCAAACTAAAGAAATCAACCCATTAATTAGTAGCCCAAAATATATATTAATTATATATTTTTGGCTACTAATTAATGGGTTGATTTCTTTAGTTTGGTAATAACTTTTAATATATATATATATACAAATATTAAAATGCAAACAATTTCTTATTGGCTCAGCTCTACCTAGATATTAATACATTATTAATAAGCTTTGACCAAATCGTATCTCACAAAATGAGTTTTAGTACTATGACGATTTCTCAGGCTTTCAATATTTATCTAAAAGTAATTTGAGTAATAAAAACATAGATCTTGACATTATAAATGATTTCCAAAATTACTTATATTTAATTAGTTACGTATTCCTTTAAAATCAAAAATCACGATTAATATAGTTATTCCTACCTCTTGAATCGATTGTCGTACCGAATCCTGATTCTGGACTCCAATATATCAAACTAGGCTAATTGGACTATTCTGGACTCATTGGAACTGCATGTGCCATCGTTCGGGACCATCTTGTGGAGCATATCATCGTACCTATTTTGCGTCGACACGTTCATGTCGCGTACGTTGACTCCAACCAAATCGAGGCGAGTACATTCTTTGATCATTTTTATTCATGATAGTATCTATATTGCCTGTTTTAGACTATTTTACTTGATGCTGACACATTGTTAACACGGATTGGTACTATATGGATCTTGTTATGAGATGTTATCCCCTTACCGGGTGCATCGGCTATTTCATGTTCATGTACTTTATCATGTGCAACAAGTACTCCTTGTACTCGTATTCTTCATGTACACTCATGTGCTCTCATGTACTCTCATGTTCACATGTGCTTCATGTATAACTAACAATCATGTACATAACATAACTTAACCAGATCCTGGTGTATTGATTGTGGTAAGGGGGAGTAGAAGTAGTTATATCCCAGTAGTGTAATCATGTACATGTCTGTTATACTGTCACGTATAATGGAGTTACCTTATCGTAGTCATGTGTAACCTAACCAGATTACATAACCATCTTGTACTCTGAAACACTTATATTTATTATAGTTCATAGATTTTTATTATATTTCATGTGCTCAGTTTACTTATCTATATCTCATGTATTCTTATACTTATTTACAACATGTCATGCATTTTATTCTACTGTTAGCTCTATATTTCCTACCAAGTTTCTTTTGGAGATATGTACTTGTTTCCATCCTGACTGGACCCGTTGATAAATTTTAGGAATTGTTATGTCCCGCATTATTGGACTACATGATGATGCTAGCAGAGACGGATCTCGATGTTTTATCCACTGTGAGTTGTCTTTCAGGAGTTCTAGGCCTTGTAGATTTCTTTATTTCATTATTGTATTTGCCTCCATTACATTCTGGTCATGTATATTCATTTGTAGACTCTGTCTATTCCAGTATTATTGATATATTTTCATTCATATCTTCCTTAGTTGTTTGTGGTGTTATTTGAGTACATGGTGATTATTGATCATCCAGATGTTGTAGATAGTTAATGGGTACTTGACAACGTTCTACTGCCGATACTGTAGCGTAGGCTGGGCGTGGCCCACGGGCTCGTGCCCGAATATCAGGGTACGGGTTGTGACAACAATCAATCCAAGGCCCTGTATTCAACATCTTGGCATCCAGCGTTATCTCGGGCCAAAGCACAGCTAGCACGCTGCATAAATAGGGACAAATCCATCCAGAGTCAGTAGAGTTCTTGTCAAAGACTCCTTCATTAAGTTTGCTACTTCTTTGAACAAAGAGTTATGCAATCCTATCCCACAGCTGGCACAAGTTCTGCCAAGCTCGCTAAGGAGAAGCTTCACAACCATCAAACATCATCTCCGACAGGAAGTAGGAAAGAGGAGTGCACGAACGCATTTTTGCCCTAAAAAGTACCCTAATCTATATGCCAAGTGGCAGCCAGTCAAAGGCTTCGAGTTAATTGGATGAACCTCGTATTCATAACAATGAATCTCATTTATGAGATTTTTGACTAAGTCTTTAGTCAAAAGTCATCACTTCTCGAGCCCCACGTAGCGGCAGAAATTAAGGAGTATTTGACCCAAACGCTTCTCAAAGCGCAGAACCTCACAGCTTCTCAAAAAGTACAGCAGCTTGCAGCAGCAGAAAGTGTTGCCTACGGGAACCCAAGCATCCCAAAGAAGTAGCTTCCAAAAAGTGTAGCGCCTTGGAGCAGCTAAAAGCACAGCACCCAAAGGCGCAGCTTCACAGACCTCAAACTTGGGCCATCACTTCAACATTTATGGCATGCTGACATAAATCCGAAGACAACTATTAGCTATCAGCTGTCAATAGCTGTATGTCAGATACTCGCCGTCAATTTAGTCGAGAGCAAGGCCTCCACCGCTCCCCAGAAGCATAGCCACTCTGGCGCTCCAAAAAGCACAGCTTCCTCATCAGCACTTCGAAGAGCTTAAAGGCACAGCTTCTATAGCAGAGCTCAAAAGTGCAGCTTTCACAGCATCCTTCAAAGTGCAGCACTTATAAAATGATGCCACGTTGCCAGCAAAGGTGAAGGGCCCAAATCCTTTCTATTTAAATAGAACGATATCTTCGAACAATGTGCACACGACACATGTCATTGACTCAGTCATATTTATGAATGGGTGCCAACCACCCAAGATCTCAGCAACAAACGATTCTCAACAACTGCTATGTGTAAGCTTGTTCACAATCCTAACAGTACAGTTACAACAGATTCATCTATATTTTTGTACGTGTAGCACTCCTGCACGCCAAAAACCCATGCGCATATCGTATATGTGCGCATAGGTGGTTCATTCCACCAGCCTATAATTATAAGAAGTCTTCCTTCATTTGAGTGATTTGATCGCTTCTTGATTGGCAAACCCGGATTATCCACTCATAGGCTTTCAGAGAGTTAGAACAAGTTTTTCTTGTTGTCAGATCATCAACGAAGTAAAGGAACCACTACAGTGTTCGATCTCTATCATCACACTTTCCCATGACCAAATTGTACTTAGATTTACTGTTTAGGATTTTTTTTTGTACATCTTCTCGTTTGTAATACAAAAGTTCGTTCAACTTTTTGTTCATGGCAAACAAAATGGCGATTCTGTTGGGGACTATTTTCTTCTCCGACGAGAAAGCGGTGACATAATCTGACAATAACCTGCTCGGGTCCTCTCAAAAGATGTTGGTCGTACGCTTCGACTAGCAAGCTTTTGAGGACTTCCTCTCTGAAGGCAGCATGAGTCCTTCGAAGCGACTTACAAAGCCAAACAAGACTCGTCGTACCTGGATGCCCAAGACTACTGTACCAAGCAGCACAATCGAAGGGGATGCGTCCCGAGAACCCCAGAACCTAGCCTCACTCCAAGCGCCTGCAAGTACTCCTACTGTAGTCCCTCAGTCAACTCAAGGGTTTGGGAGGCGTAGCATCAGCTACCGTCCCCAAGCTGTGCGATCCTAGTCGAAAGCACAACACAAGACAAAATGCACAGCGTATTTCCCGCACACGGGGCTAGCAGTGCAGGAAAGATCTTCTGCCTTCGACATAATTACTTGTCCTCTGGATAAGGCAAGTTTGGACTCGGAGTACTATAAGTCTTGTATGGCTAGTACGAAGAAGTCCAAGATAGCACGCGCTATGAGCGACCAACGTGCTACGCCAATAGAAATTTAAAATCATGTGCTGACAATAATGCGCGTCGCTGACAGCAAGCTATACAAAACTAATTCATCTGCTTATGTGCCTCGAATGACACAGTTTCCAAAGTTCCCTTGTCACTTGGGCGTATCTTATGTGCAGGAACTTTTTGTTCATCACTGCTTTATTTATGTAGGCGGGGCCCACATGGTCTAAAAGAATCAGGGAACTTCCCAAGGAGCCTGCCCCAGAGGTATCTTAAATCGAGGGGGAGACTGTAGTTGATGAAATTGCTGACCCGAAAGATGTCCCTCCTCCTGCTCATTTTGAGTATGAGACTTGAGGCTCTTTGGAGACATTGGCTTCACTCTGGCAGGAAGCTTTCACGGGGCCGATTAAGGATGGACCCGTAAAGGTACCAAAGGCCGGCACGGTGGCAGCCGAGGGCGGGATTCCGGAGTCCGTACCCTTGACGGGCTAAGGGGACGTGGATGCTGAAGGGATTACCAAAGATCCTCCCATCGTACCTCCTCCACATGTTGAGAGAAGTGTTGAGGATAGTCCTGCTGTGCTAGGGGAGAGGAGGATCATCCAGCCGAGGAGCCGTCTTTGGTAAATTTAGAGGATTCGTCTCGACGATCGGTCGAAGGTCCCTTGGAAGGGTCGACAGCGAAGGCTGTCGAAGAATTGGCCTGTCAGGATTTTGAAGGGTCGGCAAAATAACTGTTGAATAGTGGGTTGGTGAGATTATTCGAATGGCCGCCGAGGAGGTGTGAGCACCCTGAATTCCGGGCTGATTTTTTTTATTTTCTGATTGATTGGTTTTGAGAAATAATTTATTTTGTTATTTTTTTTCCTAAGTGTACTTTTTCGTGCCATTGATATTTGGAGTATCAGGGATGTTCAACTCTGGAAATCTTCTTCACGAGTTTTAGAGTGGACACGATTACCTTCATGACGGTATATGGTATCCCACCCAAACTTGTTCCCTTGTGCTCTTTCTGCTTCGCTGAACTTCGGGTCAATTTAGACCATTTCATTATTATTTATTTTCCCACTCTTTTCTTTGATCCTTTTCAGCGCGTTACCATGACTTTTAATTTGGGAGCGCAAGACCAGTCAGTTTTTTGAAACCAACTCCTCATTGATGATCTACTCGAGATGCTCGTCACCTATGACCTTCGTGTCCCACTCAGACACGTCATTTTGTGCTCCATTTGATCCGTACAACTTTTTTCGACACGTGACCCGATTTTATTTCACTCCACGGCGTCACATTCATTTTCCAACTTAATTTGTGGGTCCCCTGTCGACCAAAACCTGTCCGCTCCAATTATGGACATAGCCCACATTGAGCCTACTATCCGTCCGCCACTTGTGTCCCATTTATTGGAATCCCTATGTGCTACTTATTTGTCCATGATTATCAACTCCTATTTTAATTCGAATATTTCGCCATGTCCGATTTTCATCCAACCCGGTTTGACCGAACCTAGTCCAAGCCCCATATTATCCTCCATCACCACCCTCAGCCTCTTTTCCCATGAAAAAAATATCAAGTACTCTCTTACATATTTTCCTATATTTATTGAAAATTCCTTTTTATTTAATTCCTTAGGAATGGCCATTTTCCTCTAATTTTAGTCCTAGCCATTTGATCAACCTAAGTAATCCTAGCCATCCATTTCCTCCATCTCATTAGCAGCCAAGTGTGCCGGCCCTAACTCCAATAGACATACTTTTGTATTCTCTCTCCTCCCTCTCAATTATTACTCTCCTTCTCTCTCTCTCTTATTTTCTTTCCATGCAACAAAACTAACACAGCAGCCTACAACACCACTCCCACACTAGTCCGACCACCTTCGACCTCCTAGCCCGGCCTGCCGTCGGCCACCGGCCCTCCGCCGCCGTCGGCCTCCCCCACAGGGCCATCTCTCCTCCTCCTCCTCCCATGTAACAACCACCACCACCACCATCAACCATCATCTCCACCACTCTCATCCCGACCACCACCTCCTCCGCTGTACAGGCGCAGCCCCGCCGCGCCAGGCCATGCCACCGCCGAACTAAGCGCGCTGCGCAGCCGCACCTTGCTGCAGTAGCAGCAGCTCACAGTAGGAGCGGGCCACAGCAGGCCGGAACGGCCGCGCGCGCGTGCGGGTTTCGCCGTCGCCGCCGCTGGCCATCGTGCCCCCGGCGATCATTCCCCTCGGGTGCGCCCAACCCTGGCTAGTCCTCCCATGACGGCCACCGTCCTCCGGGACGCGCCGTCGAGGCGATTCGTGCGTTTTGAACGACGTTCCGTCGTGACGCGCGCGGGATCGAGTTCGTTTTGACGCTCCGTCGCAGCGACTTCGCGTGCATTTTCCCGAAGATCCGACCGTTGGATCGGTGATTTCTTTGCTCCGTCGCAATCTCGGTATATCCACCATCGCTCATGTCAATTTTCGTCCGTTAATTTTATCGTTTGATACATCAAAACCAGCCACCAAGTTGACCGTTTAAATTGTATTAAATTTGGACAGTTTTGCGGGCCAACTTCGTCAGCTTGTATCTCCTCCACCGCAGCTCCGTTTGGCGTGCTACCAGTTCCGGTGCGAAGCTGGTATAACCCTCTTACTACCCCTCCAGTTTCGTTTCATTGTGAGCTTGTTTGATTGGTTGAATTCGACGCCAAAGTTGGTCGTCCGAATTCGTAATTTTCAACTTGTAAAATTCTATTTTTGAACACGGGACTCCAGATTTCATTTCTGACACTACCATTAGACTTGTGGCATTGTTCTGGCATATTTTTATATAAAATTTGTTAGATTTGGAGAACGTGGGCCCGGGCACGTTTTTCGGTGCAAAACGGGTCCCACTTTCTGGGTCAACGGGACTTTTTGACGCCGGCTCATCGGAATCCAATTTCGGATATACCATTGAGTTCGTATCGTCATTCTGGACTCATTGACATATAATTTGCTAGGTTTTGGTGGACATTGGATCTGGCACGCATTTCGATGCAAGTCGGATACCAATATCCGGGTCAACGGGTCATTTTGAGATCGGCTCATCGGAATCCAATTTCGGATATACCGTTGAGATCGTATCATCATTCTAGACTCGTTGACAGGTAGTTTGCTGAGTTTTGAGGACTTTGGCTCCGGTACGTATTTCCGTGCAAACCGGAATTCCAAGTTCTAGTCAACGGACCAAATCGAGATCGAGTCAACGGAATCCAATTCTGGAGATACCGTTGGGTTCGTATCGACATTCTGGTTTCATGGACATATAATTTGTTATATTTTATTGACTTGTTTTCTTGCACGTTTTTCGGTGCAAAACGGCTCCGACACGGACACCGTTTTGATCCGAAATTACCTTTTTGTCCTTGTGTCCAAATTGGACCGTTGGATAGGCTATCCTAGCTAATTTGACCGTTCTGGACACGTTGGCGATGTTCATTTCATCGTCCAACAATGTTTGTTGATAATTTTTCTGAGTTTAACCTTTTTATAATTAATTAATAATTAATTCATATAGTGTTCGTATTTCGGGTTTAGTACAACGAAACTGAGATCAGCCAATTCCAGTGATCTCACATCGCTGAAATTGACAAGTTGGACACGTGGATCACTATAATAAGATTATCCACCTTACCGATAATCTCCTTATCTCGATTTGCGTGTCGTAAGTTTCGACGTACAAATAACGAAGTACACTTTATATTAGACTAGAATTGACCCAGTTTGACCAGAGTTGACCAGTTGACCCAAAGTCAACTGTAAGTCAACACTTGACCTAGTTTGACCAGATTATTGACCGGAGTCGACCTAGAGTTGTTTTGACTTAGAAGAACCTAGAATAATGTAGATTGATTATAGAGATTCATTTATTACATCTTGAACACCTTGTAACCTGTGTTGCTTTAAATAGGACTCTGTGGCTTCAGTGGGACCTCCTATACTTATCAGCTGTTCAGGTTATCGAGGCGAGTACATTCTCTGACCGTTTCATACTTGTATGGATTTACATTCTTGCTCTAGATTACTGTACTTGATGCTGACACGACTGTTATCACGGATTGGTACTATATGGATCTTCTTTTGAGATGTTATCTCCTTGTATTCACTAAATACATATTGTGGCGTGCGTTTCACTTCCATATTGTATTTATTGAATACCCATATCCTTGTATACTCATTGTGCATATTGTACTCTCATTATCACATGAGCCCCAGGGATAGACCATTGTACACTATTGTATAACATTGTACATCCATTGTATAACATTGTACACTATTGTATAAGATAACATAACTGGAGTAGATCCTTGTGTATTGATTGGGGAGGGGGAGTAGAATTGGTTATGTACTCAAATCCTATTGTACAACATTGTATAACTATTGTATATGTCTATTGTACACCCACGTACAATGGAGTTACCATTGCATTTTCCTAACCCGTTTACATAACCAGATTGTACTCTAAATCACATGTTCCTTACAGTTCTTACTTATCATATTTAGATATTTTCTGTTATTAAATCTCTACTGTTTTCTATACATTCTTCTTTCAGCGTTTCATGTACTTTACTCTATTGCATGCTTTATATTTCCTAACTCGATATGAACTGCGTGAGATGTTTTGTGCTCGCTTCCGTCCTGACTGGACCTATTGATAAATTTTACAGATAGCCTGGAGGTGCCTGCTAGCCTAGAGGAGACACATTAGAGGTTGTTTAGGTAGTTATTTCATTTTGTCTGGAGTTGTATTTTACTTTGTGGATTACTGTATTGAGTTTTGAGATGTATTTATGGGTTTATGTATCATAGACACTTAGACTTCTATCTCCTGTATCTCTTTTGGATTTCATGTTTTATCTATCTTTATCATGCTCTACCTTAGATGTGATTGAGATTGTATCTGCTATGTCACCCCCATTTGGGAAGTATAAACTGTTTAGTCTTATACTGTTAGATGCATTGAGACCTAGGACAGCGTTCTACCGCCGACACTGCGGCGTAGGCTGGGCGTTGTTACGTTCTCGTACCCTCACAGTGGGTGCGGGTCGTGACACGTTTTTAGTGGTGGCTCATGCAGGTCGAGACTAAAGTGTAGTGGTATTCGAACTTGAGTACCACTACAGCCTGCAGTAGGATTAGGATATATTTTGAAGATACTCAATCACAGATAGGAACCCTTGAGAGATTCCTGGGACGACCCTAGAGAATCTTATTTAACTTCGATTTGAAAACTCTTTTTCCTTGATTTGTTTTATCTTTATTTTCTGTTGTTGAATTTGATTTTATGGATTATGGTTTAAATTGAGTTTGTATTTATTGATTTTGGTAGATGATTGTCGAATTTTGAATTTTGATGATAGTTGTTGCATCCGAGTTTGTATTTGATGGATTTTTGTTCATTTTTGAATTTTGAGGTTCATTGATAAATTTGATTTTTGAGTATTCATTATTGATTTAATTTAATTTTTGGCAAGATGAAATTATATGGGCTAGGTTATCTATGTTATGGAATCTAGTCTTCTATAGTCACATTAGCCAGCATGGTGAGGATATATAGTCTGACTCTGGATATATTTCTCGGGTGTGGGAATTTAAGGTTTTTGCAGCCAAGCATGCGGCACCGCGAAAATGTTAAATACCATGATTCTAGAGATATGTGCATAAGTGTAGGGCTCTGTGAGTATCGTAGCCTTGCTTACTAGTATGACGAGGATTTAGAGTACCATAATTTTGGATAAACGCATATGATTATCAGATTGTACTTAAAATATTTTGAACATGTTTTCTCTACTTTTCTCAGTCATTCAAAAAAAAAGAAAAAAAAAGAAGAAGAATTATTATTTGTTGTTTTGCCTAGCTTCTTGTCATTTAACTTAAGAGTATGTTTAGTTGTTTTCATAAACCTTTGTGTAACTTCTTGCTATGAGTTTTCATAATACAATGAATCGATGATTTTGCTAAAGGCCTCATGTTGGATTTGATATTTTAGCTCTGGATTTCAAAAATCGTTCCTTCTTTAAACAGATAAGCAGAACCGATTTTATCGTTATTTCTTTCTTGCTATTATTCTTGTATTAAATAATAATGATAATAAAACTGTCTTGATTTCGTCAATCACCTGCTTGCAATCTTGGTAGGAATCTAAATGTTAGTCTTAACGTAGAATTAATTTTTATTGGGACATGAGAATATGTATATGAATATATATAGCAAACACTTTGCCTAACACGTATGCATGCTACACTTGATTTTTTCCACATATCTAGATACATATTAATATGTCGTTGATGTTAGATTGCCAAAACCCCAATATTTCTGGTCCTCTACTTTTCCATGTTTAAATTCGTAATTTAAATGAAAATTTCATGTTATTAGTTATGTTTACATCACTGCAACATGTTATTACACTTGTTTAAATGTTAGCTTATTTTCAGATTTTGTATGTAAATGCTGAACTAAAACTGGGTTTAACCTTTCAATACTAAGCTATAACCCTGTACAATGACACACACACTCTAACTTAGTATACCCTGTCATGTAACCTAATCTTTCCTCTCTATGTTATGATCATGTATCTATATAGATATATATAGCGTTTATACATCCATGTTATAATGTATATAGATAAATAACTAATTCTCTACCTTCTTATATATATAAATGGTTAGCCATGCATGTTATGATTAAATAGGTTGTGTATTGTAGGTCGTTAACCCATATGTCATGATTAGTGTAACTTGCTAGTTATTGTTGAAACCCGAATCCCCATATACACTTTCATGTATATTCACGTACACACACGCCTACTATCTAACCATATGAACATGTCCCCATACACATGATGCTAGTTTTCCCTCTCTAACGCTCTCTCTGTATATATATTGTGATTGGATTTCAATGCAAGTGACTTTCAATTCTTTAACTTGTGATTTTGATTTTCTTGGGATAGTACTTTTTTTCAGATGATTGGTAGTTACCTTCCTTTATTTTTTATGAGTACCAGTTTTTATATGGGGTGGTAGACAACCTTATAGTTTTGATGGTTGTTGTTTCAGTATCTTTCTATTTTAGCACCCTGGATTGCTTGTGTGTTTGATACCCTGTGACCGTTGGTTAGCATGACTAGTAAACCTAGATGAGACTTCACTGTCACCGTATGCCATGACCCTGTATACCGTTCTTTTATTTGATGGTATGATTTGTTTAAGTTCTGGGACTTGATTGTGGGGGTTTGACCTAGAGGGAGTAGGGACATTTTAATTTCGAGGACGAAATTTTTATAAGGTGGGTAGGATGTGAGCACCCTGAATTCCGGGCTGATTTTTTTTATTTTCTGATTGATTGGTTTTGAGAAATAATTTATTTTGTTATTTTTTTTCCTAAGTGTACTTTCCCGTGCCATTGATATTTGGAGTATCAGGGATGTTCAACTCTGGAAATCTTTTTCACAAGTTTTAGAGTGGACACGATTACCTTCATGACGGTATATGGTGTCCCACCCAAACTTGTTCCCTTGTGCTCTTTCTGCTTCGCTGAACTTCGGGTCAATTTAGACCATTTGATTATTATTTATTTTCCCACTCTTTTCCTTGATCCTTTTCAGCGCGTTACCATGACTTTTAATTTGGGAGCGCAAGACCAGTCAGTTTCTTGAAACTAACTCCTCATTGATGATCTACTCGAGACGCTCGTCACCCATGACCTTCGTGTCCCACTCAGACACGTCATTTTGTGCTCCATTTGATTCGCACAACTTTTCCCGACACGTGACCCGATTTTATTTCACTCCACGGCGTCACATTCATTTTCTAACTTAATTTGTGGGTCCCCTGTCGACCAAAACCTGTCCGCTCTAATTATGGACATGGCCCACATTGAGCCTACTATCCGTCCGCCACTTGTGTCCCATTTATTGGAATCCCCATGTGCTACTTATTTGTCCATGATTATCAACTCCTATTTTAATTCGAATATTTCGCCATGTCCGATTTTCATCCAACCCGGTTTGACCGAACCCAGTCCAAGCCCCATATTATCCTCCATCACCACCCTCAGCCTCTTTTCCCTTGAAAAAAATATCAAGTACTCTCTTACATATTTTTCTATATTTATTGAAAATTTCTTTTTATTTAATTCCTTAGGAATGGCCATTTTCCTCTAATTTTAGTCCTAGCCATTTGATCAACCTAAGTAATCCTAGCCATCCATTTCCTCCATCTCATTAGCAGCCAAGTGTGCCGGCCCTAACTCCAATGGACATACTTTTGTATTCTCTCTCCTCCCTCTCAATTATTACTCTCCTTCTCTCTCTCTCTCATTTTCTTTCCATGCAACAAAACTAACACAGCAGCCTACAACACCACTCCCACACTAGCCCGACCACCTTCGACCTCCTAGCCCGGCCTGCCGTCGGCCACCGGCCCTCCGCCACCGTCGGCCTCCCCCACAGGGCCATCTTTCCTCCTCCTCCTCCCATGTAACAACCACCACCACCACCATCAACCATCATCTCCACCACTCTCATCCCGACCACCACCTCCTCCGCTGCACAGGCGCAGCCCTCGCCGCACCAGGCCGTGCCACCGCCGGACTAAGCACGCTGTGCAGCCGCGCCTTCCTGCAGTAGCAGCAGCTCACAGTAGGAGCGGGCCACAGCAGGCCGGAACGGCCGTGCGCGCGTGCGGGTTTTGCCGCCGCCGCCGCTGGCCGTCGTGCCCCCGGCGATCATTCCCCTCGGGTGTGCCCAACCCTGTCCAGTCCTCCCATGACGGCCACCGTCCTCCGGGACACGCCGTCGAGGCGATTCGTGCGTTTTGAACGACGTCCAGTCGTGACGCGCGCGGGATCGAGTTCATTTTGACGCTCCGTTGCAGCGACTTCGTGCACGTTTTCCCGGAGATCCGACCGTTGGATCGTCGATTTCTTTGCTCCGTCGCAATCTCGGTATATCCACCATCGCTCATGTCAATTTTCGTCCGTTAATTTTATCGTTTGATACATCAAAACCGGCCACCAAGTTGACCGTTTAAATTGTATTAAATTTGGACAGTTTCGCGGGGCCAACTTCATCAGCTTGTATCTCCTCCACCGCAGCTCCGTTTGGCGTGCTACCAGTTCCGGTGTGTCACTCCCCGTTCCCGGAATGCGTATTTTTATACATGTACAGCTCATGTGTATTTATTTAGTATTTATCATGTATTATTCTGTATTTAAATTCCTCTAGTTCATGTTAATTAATTATCTGCTCTTTAATTTTCATGTCAATTAATTTCTTACAATTTTATTATCTGCATTTTATTTCATGCTTTTATTTCCTGCTTTTAGTCTTGCTTATTTGGTTCGGCCTAGGTTAGGTTCTCGGGTTCATTGATGAATCCGAATCTAACCCGGCCCATTAGCTCCCACCTACCACCACTCCCACTATTTAAAGCCACCCTCTCCATTCTCTCTCCACATTACTCATCCTCACCATTACTTCTTCTTCTTCTTTCTCTCATCACTTCTCCACCTACCAGCAGCAGCAGCAGGAGGCAAGTGCAAACTTGCTTCTACTTGAGAACCATGTTTTTATGGTTCATTTGTCTTCTTCTTGTGATTCCAAGAGAGTTTAGTTCTTAGCATTTTTGACTTCTATGGCTAGGTTTTCTCTAGATCTAAGTTGTTACATTATTGGCTGTTCATGGGTTTTTGGTCCTCCCAACTTAGCGTGTTTTCTGGCTGGAAACTTCATCTTCTGGCTTGGGACGAAGGCTGAGTCACGCACACGTCTCTACGTGTCTGCATGGATTTTGAGACACGCTCATGTTCTTACATGTTAGCGTGTATTTTTAGTCACGCTCACGTTCTCATGAGCGTGCGTGTATTTTTAGTCACGCTCACGTTCTCATGAGCGTGCGTGTATTTTCAGTCACGCTCACGTTCTCATGAGCGTGCGTGTATTTTCAGTCACGCACACATCCACGAGTCTGCGTGTATTTTTAGTCACGCACACTTCCATGAGTGCGTGGATTTTTAGTCACGCTCTCTTATGAGTGCGTGGATTTTCCCTTCACGCTCACGCTGTGCTTGCTTGCGTGACTTTTCACGCTCACGCTTGCCAGCGTGTATCACTTTTCACGCTCACTGTTCACGCCCATTTTCCACGCTCACCCCATCTAGACTTAGCGTGACTTGTTGGTCTTAAGCATAGACTTCTTGCGTGACTTTTGGCCTTAGCATAGACATGTTGGCGTGACTTCCTGACCTGGGTGTTTTTATTTATTCCTCAACCTATTCATTTAATGATGGCATGATAATTCTTCTATTATATCCTTACGCCTTTTTGCGTGAATTTCTTGATAAATCATGATATGTTAAATTTGTTAAAATGGATTGTTATGTGTCACGACCCGCACCCTAGAGTAAGGGCACGAGACGTGGGTACGTCCAGCCTACGCCGCAGTGTCGGCGGTAGAACGCTGTCCTAGGTCAATCATCTAACAATATAAAGGTACCTGTACAGTTTATACACTCCGAATGGAGGTAACATCACAACATGCATTCTCAATCACATCTAAGGTAGAAGAATGAAAGACAGATAGATAGATAGTAACTCAAAGAGAACAATAGCATAGATGAAATAAGTCTAAGTGTCTAGGATACATAACATCCAGAATGTCAACTCCTAATACAATAAGTCTAAGAGTCTATACATCTCCACATCTCAAAATACAACTCAGAATGTGAGACAAAATATAATGTAGAAAAGACTGTCTAGCTAACTGGTCTAGACTACTGGAGCAACATCCTCAGCTGCAGGTGGATCCTGCTGAGAGTCCTCAACACAAGTGTCATCTGGTCCTGCTCCATAATAAGTAGTCACCCATGCCTCGTCCTCATCCTCTGTAATATTTTCAACAGGTCCAATCAGGACAGGAACGAGCACAATACATCTCACACAGTTCATATCAGGTTAGAAATACGATACAGGCAATAGAGTAAGATACAGAAAATGCTGAAAGGAAATATACGCTGTAAAAGAGATAGCTGTAATGAAATATCTACTGTATATAAAGAACTATAAGTGACTAGTGATGTAGAGTACAAGATAGGCATGTGAATGGCTAGAATTTATACATGATTACACTACTGAGTTTGCACATGATTACACTACTTTGGAATTATTCACATGTCCACTTCTACTCCCCCGTTACCCCAATCAATACACAAGGATCTATACAAGTTACGTTATTATACATGATATCACATGGGGCCCATGAAAGGGTGCACATGATAGTATACATGAGGGCTCTGTAACATGAGAGTACATGATCACATGAGTGCACATGCATGATGGAAGCACAGGAGTACATGATGAAAGTGAAACACACGTAACATGAAGTACCCGATGCTCCCGAGAGGGATAATATCTCATGTAAAGATCCATATAGTACCAATCCGTGTTACCAATGTGACAGCAACAAGTAAAGTAATCTAGAGCGAGAAGTAAAGCATGAACAAGTATGAAACGGTCAGAGAATGTACTCGCCTGCTGTATGAATGTCTGTAGAGAATATGCTGTCTGAGGAGAGGTGTCTGGCTCCTGATCAGAGCAACACAAGTCACAATGTGTTCTAAATAGTAAAAAATGAAGTCTACTATGCATACTACATGATTCTACGTCAATTTGGTCAAAAGTCAACTCTTGGTCAACTCTAAAGTCAAACTAGTCAAAGTTAGGTCAACACTAGTCAACTAGTTAGGGTTTTAGTCAAACTAGTCAAACTAGTTGTTTTAGGTCATTCCTAGTCAATTCTAGGTTAACTAGGTCAACTTTGACCTAAGGTTGACTTTGGTCAACCCTTAGTCAACAAGGATCAACAAGTTGGGTTTTGGGCCATTAGGGTTAGCCCCAAGCCATAGGCTAATAATCTTGGCCATAGGCTAGTCATAGGGTTTCTATATAAACCTATACCTAGTAAGTTATCTATATATACATGTCTATATATATATATATATATACAAGTCTATCTACTACCCATATCTATATCAATATAGGAATTCTATATATAATACCATCACCCACATATATATATATATATATATATAATGATACTTCATGAGAACTAATACAATATATATATTAATATATATATATATACATATATATATATATATATACATATATATATATATATATATATATATATATATATATATATATATATAAAACTTATATATATATACTACATGTATATAGAGAGGAAAAATGAGAGAGGGATATAGAGTGAGAGAGAGAGAGAGAGAATGAGAGACTGAAAGAGAGAGGGACAGTGAGAGAGGGAGAACAGGACAGTGAGGGAGAGGGGGTTCTAGATTCTGGAACCAAATTGGCTCCCCAACACACACACACACAGTCCACATATACACCTACATGTGTATACACACACAACTACAAATATACTCAACCATTTATCCCCAAAACTCACCCACACTCTCACATACATATATACTACGTATATACATACTAAAATACACTAATACAATGTATAAAACATAATCAAAATCGATTTGAAAATCGATTTTGCAAAAACTGGAAAATCCTAAAATCTGGAAACAGTGCACTGTGCACTCGAACTAGGATAACCCGATTTACACACACTAAAACGAGCTAAGGCTCGATTCTAATGGTTGGTAACTGGTGCCCCACACATACCCTAGTGTCCTAGGTACCTGACACGACACCACGACACGGTTTAACGTGTCCAAACACACGAAAACATCACACGGGTAAATTAGGATACACAACACAGTGCACAGCGTCGTGCACGTGTTCACGTGTCTCGTGGACACACCACGAGACACGACACGTCTCGTGGTCACACACACGTGTACGCCATGAATAGGGCTACACGCCCGTGTCATCACGAGACACCCAAGTGTCGTGTCCATGCGACACGACACGCTCAAAGTCACCCCCGCGCGCGTGTGCGCTGACAGCGCGTGTCCAGTGCGAGTGAGATTTCTCACTCGACACGACACGACGCGACACCAAACTTTAGGGGCATGTTCGCAGACATTGCCCCCGTGTCCAAGTCAAATATCTCGTATCCTAGTGCACTGTGCAGTGAGTACGAGGGGTGGGGTAGCAGGACACGCACGTGCGTGCTCGTGCAGTGGGTTCGTGTCCAATTTGGACACGGACACAGCACGAAAACGTGCTCAGTCAAGTTGGTTCGTGATCAGCAAGTCTAGGGCTTCACAAAAGTGTAATTTGTTTTGGAAAAACATAAAAACCAATCCTATGTGGCATTTCAACAAACAAGGGTTTCTACCCTATGATACGTGTCCGATACGGACACCAAACCATTTCTAATTTCCACCAAATTTTATCCACAGTTATGGTAGTCCTATATGAATGCATTTATGAAGAAAAAACAAGATTTTAATTATGTTTGAGGGAATTTACCTATTTGTGCAAATCCAAGGAAAATTAATAAAAAGGGGGGGTGCTTCCTTCAACTTGATGATATCCAAAGCCTCCAAATTCTTGATTGCTATCCTCCCTGAGTACCCTTGATGTTGTAGGGTCCCAATGCAAAAGACTAGAGTGAATTTGGATCAATATTGCTCAAGTTGTGTAGGTTTGAAGAAATGGAAATTTTGTGAGACTAAAATTCATGTAAATTTCCATGAATTAATACAATGGGGTTATATAAAAGTGTGGGCTGCTAGGGGGGTGCCCTATGGCCGGCAATGGCATAGGAGGGGTGTCCTAGCCCTTCCTTTATGGCTAAGGCATGGACTTTGTGAAAAAGGGTGAGATATTTGGAGTGGTTTAAGGAAAATATCAAAAAAGTAAACTAGATATTTATACCACTTTAACCCTTAACCAAAATCCATCTTAAAGCTTCTAGGTTAGTGGCTAACCTCTAGATTAGGGTAGGATAGGCTAGGGACTAATCATGGAACTTAACTATTATTAAATAATATTAAAATCACATACTCACAAATAAAGTCTAGTAAATTACCAAAATACCCTTTTGGCCAAAAGTCACTAATTTGATGTTCTAAGCCTATGGCTAAGCTCACATGGTCATGGCAACTTCTTGGTTAAGGAAAACTAGGGTTTTCACTAAGTTATACTAACCAAAATCACAAAGTCATAAGTCATGACCTAGCATGACTTAGAAGATGATTCTAAGTACACTAAAATCACCATAAATCATATCATGCCCTATACACCATTAATAATTAATAAAAATAATAATTTTTCAAAAATCCCTAATTTCAGAAAATAGGGTGTTACAAGTCTACCCTCCTAACAATAATTTCGTCCTCGAAATTTAAAGACGAAACTGAAACTAAATGAGAAGGATAGAAATCATACCTCAAGGTACAAATAGATAAGGGTATCGCTCGCGCATCTCATCCTCCCGTTCCCAGGTGGACTCTCCTGGAGAATGATGCCTCCATGCGACACGAACCAAAGGTATCGTCTGGTTCCTCAATGCCTTCTTCCGTCGATCCAGAATCTCAACAGGCTGCTCTGGATAACGAAGAGTAGGACCCACCTCGATCTCGGAATGATCAAGTACATGGCTAGGATCTGCCACGTACCGTCTCAACTGCGACACGTGAAATACGTTGTGGACTCCAACCAATGCTGGTGGTAAGTCTAGCCTGTAAGACACATCACCGACTCTCCCGCTGATAACGAAAGGGCCGATGAAACGCGGACTAAGCTTCCCACCTCCACCAAAACGTATCGTGCCACGTGTCGGAGATATCCTCAAAAATACCTGGTCTCCAACCTAATCACAAACAAGGTCTCAATTTAATTATGATAAACAAACATGATTAACAAAACACAAACAACAACCTAATTCTAATCCTATCTCTAAACTGTACCTCAAACTCCAAAGGTCTGCGGTGGCTATCGGCCCAGTGCCGCTGTCTGTCCTGCGCCACGCGAAGCCGATCTCTGATAAGCTTCACCTTCTCTGCTGCATCTACAACCATCTCAGGCCCCAATAAAACTCGCTCCCCAACATCATCCCAAGACAAGGGTGTACGACATCTACGCCCGTACAGTGCCTCGAAAGGGGACATCTCGATGCTGGCCTGAAAGCTGTTGTTGTATGCAAACTCTACTAAGTGCAGGTGACTCTTCCAAGATCCTCTAAAGTCCAGGACACAAGTCAGCAACATGTCCTCCAGTGTCTGAATGGTCCGCTCTGACTGTCCATCTGTCTGCGGGTGGTATGCAGTACTAAACTTGAGCTGAGTGCCCAAGCTAATATGCAAGCTCCTCCAGAAATATAAAGTGAAACGGCTGTCCCGGTCCGATACAATGCTCACTGGAATCCCATGAAGTCTGACTATCTGCCTCATATACATCTCTGATAGCTTCTCGGTAGACAAACCCACTTTGAATGGCAAGAAGTGGGCCGATTTGGTCAACCTGTCGACGATGACCCAAATCGCATCCTTTCCTCCTGGAGTACACGGCAATCCCGAAACAAAGTCCATCGTGATGTGCTCCCACTTCCACTCCAGAATGGGTAATGGCTGCAACAGTCCTCCTGGCCTCTGTCTCTCCGCCTTGACCTGCTGGCAGATCAAACACCTCGCTACGAAGTGTGCTACCTCGCGCTTCATCCCACTCCACCATACATGCTCTCTCAGATCCCTATACATCTTGTTGGCTCCCGGATATATCGAGTACTGAGAACGGTGGGCCTCCTGCATAACCTGCTTCCGAAAGTCTCCACTGGGCACACACCGTCTGGAACCGTGCCTCAATGCGCCATCCCCTGCAAGAGTGAACTCATCGTCCGCAAATCCCTGTCTGACATGCTCCCTGATGCATCGTAGAGAAACGTCATCGAACTGAGCCGACTTGATCCTATCAATCAAATTCGACTGAATCTGGAGGCCCTACATCTGCATCTGTACTCCCGACACAATCACCTCGATCCCAAGGCTCTCCAAGTCCGCTAACAAGTGACGATCCATCGTCAAGCACATAACTGTCGGATATCTGCTCAACGCATCAGCAACTACGTTGGCCTTCCCTGGGTGATACGGCAGTAGAATATCAAAGTCCTTCATCAGCTCCAGCCATCTGTGCTGCCTCATGTTCAGCTCCTTCTGCGTAAACACGTATTTCAAGCTCTTGTGGTCTGTAAATATCTCCACACGCTCTCCATACAAATAGTATTTCCACAGTTTCAGAGCAAAGATAACTGCCGCCAACTCTAAATCATGGGTAGGGTAGTTCTTCTCATGGGGCCATAACTGCCTGGAAGCATAGGCAATCACCTTCCCATGCTGCTGCAAGACACAACCCAAACCCTTCCCCGAGGCGTCACTGTAGATAGTGAACCCGCCTGATCCTGATGGCAATGTCAGAATCGGGGCTGTCGTCAACCGCTTCTTCAACTCATCAAAAGCGGTCTGACACTCCTCTGACCAGAGAAACTCTGCGTCCTTCCGGGTCAGCCTAGACAACAGCTCTGCAACTCGGGAGAAATCCTGGACGAACCTCCTGTAGTAGCCTGCCAATCCCAGAAAGCTCCTGATCTCTGCTACTGACGTCGGCGCTGCCCAAGCCTCAACTGCTGATATCTTCCTCGGGTCGACTGAGATCCCATCTCCAGTCACTACATGACCCAGGAAGTCAACTCTATCAAGGAAGAACTTGCACTTCGAGAGCTTGCCGTAAAGCTGCTCCTGCCTGAGAGTCACCAGGACCACTCTCAAGTGCTCCTCATGCTCCTCCTCGGTCTTCGAGTACACCAGGATGTCGTCGATGAACACCACCACGAACTTATCTAAGTACTGGTGGAACACCTTGTTCATCAAGTTCATGAACACCGCCGGAGCATTCGTCAACCCAAACGGCATCACCATAAACTCGAACTGGCCGTACCGCGTCCTGAACGCCGTCTTCGGGATGTCCTCCCTCTTCACCTTTACCTGATGGTAACCTGACCTCAGATCAATCTTCGAGAATACCCGAGCTCCGCTCAACTGATCGAAGAGATCATCGATCCGCGGCAGTGGATATCTGTTCTTGATCGTCAGACTGTTGAGTGCCCTGTAGTCGATACACATACGTACCGACCCATCCTTCTTCGGTACAAAGAGTACCGGTGCACCCCAAGGTAAAGAACTAGAGCGGATGAAGCCTTTGTCCTGCAACTCATCCACCTGTTTCTTCAATTCCACCAGCTCACTGTTGTTCACTCGATACACGTACTGAGAAATGGGTTCCGCACCTGGAACCAAGTCTATCGAGAAGTCAACGTCTTTGTCTGGTGGAAGCCCAGGCAATTCCTCTGGAAACACGTCCATGAACTCAACAATCAATGGATGTGGAGCTGGCTGCTCCTCGACTGAAGCTCCACAGAAAACTTCGCAAGTCTGCTCTGCCTGCCGTCGGGAATATACAAACTCTGGCTCTCCTGGCGCTCTGAACAGAACTCTACCCCCGCGGCAATCTATGCTGGCATGGTGCATGCTCAACCAATCCATACCGAGTACAATATCGTAGTTCGGTAGTGGCATTACGAGCAAACACACATCCAACTCTCGGCCTCCCAAAACTACTCTCCGTCCCTTGCAAATATCACGAACGAGGATAATGCCACCCCCGGTCGTAATCTTGCAAGTCCTAGGCAACGATTCAGATATAACATGATGTCGAATGGCAAAAGATACTGATACAAAGCTATAGGAAGCCCCAGAATCGAACAATGCATAAGCTTGAATAGAGTCGAGAAGAATAGAACCTGCTATCAGCTCTTCAGTAACCTCGGCATCCTCTGCTGCCATGGCATAGGCTCGTCCCTGCTGACCACCCCTGGCCTGATGCTGGTGCTGGATGAACCTCTGCTGCTGAGTCGGCAAAGGTCCCTTCTGCTGCCCTGCCGGAGCCTTGGCTCCGCCTTCCTAAACTGGTCGTTCCGAAGACATGGGACACTCCCTCAGCTGGTGGTCTCCAGAACCACATAATAGACACCTGTCAAGCCTCTTTCTGTAGTCATTCCATCCATGACCCTGCTTCTTGCAGAAAGTGCAACTGACGACCTGCTGCCTGGGTGCCTGCTGCTGGTGCCTCGGCTGCTGCACCTGCTGGAACGGCCTCTGCTGCTGGAATGGCCTCTGCTGCTGGTGCTGAAAATGAGGCCTCTTGGCCTGTCCTCCACTGCTGCCAGCTCCCTGGGTGTCGCGGCCCCTCTTGAGCTTCAGCTCAAGATCATCCTCAGCCGCCATCGCTCCTGATAGGATCTCCTCAAAAGTGGCATTCCTGTCACTCTTGGTCAAGGACTTGACCTCCTTGACCAAGCCCTTCCTGAACCTCCTCGCCTTCGCTGTCTCGCTAAGGCCCTCCACGAATCTGCTCAACCGGCAAAACTCACCGAAATACTCCTCTACAGTCTGGTTCCCCTGAACCAGGTTCTCGAACTGGGTCTCCAAAGCACCGACTGCCTGATCCGAGAAAAACTTCCCCTTGAAGAGCTCCTTGAAAACTCTCCATGTCTGCCCTGGAGTGCCTACTCTCGGGTCCGTCTGATACCAGGTACGGGCAAGATCCTGCATCTGGCTGGCTGCTGCCTCTATCTGGAGTCCGGCTGGTATCTCCGCCAGTCGGAAGATCTCCTCAATGTGCTCAATCCAGTCATCAGCATAAAGAATCCCCTCTGTCCCCAAGAAGTCCCTGGGGTTTATCTTCTTGAAGTCCTGAATGCCCGGAATCCTCTGCTGTCGCGGCTGTCCCAATCCTCCCTGTGGCTAGACAGCCAACCTCTCCACCGTCGCTCTAGCCAGCTGATGGGCCTCATCTATGCCCCTGGTAAACTCCGCTGTCTGACGATGCTGCTGGTGCTGCTGCATCTCCAGGAAATGCTGGAAGTATAAAAACATCTGTGCAGCATCCACTAATCCAGATGGCATCGGCGGCTGGAACTGCTGCTGGTGCTGCTGAAACTGTGGCTGACGAAACTGCGGGGGAGGCATATCTGGGGTAGCTGGGATGGTCCCCCGAATGAGTAGAGGTGCACCCCCAAATGTGGTAGAAGCTCCCACATGAGCTAGAGTAAGGGGAGGTGTGGTCCCCGGGTCCTGGTGAGCTGGACGAGAGGTGGCAGACCTCTCAGTGGTGTCACCTGGACCGAGACGCTGCGACCGTGTCTCCACCATCCTGAAGACAGATCAACAAGAAAATCAATACGGAGAAGAAACGATATAGTCAAAGGAGACAGTTTATTTCAAAAGAAAGACAATATTAGCAAGAATTTAGATAGCAGGGATTTAGATAAGAGTTTTTCCTAATGTGATTGAGTACCTCAACTATATCCTATTTTCTACTGCAGGCTGTGGCGATACTCTAGTTCGAATACCACCACATAAACTGGACCTGCATGGGCCACCACTAAAAACGTGTCACGACCCGCACCCTAGAGTAAGGGCACGAGACGTGGGTACGTCCAGCCTACGCCGCAGTGTCGGCGGTAGAACGCTGTCCTAGGTCAATCATCTAATAATATAAAGGTACCTGTACAGTTTATACACTCCGAATGGAGGTAACATCACAACATGCATTCTCAATCACATCTAAGGTAGAAGAATGAAAGACAGATAGATAGATAGATAGTAACTCAAAGAGAACAATAGCATAGATGAAATAAGTCTAAGTGTCTAGGATACATAACATCCAGAATGTCAACTCCTAATACAATAAGTCTAAGAGTCTATACATCTCCACATCTCAAAATACAACTCAGAATGTGAGATAAAATATAATGTAGAAAAGACTGTCTAGCTAACTGGTCTAGACTAATGGAGCAACATCCTCAGCTGCAGGTGGATCCTGCTGAGGGTCCTCAACACAAGTATCATCTAGTCCTGCTCCATAATAAGTAGTCACCCATGCCTCGTCCTCATCCTCTGTAATATTTTCAACAGGTCCAATCAGGACAGGAACGAGCACAATACATCTCACACAGTTCATATCAGGTTAGAAAATACGATACAGGCAATAGAGTAAGATACAGGAAATACTGAAAGAAAATATACGCTGTAAAAGAGATAGCTGTAATGAAATATCTACTGTATATAGAGAACTATAAGTGACTAGTGATGTAGAGTACAAGATAGGCATGTGAATGGCTAGAATTTATACATGATTATACAACTGAGTTTGCACATGATTACACTACTTTGGAATTATTCACATGTCCACTTCTACTCCCCCGTTACCCCAATCAATACACAAGGATCTATACAAGTTACGTTATTATACATGATATCACATGGGGCCCATGAAAGGGTGCACATGATAGTATACATGAGGGCTCTGTAAACATGAGAGTACATGATCACATGAGTACACATGCATGATGGAAGCACAGGAGTACATAATCAAAGTGAAACACACGTAACATGAAGTACCCGATGCTCCCGAGAGGGATAACATCTCATGTAAAGATCCATATAGTACCAATCCGTGTTATCAATGTGAAAGCAACAAGTAAAGTAATCTAGAGCGAGAAGTAAAGCCTGAACAAGTATGAAACGGTCAGAGAATGTACTCGCCTGCTGTATGAATGTCTGTAGAGAATATGCTGTCTGAGGAGAGGTGTCTGGCTCCTGATCAGAGCAACACAAGTCACATTGTGTTCTAAATAGTAAAAATGAAGTCTACTATGCATACTACATGATTCTAGATCAATTTGGTCAAAAGTCAACTCTTGGTCAACTCTAAAGTCAAACTAGTCAAAGTTAGGTCAACACTAGTCAACTAGTTAGGGTTTTAGTCAAACTAGTCAAACTAGTTGTTTTAGGTCATTCCTAGTCAATTCTAGGTTAACTAGGTCAACTTTGACCTAAGGTTGACTTTGGTCAACCCTTAGTCAACAAGGGTCAACAAGTTGGGTTTTGGGCCATTAGGGTTAGCCCCAAGCCATAGGCTAATAATCTTGGCCATAGGCTAGTCATAGGGTTTCTATATAAACCTATACCTAGTAAGTTATCTATATAAACCTATACATGTATATATATACATATCTATATATACATGTCTATATATATATATATATATATATACAAGTCTATCTACTACCCATATCTATATCAATATAGGAATTCTATATACAATACCATCACCCACATATATATATATATATATATATATATATATATATATATATATATATATATATATATATATATATATATATATATATATATATAATGATACTTCATGAGAACTAAATACAAATATATATATTAATATATATATATATATATACATATATATATATATATATATATGTATATATATAACTTAAAAATATATATATATATATATATATATATATATATATATATATATATATATATATATATATATATATATATATATATATATATATATATATATATATATATATAACTTATATATATACTACATGTATATAGAGAGGGAAAATGAGAGAGGGATATAGAGTGAGAGAGAGAGAGAATGAGAGACTGAAAGAGAGAGGAAAAGTGAGAGAGGAAGAACAGGACAGTGAGGGAGAGGGGGTTCCAGATTCTGGAACCAAATTGGCTCCCCAACACACACACACACACAGTCCACATATACACCTACATGTGTATACACACACAACTACAAATATACTCAACCATTTATCCCCAAAACTCACCCACACTCTCACATACATATATACTACGTATATACATACTAAAATACACTAATACAATGTATAAAACATAATCAAAATCGATTTGAAAATCGATTTTGCAAAAACTGGAAAATCCTAAAATCTGGAAACAGTGCACTGTGCACTCGAACTAGGATAACCCGATTTACACACACTAAAACGAGCTAAGGCTCGATTCTAATGGTTGGTAACTGGTGTCCCACACATACCCTAGTGTCCTAGGTACCTGACACGACACCACGACACGGTTTAACGTGTCCAAACACACGAAAACATCAAACGGGTAAATTAGGATACACAACACAGTGCACAGCGTCGTGCACGTGTTCACGTGTCTCGTGGACACACCACGAGACACGACACGTCTCATGGTCACACACATGTGTACGCCACGAATAGGGCTACACGCCCGTGTCATCACGAGACACCCAAGTGTCGTGTCCATGCGACACGACACGCTCAAAGTCGCCCCCGTGTACGTGTGCGCTGACAGCGCGTGTCCAGTGCGAGTGAGATTTCTCACTCGACACGACACGACGCGACACCAAACTTTGGGGGCATGTTCGCAGACATTGCCCCCGTGTCCAAGTCAAATATCTCGTGTCCTAGTGCACTGTGCAGTGAGTACGAGGGGTGGGGTAGCAGGACACGCACGCGCGTGCTTGTGCAGTAGGTTCGTGTCCAATTTGGACACGGACACAGCACGAAAACGTGCTCAGTCAAGTTGGTTCGTGATCAGCAAGTCTAGGGCTTCACAAAAGTGTAATTTGTTTTGGAAAAACATAAAAACCAATCCTATGTGGCATTTCAACAAACAAGGGTTTCTACCTTATGATACGTGTCCGATACGGACACCAAACCACTTCTAATTTCCACCAAATTTTACCCACAGTTATGGTAGTCCTATATGAATGCATTTATGAAGAAAAAACAGGATTTTAACTATGTTTGAGGGAATTTACCTATTTGTGCAAATCCAAGAAAAATCAATGAAAAGGGGGGTGCTTCCTTCAACTTGATGATATCCAAAGCCTCCAAATTCTTGATTGCTATCCTCCCTGAGTACCCTTGATGTTGTAGGGTCCCAATGCAAAAGACTAGAGTGAATTTGGATCAATATTGCTCAAGTTGTGTAGGTTTGAAGAAATGGAAATTTTGTGAGACTAAAATTCATGTAAATTTCCATGAATTAATACAATAGGGTTATATAGAAGTGTGGGCTGCTAGGGGGGTGCCCTATGGCCGGCTATGGCATGGGGGGGGGTGTCCTAGCCCTTCCTTCATGGCTAAGGCATGGACTTTGTGAAAAAGGGTGAGATATTTGGAGTGGTTTAAGGAAAATATCAAAAAAGTAAACTAGATATTTATACCACTTTAACCCTTAACCAAAATCCATCTTAAAGCTTCTAGGTTAGTGGCTAACCTCTAGATTAGGGTAGGATAGGCTAGGGACTAATCATGGAACTTAACTATGATTAAATAATATTAAAATCACATACTCACAAATAAAGTCTAGTAAATTACCAAAATACCCTTTTGGCCAAAAGTCACTAATTTGATGTTCTAAGCCTATGGCTAAGCTCACATGGTCATGGCAACTTCTTGGTTAAGGAAAACTAGGGTTTTCACTAAGTTATACTAACCAAAATCACAAAGTCATAAGTCATGACTTAGCATGACTTAGAAGATGGTTCTAAGTACACTAAAATCACCATAAATCATATCATGCCCTATACACCATTAATAATTAATAAAAATAATAATTTTTCAAAAATCCCTAATTTTAGAAAATAGGGTGTTACATTATGTAAAATGCACCTTGTGTCCTGATTGATCCATGGATACCCAGTATGACTAGAACTTAACCCTGAGAGTTATAGACCCGACCCCATGTAATATTGATAGACTTTCATGCCTTGTCACCATTGATAATGATTATGACATGGACTAAATAATTGATCATGCGTTCCTAGTTGGAACTAAAAGACTGGCTAGTCGTCTTATTGAATTGAATGAATGAGACACGTTCATGTAATGAACTATTATACTCGATTAGCCGATCCCGAATATTGGCATACAGGCACATACAGGCTTCAAAGTAATTATTTATTATTTAATTATCTATTTATCTTACAAAGACAGCATGTGTACTCTATGGTCAAGGCATAATTATTCCGTGGTTAATTTGATTGTTGCATCACGCTATGTAAGACCTACAACCTAGCCGCACAGGTATCGTTGTAGAGTTGCGCATATCGTACCCCGTACGAAAGTACTCATTTGAATGGCCATGATCCACGGTATGGAACTTTGCTCAACGTAGGGACTATTAAGTTAAATAAAATAATGATGGCATGGAGAGAATGGATTCCCGAGTTCTTACATGGCAGCCCCCTTGGGACTATTAAGTGCCCGACGGGCCGGCTGGTTCCCACAGATACTGTAAATCTGTTACACGGGCAGGGAACAGTATCTGCTTATATTATTGTACATGCTATAACGGCGGGCGTCCCGTTGGGACTCGTCTAACTACATGATTGGCGCAATTGATTGACTGGATAGACTAGCCTTGCTCGCACATAGTAAGAACTGAGGAATCCCTATTTTTGCATAATTCCAGGATAACTTGGGACTCACAATAGCTAGCCGTAGGAATTGATTGGTCGTTCAAGATGATTTGTTTGTGTACTGTATCTACTCTGTTGCCTAACTGAGATGATCAGGATGTCAGGACATGACGGGCCAACTTCTGTCCTTGTTTGGTTGGGAGGTTGGTTCGAAGTGTCGTGACGTTATGTGAATCCTAGTGGGAGGCAGAGATCTATTATTATATTTTCTTACTTACTGGTTTAGTCCTTCATATCGTCCTTCCTTGTGGTACTTGTTATTAGAGGTCTAACCTCTCTGGTTTTGCATGGCCAGATTTAGAGCCGGTCCCCGAGGATCCAGCTTACTTCTACCTCCAAGATGGTCAATACTAGAGGGATGATCGCAGGAGGACTCGAGTGGGTTTTCCTACTTCACCGCTCGTTTTGTCATTTACTTTATACTTAGCCGTTTGGCACCGACATGTTGGTCGGATCGTCTTGTACTTACTTTTGCATGATTGTAATTAAGTCAGACTGCAGCTGATAACAATTGTGTATACCTTACTATACCATCTGGCTATGTTTTGTAAAGCCAGATTTCCAGAACATTCTGACTGAGCGTTTGGGACGCCTTACTGCTTTATCTTACATGTTCTGTATTACTGTTTCTTATTTGAATGATTGAGACAATAGATGCGAAATGACCATAGTGAGACTTTTATGTAGTATGCACCCCCTCGTCTGGTTAGACAGCATTGATCGTATTATACGGTATTCATCTACCCGTAATACGTAGCTGGCTGAGTCATTCCTCCGCTCTCCAGTATTCTGGTTCTGGGACATGACAAAGTTTTAGTGGTGGCCCATGCAGGTCTGATTTCAGACTTGTTGGGTGTTTTGATTTATAGGATGTCTCAATCACACATGTTCCCCCTTGATCTCATAATTTGTTATTCTCAGCCCTTGCTTGACATTTCGGTATCCTTTGGCTTCATTGATCCTTCATGTCCGGTTGTTTGTTTGTTCTCTTGTCCCTTTTCTTAGGGGCACTTCGTCCGCATCTGCCAGGACTGGTCAACAGCAACAAGAGCAACATGGACAACCTGACCCTGTTGGTCAGCAACAAGGGCCGGTACTAACTCAAGAGGCTACCCAGGAAGAAGTGATAGTGGAACCAGCAGTTGGATCGCAGTATTCGGATGTTCCACCACCACCGACAGTTCCACCTACCCAAGTGGACACACCAGCCCTTCTGGAGATCATGAGAGGAATGATGGCTGCTCAGCAACATCAGATGTTGGCCCAGCAGCGCATGCACACTCAGCTACAAGAGCAAAATGTGTTGCTCAACCAAGGATTGCAGACGGCTTTAGAAAGAGGAGTGAGGGCTGATTCAGGAGCATCAGCCAGGTTTTGTAAGTACAACCCCTGTCGTTTCGAGGGCACGGAGGATGCCATCTCAGCAGATGCATGGCTTAAGGACATGGAGGCTATTCTGACAGCAGCTAAGGTACCGGCAGAAGAACGTGTGGATCTAGTGAAGTTGTTACTTCAGGATCTCGCACGTGATTAGTGGGAATCAGAGGAAGTGGGCATTAGACGTCCTGTGGCTTGGGACGATTTCACGGTAAGATTCAAGACCAAGTACTATGGAGTTGTGCACGGTTTGAGCTACAACAGAAGTTTATCAGCCTCAGGCAGGCTGGCAAGACTGTAGATACTTATACAGCGGAATTTTGCAGATTGAGTATATTTGCCCCAGAGATGGTAGCAACAGAGAGCCAGAGGGCTATGAGGTTTCAGTAAGGGTTTCATCTTGAACTCTTGCAATTGATCGAGGGGTACAATTACCAGACTTTTAATGAGATATTGACGGCGACTCGAAGGTATAAAATCACCATTCAGAGGCTTGCAGTAAGGACTGGGGGTCAGAAGAGATCCTACAGTCAGATTGAAGGAGGAGGGGGAGTAGCGCCCCGAACAACAGCACCATCCACTGGCGTTCGTATCCACGATGTGGCGATACGAGGACCAGCACCACCCAGGCAGCAGCAACAGCAACAGAGGAAGAACCAGCAACCCCCGGCGGGCTGCACTTATTGCGGAAAGATGGGACACACTAGAGATGTGTGTCGGACATTGAATGGACTGTGTCTGATATGTGGAAATCCAGACCATCGGGTTACCACATGTCTCATGAATTCGAGGACAGGAGGACCAGGGCAGCAGTTTCCTGCTCTGCCAGCCCCAGGGATAGGACAATATCGAGGACCAGCAGTGGTAGTAAGGCCGTTGGCACAGCGTCCGCAGGCTCAGATGTTTCGGCAGCAGGGACCGCCGATGCAGCAACACCAGCATAGACCACCCCAGCATCATCAAGGAAGGGGCCAGCAGCAACATCAGGCTAGGCCGCAGCATGGAAACCAGCAAGGAGGTCGAGGGCAAGCGTTTACTTTGTCCTTGGAGGAGGTATTGGCATCGGAAGATGTTGTGGCAGGTAACATTCTCATCGCCTCATATCCCGCAGTAGCATTATTTGATTCGGGAGCATCCCATTCATTTATATCTGCACAATTTGCGATACGACTAGGAATGGAGTTCGAGGCATTGCCAGGGAGGTTGAATATACTCACTGGCAATGGGCTCGTAGGAGTTAGTAGAGTTATTCTAGCATGTAGCATTGTAGTTTGCGGGCATTCTTTACCTGCCCGATTGATAGAATTTCCTGTCAAAAATTTCGACGTTATCTTAGGCATGGACTGGCTGAAAGACAGTCATGCGACAATAGATTGTAGTAGAGGGAGTGTATCTTTTGATATTCCAGGCATGGAGCGGTTCACCTTAGTCAGATCAGAGGCAACTCAACCAGAGCAGGGAATAGTAGCGGCAATGGAAGAAGTTCAGATCCCGAAGGTAGTTGAAGAATTTCTAGACGTATTTCCTGAAGAACTTCCAGGTCTACCACCAGTTAGAGATATTGAGTTCAGTATAGAATTGGCACCAGGAACTAAACCGATATCAGATCGGGTTTACAGAATGGCGGATTCAGAGCAGGCCAAGGTATATCAGCATATTGAGGAACTGAAGGAGAAGAAGTTTATCCAAGCTAGCGTGTCACCATGGGCAGCACCAGTGGTACTTGTGGGAAAGAAGGATGGGTCATCCAGATTGTGCATTGACTACAGGAAGCTTAATGCGGCAACAGTGAAGAACAAGTACCCATTACCCAGGATCGACGACTTATTTGACTAGTTGAGCAAGGCTAGAGTTTTCTCCAAGATAGATCTTCGTTCAGGATACCATCAGGTGAGGGTTCGGAAGGAAGATATTCCCAAGACAGCATTCAGGTCGAAGTATGGGCATTATGAGTTCTTAGTAATGCCGTTTGGTTTGACCAATGCTCCAGCAATATTCATGAATTTGATGAATCATATCTTTATGCCATATTTAGACCAGTTTGTTGTTGTGTTTTTTGACGACATTCTCGTATACTCTGCTAGTGAAGAGGAGCATGAAGACCACCTCAGGAAAGTGTTGCAGGTTCTGAGAGAGAACCAGTTGTATGCCAAGCTCAGCAAGTGTGAGTTTTGGTCGGATCACATTTCATTTTTGGGTCATATCATATCAGGAGCTGGAGTAGCAGTAGATCCCAAGAAGGTAGAAGCAGTAGAGAGTTGGCCAGTACCCAAGACCGTAGCAGATGTACGGAGTTTCTTGGGATTAGCAGGATATTACAGAAGGTTTGTGTCAGACTTTGCAAGGCTTTCAGCACCCATGACCCGCTTGACCCGGAAGGATGTGCCATTTGATTGGTCGGCAGAATGTCAGGCATCATTCGAGACTTTGAAGCAGAAGTTGATATCAGCACCTATTCTTACATTGCCAGTTGGACCCGGAGGTTTTACAGTATATTATGATGCGTCAGGTAAGGGACTTGGATGTGTCCTTATGCAGCATGGAAAGGTGATAGCATATGCATCTAGGCAGCTTCGGGACCACGAGAAGAATTACCCAACTCATGATTTGGAGTTAGCGGTAGTAGTATTTGCTCTGAAGCTATGGAGACATTACTTATATGGTGATCGAGTGGAAATGTACACAGACCATAAAAGTCTGAAGTACATCTTTACTCAGAAGGAACTAAACATGAGGCAGAGAAGATGGTTAGAGTTGATCAAGGATTATGACGTGGAGCTTCAGTATCACCTAGGCAAGGCTAATGTAGTAGCAGACGATCTTAGCAGGAGAGGTAGCGCATTTATGTTGACAACGTAGAAGCATATCTTAGAAGACCTTCAGGAGATGGGCATCGAAGTTATACTTCCTAGTGATGTAGGAGTTCTAACTAGCCTGCAAGTTCAATCCGACTTAGTAGACAGGATCAAGGCAGCTCAGGCACAAGACCCAAGGATTCAGAAGCTTAGGGCAGAATGTGAGTCAGGACTCAGGAAAGAGATAAGAATTCATGAAGATGGTACACTTAGGTTTGGATCACGTCTATGTGTGCCTAGTAGAGATATCAGACAGGAGGTTATGGCAGAAGCTCACAGTTCTCAGTATTCTATTCACCCTGGAGGGACCAAGATGTACCAAGATATCAAGCAGTATTTCTGGTGGAACGGGATGAAGAGGGAGATAGCTAGATTTGTTTCCCATTACTTGGTATGTCAGCAAGTGAAGGCAGAACAGCAGAGGCCAGCTGGGTTATTGCAACCGCTTCCTATTCCAGAATGGAAATGGGAGCATATTACAATGGACTTTGTGACCGGTTTACCGAGATCACCAAGTGGTAAGGACGCTATTTGGGTGATAGTAGATCGGCTTACGAAGATAGCACACTTTCTTCCTTTCAGAGTAGGACAATCTACAGAAAAGTTGGCAGAGTTATATATGCAACAGATAGTCAGACAGCATTGCGTCCCTGTCAGTATTGTGTCGGATCGAGATACCCGCTTTACATCATATTTCTGGAAGAGTTTACATCATAGTCTGGGTACCAAGTTAAGATTTAGCACGGCATACCATCCGCAGACGGATGGGCAATCAGAAAGAACGATTCAGACTTTGGAAGATATGTTGCGAGCTTGCACTTTGGATTTTGGAGGGTCTTGGGAGAGTCACCTGCACTTGGTCGAGTTCTCATACAACAATAGTTATTAGGCCAGTATCTAGATGGCGCCATTCGAAGCATTATATGGTAGGAAGTGCAGGTCACCGCTTGCATGGGATGATATCGGGGAGAGGAAGATGCTAGGCCCGAAAATGATTGTTCAGACGGTTGAAGTAGTTAAAAGAATTAGAGAGCGACTTCGAGTTGCGCAGGATCGGCATCGTCATTGGGCGGACCAGCATCGTAGGCCGTTAGAGTTCTCTGTTGGGGACCACATATTCTTGCGGATCTCACCTACTCGTGGGGTCATCAGATTTGGCGTTCGCGGGAAATTGAGTCCGCGGTACGTAGGCCTATTTGTTATCCTTGATCGAATAGGCGATGTTGCTTATCGTTTATCCCTCCCACCTTCGTTACGAGAGGTGCATGACGTGTTTCATGTATCTTAATTACGTAGGTATATATCGGACCCAAGCCATGTCCTCGATCACTCTGAGCTGGTTGTTGGTACCAACCTGTCTTACGAGGAACAGCCTGTGTCCATTTTGGACCGAAGAGAGAAGATACTCAAGAACCGAATAATTAGTCTTGTCCGTGTTGCTTGGGGTCATCACTCCTTGGGAGAGTCAACATGGGAACGTGAGGATGATGTCCGATCACGATATCCACACCTGTTTAACTCACAAGGTATATCTCTTTCCGTATACCTTGATTGTCCTGATTCTTCATGCTTGTCACTTTATGGGTAGAGCTACTTTATATCATGGATTGATGAATTTATATATATAGTACTTACTTTTGATATGGTAACAATGATTGCTTGCTCACTAGAATTGCTTGTATTAGTTTAGCTCTGATATTTCTATCCGGCTTGGATTTGAAATTCCGAGGACGGAATTTTTCTAAGGTGGGTAGAGATGTCACTCTCCGTTCCCGAAATGCGTATTTTTATACATGTACAGCTCATGTGTATTTATTTAGTATTTATCATGTATTATTCTGTATTTAAATTCCTCTAGTTCATGTTAATTAATTATCTGCTCTTTAATTTTTATGTCAATTAATTTCTTATAATTTTATTATCTGCATTTTATTTCCTGCTTTTATTTTCTGCTTTTAGTCTTGCTTATTTGGTTCGGTCTAGGTTAGGTTCTCGGGTTCATTGATGAATCCGAATCCAACCCGGCCCATTAGCTCCCACCTACCACCACTCCCCCTATTTAAAGCCACCCTCTCTATTCTCTCTCCTCATTACTCATCTTCACCATTACTTCTTCTTCTTTCTCTCATCACTTCTCCACCTACCAGCAGCAGCAGCAGGAGGCAAGTGCAAACTTGCTTCTACTTGAGAACCATGTTTTTATGGTTCATTTGTCTTCTTCTTGTGATTCCAAGAGAGTTTAGTTCTTAGCATTTTTGACTTCTATGGCTAGGTTTTCTCTAGATCTAAGTTGTTACATTTTCGGCTGTTCATGGGTTTTTGGTCCTCCCAACTTAGCGTGTTTTCTGGATGGGAACTTCATCTTCTGGCTTGGGACGAAGGCTGAGTCACGCACACGTCTCTACGTGTCTGCGTGGATTTTGAGACACCCTCATGTTCTTACATGTTAGCGTGTATTTTTAGTCACGCTCACGTTCTCATGAGCGTGCGTGTATTTTTAGTCACGCTCACGTTCTCATGAGCATGCGTGTATTTTCAGTCACGCTCACGTTCTCATGAGCGTGCGTGTATTTTCAGTCACGCACACATCCACGAGTCTGCGTGTATTTTTAGTCACGCACACTTCCATGAGTGCGTGGATTTTTAGTCACGCTCTCTTGTGAGTGCATGGATTTTCCCTTCACGCTCACGTTGTGCTTGCTTGCGTGACTTTTTACGCTCACGCTTGCCAGCGTGTATCACTTTTCACGCTCACTGTTCACGCTCATTTTCCACGCTCACCCCAGCTAGACTTAGCGTGACTTGTTGGTCTTAAGCATAGACTTCTTGCGTGACTTTTGGCCTTAGCATAGACTTGTTGGCGTGACTTCCTGACCTTGGTGTTTTTATTTATTCTTCAACCTATTCATTTAATGATGGCATGATAATTCTTCTATTATATCCTTACGCCTTTTTGCGTGAATTTCTTGATAAATCATGATATGTTAAATTTGTTAAAATGGATTATTATGTAAAATGTACCTTGTGTCCTGATTGATCCATGGATACCCAGTACGACTAGAACTTAACCCTGAGAGTTATAGACCCGACCCCATGTAATATTGATGGACTTTCATGCCTTGTCACCATTGATAATGATTATGACATGGACTAAATAATTGATCATGCGTTCCTAGTTGGAACTAAGAGACTGGCTAGTCGTCTTATTGAATTGAATGAATGAGACACGTTCATGTAATGAACTATTATACTCGATTAGCCGATCCCGAATATTAGCATACAGGCACATGCAGGCTTCAAAGTAATTATTTATTATTTAATTATCTATTTATCTTACAAAGACAGCATGTGTACTCTATGGTCAAGGCATGATTATTTCGTGGTTAATTTGATTGTTGCATCACGCTATGTAAGACCTACAACCTAGCCGCACAGGTATCGTTGTAGAGTTGCGCATATCGTACCCCGTACGAAAGTACTCATTTGAATGGCCATGATCCACGGCATGGAACTTCGCTCAACGTAGGGACTATTAAGTTAAATAAAATAATGATGGCATGGAGAGAATGGATTTCCGAGTTCTTACATGGCAGCCCCCTTGGGACTATTAAGTGCCCGACGGGCCGGCTGGTTTTCACAGATACTGTAAATCTGTCACACGGGCAGGGAACAGTATCTGCTTATATTATTGTACATGCTATAACGGCGGACGTACCGCTGGTACTCGTCTAACTACATGATTGGCGTAATTGATTGACTGGATAGACTAGCCTTGCTCGCACATAGTAAGAACTGAGGAATCCCTATTTTTGCATAATTCTAGGATAACTTGGGACTCACAATAGCTAGCCGTAGGAATTGATTGGCCGTTCAAGACGATTTGTTTGTGTACTGTATCTACTCTGTTGCCTAACTGAGATGATCAGGATGTCAGGACATGACGGGCCAACTTCTGTCCTTGTTTGGTTGGGAGGTTGGTTCGAAGTGTCGTGACGTTATGTGAATCCTAGTGGGAGGCAGAGATCTATTATTATATTTTCTTACTTACTGGTTTAGTCCTTCATATCGTCCTTCCTTGTGGTACTTGCTATTAGAGGTCTAACCTCTCTGGTTTTGCATGGCCAGATTTAGAGCCGGTCCCCGAGGATCCAGCTTACTTCTACCTCTAAGATGGTCAATACTAGAGGGATGATCGCAGGAGGACTCGAGTGGATTTCCCTACTTCATCGCTCGTTTTGTCATTTACTTTATACTTAGCCGTTTGGCACCGACATGTTGGTCGGATCATCTTGTACTAACTTTTGCATGATTGTAATTAAGTCAGACTGCAGCTGATAACAATTGTGTATACCTTACTATACCATCTGGCTATGTTTTGTAAAGCCAGATTTCCAGAACATTCTGACTGAGCGTTTGGGATGCCTTACTGCTTTATCTTACATGTTCTGTATTATTGTTTCTTATTTGAATGATTGAGACAATAGATGTGAAATGACCATAGTGAGACTTTTATGTAGTATGCACCCCCTCGTCTGGTTAGACAGCATTGATCGTATTATACGGTATTCATCTACCCGTAATACGTAGCTGGCTGAGTCATTCCCCCGCTCTCCAGTATTTTGGTTCTGGGGCGTGACACGGTGCGAAGCTGGTATAACCCTCTTATTACCCCTCCAGTTTCGTTTCATTGTGAGCTTGTTTGATTGGTTGAATTCGACGCCAAAGTTGGTCGTCCGAATTCGTAATTTCCAACTTGTAAAATTCTATTTTTGAACACGGGACTCCAGATTTCATTTCTGACACCACCATTAGACTTGTGGTGTCATTCTGGCATGTTTTCATATAAAATTTGTTATATTTGGAGAACGTGGGCCCGGGCACATTTTTTGGTGCAAAGCGGGTCCCACTTTCTGGGTCAACGGGACTTTTTGACGCCGGCTCATCGGAATCCAATTTCGGATATACCGTTGAGTTTGTATCGTCATTCTGGACTCGTTGACATATAATTTGCTAGGTTTTGGTGGACATTGGGTCTGGCACGCATTTCGGTGCAAGTCGGATACCAATATCCGGGTCAACGGGTCATTTTGAGATCGGCTCATCGGAATCCAATTCCGGATATACCGTTGAGATCGTATCATCATTCTGGACTCGTTGACAGGTAGTTTGCTGAGTTTTGAGGACTTTGGCTCCGGTACGCATTTCCGTGCAAACCGAAATTCCAATTTCTGGTCAACGGACCAAATCGAGATCGGGTCAACGGAATCCAATTCTGGAGGTACCGTTGGGTTCGTATCGACATTCTGGTTTCGTGGACATATAATTTGTTATATTTTATTGACTTGTTTTCTTACACGTTTTTCGGTGCAAAACGGCTCCGACACGGACACCGTTTTGACCCAAAATTACCTTTTTGCCCATGTGTCCAAATTGGACCGTTGGGTAGGCTATCCTAGCTAATTTGACCGTTCTAGACACGTTGGCGATGTTCATTTCATCGTCCGACAATATTTGTTGATAATTTTTCTGAGTTTAACCTTTTTATAATTAATTAATAATTAATTCATATAGTGTTCGTATTTCGGGATTAGTACAACGAAACTGAGATCAGCCAATTCCAGTGATCTCACATCGCTGAAATTGACAAGTTGAACACGTGGATCACTATAATAAGATTATCCACCTTACCGATAATCTCCTTATCTCGATTTGCGTGTCGTAAGTTTCGACGTACAAATAACGAAGTACACTTTATATTAGACTAGAATTGACCCAGTTTGACCAGAGTTGACCAGTTGACCCAAAGTCAACTGTAAGTCAACACTTGACCTAGTTTGACCAGATTATTGACCGGAGTCGACCTAGAGTTGTTTTGACTTAGAAGAACCTAGAATAATGTAGATTGATTATAGAGATTCATTTATTACAACTTGAACACCTTGTAACCTGTGTTGCTTTAAATAGGACTCTGTGGCTTCAGTGGGACCTCCTATACTTATCAGCTGTTCAGGTTATCGAGGCGAGTACATTCTCTGACCGTTTCATACTTGTATGGATTTACATTCTTGCTCTAGATTACTGTACTTGATGCTGACACGACAGTTATCACGGATTGGTACTATATGGATCTTCTTTTGAGATGTTATCTCCTTGTATTCACTAAATACATATTATGACGTGCGTTTCACTTCCATATTGTATTTATTGAATACCCATATCCTTGTATACTCATTGTGCATATTGTACTCTCATTATCACATGAGCCCCAGGGATAGACCATTGTACACTATTGTATAACATTGTACATACATTGTATAACATTGTACACTATTGTATAAGATAACGTAACTGGAGTAGATCCTTGTGTATTGATTGGGGAGGGGAAGTAGAATTGGTTATGTACTCAAATCCTATTGTATAACATTGTATAACTATTGTATATGTCTATTGTACACCTACGTACAATGGAGTTACCATTGCATTTTTCTAACCCGTTTACATAACCAGATTGTACTCTAAATCACATGTTCCTTACAGTTCTTACTTATCATATTTAAATATTTCCTGTTATTAAATCTCTACTGTTTTCTATACATTCTTCTTTCAGCGTTTCATGTACTTTACTCTATTGCATGCTTTATATTTCCTAACTCGATATGAACTGCGTGAGATGTTTTGTGCTCACTCCCGTCTTGACTGGACCTGTTGATAAATTTTACAGATAGCCTGGAGGTGCCTGCTAGCCTAGAGGAGACACATTAGAGGTTGTTTAGGTAGTTATTTCATTTTGTCTGGAGTTGTATTTTACTTTGTGGATTACTATATTGAGTTTTGAGATGTATTTATGGGTTTATGTATCATAGACACTTAGACTTCTATCTCCTGTATCTCTTTTGGATTTCATGTTTTATCTATCTTTATCATGCTCTACCTTAGATGTGATTGAGATTGTATCTGCTATGTCACCCCCATTCGGGGAGTATAAACTGTTTAGTCTTATACTGTTAGATGCATTGAGACCTAGGACAGCGTTCTACCGCCGACACTACGGCGTAGGCTGGGCGTTGTTACGTTCTCGTACCCTCACAGTGGGTGCGGGTCGTGACATGAGGCCATCAAAGAGTTGGCTGATCTGGTCCTCGTGGAGGTGACCGATGATGCCAATGTGGCACAAGTAGATGTTGCCATTAATGCACCGGTGATTAAGGTCCCAGGTGAGGTAGCCATGAGGATGATGGTTGGTGACAGTACCGTTGATACGCCTGCTGACGTCATCATCAGGACCCTGCCACATAGGCCGTAGAGGAACTGGTCGGGCGAACTGCCGACGAGCCGGCTATTGGAGCACGAGTTCAGGAGATTACTGAGGAATCGGCCACCGCGATCGCCGAAAGGTCGACTGCTGAGATGGCTCAAAATTCAGCCTGTACAGTTCCAACTGCAGATGCATTTGAAGAAACAGCGAAGGAGCCTGCTGAGGAGCTAGCTGTGTCAGACAGTATCGGCTTTTACTGTCTCTGCGTCGCCCACGACCTTTGTAATGGTTGCGGCGCCATTGATTTCGGCTGTGGTACCTAAGCGGTGCTGGCTGCTGCTGCGGCCATGGGGCCTTCTGTCGCAACATCTTCCGTAACCCCCATGAGTTTGGCTGATAACGCATATTATAGCAATCTCATGCTGAGCATAATTCGTCATGCATTAACTCATGGCATAGAGGGAGTTTTACGAAGCAACCAATCTCTCAAACGAGTCCGAAATATAGTGGAGGCCCAGTTGGTGGCCTTGTGCGACTATCGAGAGTATGAGGCTAAGGCTGATGCTATAGAAGATCTGTTGGTCGAATTAGAAGCCGCTGCCTTGGAGCTCCAGAATCTGGAGCATGGTCTTCCGACACTAGCCGCTGTAGAGTTAGAGAAGATGTCTCCCAGGCATCTCAGTAAGAGCAGAAACATCGGCTACTAACTGATCGGCTTGTCGAGGTTGAGTCTGAGATTAAAGCAATGACCGATGCCGAAAAAGCTCGGGTTTGTCACTGTGCAGCTATGGAGGATCAGTGCAAGGCCCTTCAGGAGCAGATCCAGAAGTTAGAAGAGACCCTGGCCCTTGATGAGAGTGACCTGGTCAAGTCTGAGGACCAGAAGGAGATCTTTCGCCAACGTTCCGAAACCCTGGCTTGGGAGAAGGAAAGCATTGGCATTCGTCAGGTCGAGCTGGCCCTTGTGTACCAAAGCCTCTCTTCTGTTGAAGATGAAGTCGCTCTCCATCAGGAGGCCGAGCGTCGAGCCCGAGCATTAGTCATCCCCCAGGTTGCTCTTTTGAAGAGTCGGCTGAAAGAATTTTAGCATCGGTCTTCTCAGCTTTGATCTTCTTTCTGTCTTCTTGTCTCTTGGTTTGTGAGAGACAAATTTTTTTAATCAAAGAAAGAAAAGCTTTTCACTTTATAAATAAAAATATTGGCTTTGTTTCTCTGCTTGCCTTTTTACTTGTGAACTTTTTCTCTCACAAGAATGAGGATTCCCTCAGAGGTAGCATGTCACGAGGGGATGGAGATAACTCCGTTAGAAATAGGGTGCTTACTAAGAGGTTATATGAACATGGTAAAGACAGAATCCTTTGGTGGTAGATTTTTTCTGACTCAAAGGTGATATGGATGTGGCAAGGATAGACTCTACGGGTGTATAGAACGACTCAGTGGTAATATGAACGTGAAAGGTTCTATAGATGAATATGACAATTATGGTGGATTGTCATGAAAGAGACTTTAACTCAGAGGTAATATGGACATGGTAGACACATCTTCGCTAGGGTATAGAATGACAATTCAGAGGTAGTATGGACGTGAAATATTTTTTAGGGAATTATGACAACATGAGTTATCATAAAAGAGACGACTACTCAGAGGTGATATAGACGTGGTAGACGTGAACTTCGCTAGGGTATAGGAAGATAACTCATGGGTGAAATGGACGTGAATTGTAACAGAATCCATGAATACCTACAGGGGATGTGGGAGCCTATGCTGGCTTGAAACTCAGACATAGTATTTCTTCCGGAACTTGTCGTTGATTGGCATCATTAGCAAGTTACCGTTGTGTTTGGCCATTCGGTAGGCACCATTGGAGTAGACCGTCTCTATGATGAATGGTCCTTCGTACTTGGGCTCGAACTTCCCAGTCGTCTTGTGAGTCATTACCATCGGTCTTCGAGCTGATAAGACCAGGTCACCCACTTGGAATGTTCTTTCCCGGACTTTCTTGTTGAAGGCCACAGAAATGCCAGCTTGGTAAAGCTCGATTCATTGTTGAGCTAGCAGGTATTTTTCATCCAACGCCTCTAACTCTTGTAGCCGCCGGTGTTGATTGTCTTCGTCAGTCAGCTGGTTGGTGATAGCTACCCGTAAGGGCGCGATCTGGATCTCCAAGGGGAGTACTGCCTCGCTTCCATAAACAAGAGAGAATGGTGTGTTGCCTGTGGGTGTTCGAACGATCGTACGGTAAGCCCACAGACATTCGTCGAGCTTCTCATTCCAGTCGCGCTTATTAAAAGAAACGATTTTCTTAAGTTGTTTGACGATAGTCTTGTTGAACGCTTCGGCTAGTCCATTTGCTGCAAGATTGTAAGTCGTTGATGCCACATTTTGTATTTTATTCCTATCACAGAATCGATGGAATGTGTGGCTCACGAACTGAAAACCATTATCGTCGGTGATCTTTCGAGGAACGTCGAAGCGGTATAAGACGTGATGCTTGACAAAGCTGATCACTTTTGCAGTTTTTACCTCGGCCAGAGGTACTGCTTCCGCCCACTTAGAAAAGTAGTCGGTGATGGCAAGTATGAACCGGTGTCCTCTGGAGGATGGTGGACTGATTGGCCCAATGATATCCATTTTCCATGCTTTAAATGGCCAGGTGGCCGTCGTAGGATGCAGGAACTCTGAAGGCCAGTAGATGAAGTCAGCATGCAATTGACACACCTGACACTTCTTTATGTAATCAACAGCGTCTGCCATTATAGTGGGCCATTAGTAGCCCATGCGACATAATCGGTCTTGCAGCTTAGGACCAGGCTGATAGGCTCCGCAGGTGCCATCGTGTGCTTCCTTGAGTGCTTTTTGTGCTTTTGTCTTGGATAAACATTACAGAAGAAGCCCGTCATATGAACGACGATATAGCATCTTGGTAGGTGTGTCGTAGAAGAACCGAAGAGAGTGTCTCTTGACAGAAGTAGCTTCCTTCGGGTCTTCGGGTAGGATCCGTAGACTGTATAGTCTCCCAAATGTCAACATTAGCGTCCATTTGTACTGAGTAACTCAGACAAATATGTAGATTGTTCTTCGGGCAAACCAGCTCTCGACCCATTACCGAGATGGTATATTGGGTTCCCATAGGAGCTGCCAGTGAAGCGGCGAGGCCAGCAAGTGCGTCGGCCTCAAAGTTCTGCAATCGAGGTACATGTTCTATAAAGAACCCTGTGAAGGTAGAGATGATATCGATTGCTGCTTGGTGGTATGGAACCAGATCTTCATGCCGAACTTCGTATTGTCCTCGAACTTGGTTGATAATCAATTTCTAGTCGCCATAGGCTTCGATGCTGTCAACCCCCAGCTGTTTAGCAAGCTAGAGTCCGATGATGAGAGCGTTATACTCAGCGATGTTATTGGTACATGACTCCATGAAAGAATATGCACGGTTGATGACCAAGCCATCGAGAGTGATGAGGACCACTCCGACCCCTGTGATGATCTCACCTTTGGGCCCTATTCTTAAAGAACCATCAAAGATCATTTGCCAAACTGAGTTATCTGAAATGGCATTAGACTTTACTTCATCAGGGATGTTGTCATAGTGCTTTGATGTCTCTGGCACGGGGTGTGCTGCTAAGAAGTTAGCCAATGCTTGGCCCTTTACTGCCTTTTGTGGGATGAACTTCATGTCATAAGGAGCCAAAATTATCGCCCATGTGGCTAACCGTGAGTTCAAAGCCCCTAGCTTGGTCATGAGGACCCTGAGGGGGTTGACTTGGGAGATGATTGTAGAAGCATAAAAATACAGCATCTATAGGCACAGACGGGTACCCTTATTACCCCCCAATTTTACACAGGTACAGGCGATCAGACGCACAGACCAGCCAAAGATAGAGACATTCTCATAATGATGTTCAGAAAAGACTTTTTTATTAATCATGGCTACAAGGGTCTCTCACAGACTTGTCGTAATTACATAAGAGAAAAACTTCCTGAATCCTAATTACAGGGATCAATTGCAAAATCTTTGCTATATAAGTGAGAATAGAAACTCCTATAGATCTACGAGAAGGTTTGTTTTCATCAGGCAGCCTCCATAGTGTGATCATCATGGACAGAAAGACCAGAGGAGATGTATACAGTCTCCATCAAAGTCTTCTTTCCGCTGACTCATAACATCGTCAGAGCAAATCATCTCGTCACCGAGAGAAGCTGGGGATCCAATATATACAGAAGCAGTGGAAGACCCAGACTACAGCACGGCGATGCCCTGCAGCCCTCAATGAGTAGGACAGAGCACGACCAACTGCTCGCCAGATGAGTAAATAATCCTAACCCCATATCTTGGAACTCCAAGACCTCCAAGATGTCACCCAGAGTCAAACTCCTTAGGAAGGATACTTGGATACTTCTCAAGAGCGGTGATGACTCCTTCTACAGAGAGTTCTTCTACAAGAACAGGGCCCCTTCGAACGAGAGAGGCCCCAACCAATAGTTGACTTATGTAAGGCCAGCGGTCGTCTGAAGCTAAGTTCGAATCAAACATGGTGGTGAAGGGTGCCAGGAAGAAGATAGTGACTCTTTAGACGAACATTTCCACTTTTATAAGACCGGAAGTAGTCCAAATTATAGGCCACTTGGTCGACGGTCAAAATTCCCTTATTAATAGGATGAGCCTACGACTCGGCACAATGGGTCTCCATTAATAGGCCCATTCAAGTGAGTCTCCAAACTATTCAAATGCTCCTTGGAATTCCCCAATTAACGGTGGCAATTAAGAAGGAGCTGCATTCAAGGGTAGTCATTTACTTCTCCTGAAAAGAAGACTTAAAAGCTAGGCTGTCTCCAACCGGAGGTGCAGGCACCCCACTATGTTTCTTTGCTTCCAAGGTGCAGACAGTACATCCCCCTATCAGAAGCGCAGACAGCTGCTTCGATCCAAGTACCCGGCCCGTTCAACGGCTCCTTTTCTTAGCAAAGACTTGGAAGATACCGTTTGCCCCCAGCACAAGTCCGACTGCTACTCTAAAGCACAGTAAAATGGTCTATCTGAAGGCGCAGCCTACTCGTCGCCCTAAAGCACAGTGTCTTTACCTGAAACACAGCCTACTCGTTGCCCCTAAAAGCACAGAGGCCCCGTTGTCTTCGAAACATAGTCCACTTGTCATCCTAAAGCACAGAGGCTCAGTCGTCTCCAAAAGCACAGTCTACTCGTCGCCCCAGAATTGCAGCCAGCCTTGTCTGAAGCACAGACGATATGGTCCCACCCAATCGGTTTGCTTAAACCACCTCTCTCAAAGATAGGATTGGGATTGATTAAGTTGATAAATGCGAATATCTTATCAGATTGATTTTAATTTCGGACAAAGATTACACAGAGTCCAAATCTGAGATAAAATCTCAATATTTGTTCGGTTACATCCGAACAAGCAAATCGGCACACGCCACGTGTCTCCTCCTTCGGTTATTCTAATAACCACTAGAGATCTCGTTTGAGGGGAATCTCAACCCGTCACGTGTCAGCGCCACAGAAGTCCATACCGTACAAGGACGACAGATTCATTCATATCTCGAAACCCTAATGCACATCGCATATGTACCCCACTCCCATATAAATAGGAGAGTTTTTCCCCCAACAATATGATCGACAAGGAGAAAAAGATCCATAGAATTATCAAAATCTTCAACCTCGGCATCCTCCTGATCAGCAACCCTAGAGTTCCATCGAAGGTACCAAAAAGTCAGAGCAAGTCTCATATCATCATTGGATCGTCAATGAAGTAAAGGAGCCACTGCAGTGCTCGATCTCCACCTTCACACTTTTTCAAAAAGTTTTGTACTTAGATTTCTTCGCATAAGAATCGATCGTACTCTTTTTTACGTTCAATATACAAAAAGTTCGTTCAACCTTTTGTCATGTCGAATAATGACGTGGATCATCCGTCCGGCCACATAATGACACATCTTCTGGATAGTGAAGAGCAGGGCAAGACACTCCTTTTCCACAGGATTATACCGATGCTCGGCTCCAATCAAGGTCCTGTTAAAGTAGTAGATTGCCTGTTTGTGGCCTTTATTTTTCCTTTGGGCTAGCAAAGCACCGAGAGAATGGTCCATGGCTCAGACGTATAGCAGGAAGGGTCTCCCCGTGACTAGTGCCACCAGTACTGGAGGACTAGTGAGGTACTATTTGATGTCGTCGAACGCGCGATGGCATTCTTCTGTCCAGACAAAAAACTCCTTATTTCATCAGTTTGGTGAAAGGATGACATCTACCAGAGATATTTGCTATGAATCTTCTGATATATGCCAAGCGCCCTTGCAGGCCTCGGAGTTCGTGGAGATTCTTCAGAGGAGCCATGTCCAAGATCGCCTTAGTCTTCTCTGGGTCAATATGAATACCCTTGGTTGTGACGATAAAGCCCAAGAATTTGCTACTGGAGACTCCCAGAAAGGACTTGGTTGGGTTCATCTTCAGTTGATGTGTTCGTATTAAGTCGACCATTATTCTCAAATCATCCAAGTGACTGGATTTCTTTTTTGCTTTTGACGGCAATGTCATCAACGTAACATTCTACTATCTTTCGGAGTTGCTTACGGAATATGATACTCATTGCCTGCTGGTATGTTGCTCCCACATTCTTCAACCCGAAGGGCATCACTGTGTAACAGTATATCCCTTTTGGAGTCCAAAATAAAGTATAATTCTCGTCTTTGGGAAACATCTAGATTTACTTGTAGCCTGAGAAACCATCCATAAAGGACATACGCTCGAAGCCACAAGTGTTGTCGATTATCACGTTGGTGATCGGGAGAGAAAACTCGTCTTTTGGGCAGGTCGAGTTGAGATCCCTGAAGTCTATGCAGACCCAAATTTTTTTGTTCTTCTTATTGACTGGGACAATATTGGCCAGCCAATCTGTATGTTGTTCTTCGCAAATGGAGCCACTCTCTAAGATTTGTCGACTTATTCCTTGATGGCATCCATAATGTTGTAACGAAAACATCGTTGTTGCTGTTTGACAGGTTAGCATCGGGTAGGATGTTGAGACGGTGCAGGGCAACTTACGGGTCTAAACTCGGCATGTCTTCGTAGCTCCATGCAAAGACATCGATGTATTCTCAGATAAGCTGTATCAAAGATTCTTTGTCTTCCCCTGTCAAGCTTTTACTAATGAAGATGGGTTTAGGGTAAACCTTATCTCCTAACTCGACTTGGATGACTTTGTCCTTAGTGGGAGGTTCACGCTGTTCGAAGTGACATTCCCATTGGCATCCTAGGCGTTGAGCCCAGGGTTCATACTTGAAGTATTCGAGTATTTGGTCTTCATCCTCGACTAGGGGATCTACGGAGACCATATTAACCGGCAATATCTTCTTGAAGGCCTAGCCGATGCTGGTATCAGAGTCCTAGGTTTAGAAATCGAAGGAGTGTGAATGCATCATGTCCTCTGGCTTCAAGCTCTCCAAATTCATTATGGGTGTAACATAACCTAACCCCCGGTGAGTGCGCTGATAATAGTTTTGGGACTTTCCCTTTGGAGCACAAAGTCGCAAAGGTATCGACCTTTGCCATAGCTTAGTCCTCTGTTACTGTTCAAGTCATAATCCATTTTTTGGATGAGGTTTTTGGCTTAAGTAGTGTAATAGTAGAGTTGCATCTTGTAGTGCCCCGTCCCGCAAAGTCAATCGGAGGAATCGAAATGCCGACGGCGTTCGGACTTAGTCTTGCAACGGCTACTCGAAGGCTCGCTCGATCGAGGCGACTCCTCGCTCAGTTGGGGTAGTTTCGGTGAACTCGCCTCATCTTAGCCTTCACTTAATAACTTGTATGTTTTCAACTTGCACAAGTTAGGATTGTTAATAAAAGAGACGTATCCACATAGCTAAGGGAATAATCCCGACCCGTCAGAATGTCCTAGAACATGGAAAATGGTCCCACGGTCTATTTAGAAGTCGGCTCAGCGTGCTTTCAAATGATACTCGATCATTCGCCCCGTGGCTTGGGAGAAGGAAGTTGGCCTAAGTTGCTAAGTTGCCGTGACACTCGAATGAGCCTAAGTCATAGGCATCGTCTGCGTGAATGCTTGATAAAGCATGCACGGTCCCGTCGTTTTGTCCCAATGCTCGAGTTAGCCTAAGTCATAGGCGTCGCCCACGTGAATGCTTGAAAATACATGCATGATCCCGTCGTCCAAGGCTTGGCATAGCCTTCGTACATCCTGTGAGTTAAGTCATCTTGCACGGCTGTTGGCTTAAGTCTAGGCACCCGAGAACTTGGTCGTTCAAGTCGCTTGCGTACACGGCACTTTCCCTTGATGCAAAGCTTGGCGTAGCCTTTGTTCATCAAGTCGCTACGCAAATAAGTTAAGCAAAGTTATGCCGGTCAGTCTAAGCCATTTCTAGTACTGTCTCGCTCTATCTGCGGTTGTCAAGTCACGTAGTCCCTTGAGAACAAGGCTCGTCGTATAAGTATATGACTTGAGCGAAAGCATCGCCTATAGAACCAGGTCTGTCTAAGGCACGTGCCAGGGTTAATTTATGGAGTTTTGGAAAGTGTTTCAATAGTTGTTCTTGAGTTGAGTGAAATGATAGGGCAAGAAAGAAGAATGCTCGCGACTGGGTCGTCGAGGCAAGAAGATGAATGCTCGCGACTGGGTCGCCGAAGCAAGGTCTCAGATGTGATAAGTGTTGAACTTAGTCCTGAAAGAGATGGTGACACTAGAAGTAGATTGACTGTGTGAGACGTCAGTTCGAGTCTAGTCTTGCATGGTCATTGGACAACTTGTACAAGGTGGAAGTCTTCTCGAGTGATCGCCGGGGCGCCGGGATCATTCGACCCGGGAGAAGCGATTTGGCTCAAAGAAGGATGCTGGATAACCGCATGGGAGATTCAGCGCTTTCGGGGCTAGCTACCCATGGAAGGGTGGACCGAATCCCCTGAGCCACGTCCATTATAGCGCTGGGCGCTAGTGACTAGTTCATATAGATGAGTCGGCATGAGCGGCGATCCGCGTAAATGCCTTTGGATTGAGTCGAGTATTGAGTGTAGTATATCAAGGAAGTCGAGTTGAATGTGTGAGTATAGTTGGAACACAAAATATTGGGCCTAAGATTTGGTTGCAACGTAGGTGATGTGCTTCGGCACGAGATGTAGCATCGAGTCTTATGTTATAGGCATATAAGTTACATAATTTGAATGTGAGTTGTCTTGAGTTTAAGTCAGGAAATGCCGCAAGGCAAAGTTGGTCGAGTGATACTAAGTTCACAAGTCTCGATTGGGTCAGTTGTCGATCAAAGTAGCAAGGGCCGCTAGGCGGCACCGTGGATAAGTCTTGATGAGTTGCGAGGCACAGCCTCAATCTTGATGCACGAACAAGCCTAAGCAAGGTCTAGAGGCACGACCTGCATGAGTCATCCCCCCCTTGACGTCGCTAGCACAAGAATTGGTCTAGAGGCACATGAGTTTAAGTAAAGGTCTTGGCACGGCCGAGTTTGCATAAGTTGCTCCTCGGCGAAGCACTATCTCGAATATGTGAAGTTACGAATAGAGTAAGGCACGACCCTGCCATCCCGAGTTGAAGTTTGGTCAAGTACATAAGCGATGAGGCACTGCCTTGATCAAAACACACGTTGGCATTATAGCACGACCATGTTATTGCTCATCGGTTTGGTCAGGCGTCGTGGTCCTAAAATTGATCCTAAGGCAAGACTAGAAAGACAATCGTAAGAGGACTTATAATGCACAAAGTAAATGAACGTGTCAGTTTTGTATAGGTGGGCGAAGAGCTCACTCCACCAGTACAGTTGAGTACTGACACCCACTCAGTTTCCATGTGCAGGCACAGGTAGAAGCTCGTGGCGCGGAGCTCGCTTGGATGCGTCGAGGCATGGAGTTCCTTGGTGAGTCGAAGCGTGTGGCCGCATGAACTCAAGACTTATACGGGACATAATGTATGGACATCGCCTTCCGAAGCTTCCGCTGGCTCAAGCATTGTATCAAGAGATGAGAGAGAGCAGAGTGACTTGTAAATTAAAAGAAAAGTGAGCACGAGAGACTTGTAATCATGGCATTGCGCCTATTGAAATCTCATTGTTCAATATCAATAAAAGAGTTCTTTTGAATAACTTGTGTTTTGCCTTTAAATTTTTGCTGTATGTTCAATGTTTCTGCTTGGGACTTCTGTACGACGACCCCGTCGCCGCCGATGTAATCGGCCGTTATAAAACTGCCTTGCACGAGCGCAATCTAGGCTCGTGCGGCATCACGTCTTAGGAAGGACGATCGCTCCTACGGGAGCGGGGCATGACATAATGGTATCAGAGCACGGCTTTACGTCCTTGGACTTCATGTCGAAATCTCTCAGTTTTGAAAGCTCGTCGTCGATAAAGAAGTATGCGCTCTCTCTCAATTGTCCCGTGGCATGTCCATACAATAAGTCTAAATATTTTCAAAAGCTCGTGTATGTATTCAATCGAACGCATCGGTAGGCCATCATCGAAATGCATCTGTAGGCCTTTGTGCCGAACGGTGTCAGCTTGTCTTGATAGAGAACTCGTGCCAAAGTTTGTAAGTCGCATGCGTGCCCAACAAGTCCTACGTCGACATTAGCAAATGAGCGTGCAAACTCGGAGTATAATCCGCACGAGATGGCTATGCACACGGCCTTTTGGCTAAGTTGTGCCGCGTGTCGCGCACCTCGACTTTTGGTGCAAACGAGTCGCGAGCAATATTAAGTATCGCTCAGTCGGGAATGGAGATACACTTAGAGTATTTATCGATTGGAATGCTATCGGACTAACACTTAGGCGTACGTGAAAGACTGGGTTTAGATTTTTAAGAAATAGTGCGAACGACTTAGTGCTTCGATACAATGTGAGCGATTACGCTAGAGATTCGTCGAACGAATTTGAAAGATGTCTTAGCGAATGATACGAACGTGATTGAGGACTAGATCGAATGGCTCGAATTCGAGTGGTGTATGGTTTGTCTTGGATGTCATTCGAGCGAAAATCGAGGATTACGAGTAACAACGAGTATGTCGACGAGGCGATGCGATCGCACAAAGCCTTAGAACGCGTCACGCTTAGTTGGTCGTGACTTTGAAAGTCCCGAACGAGATGTCGCTGGACAACTTGTGAATGGGCAATGAGAGTTAGAAAATGATTCGGAACTATGAATAAAAGTGAATTTCTTGATCGAGGAAACCTAGAGGATCGTGCTTGTGATTTCGGATTTGATCGATTGGAATTGTGGTATATCCAGTTCGGACAATAGCATCAGTCGCACGACTCGAAATTGGTTGCAAAGGAAGATCGTCACGTATATCGTCGATGGTATTGAGACGTATCAAAGATCAATATGCGATAACTCGGGGGTACTCTGACTCGGCGAATGAAGATCATGCCAATGTTATTGTTCCGATGGATGCTATACTCGGGATGTTAAAATACGTCGAGAAAAAAATAAACTTGGCTCGAGGATTTTTTTAGTTGAACGAATGACGATCGGACTATCGATGAGATCTTGGCTCGGATGAAAATGAAATGTTTGGATTTGCTTCATCGATAACCACAACGTTGACGTCTTTGTCTTATACGAGCGCAACTCCAGCCTCGCATATGCGTCGTGCCGATTAGGGCAATCACACCGCGTGAGCGCTGGTATGGTGATTCATACAGCGTGGGTGATTGAACTAGCATGGCATGGCAATTTGTGTGCTTCGACTTGTAGTTTGATGCGAAGGTGGACTCGAGAATGACTTAGCGTGCATGACGGTCGAATTTGAGGATTGCATAGGTCCAATCCGCATATCGAGAATGAATTAGTCTAGACTCAAACAAGAGTTACGCCCCAATGAGAATAATTTTTCCGCAGGAGCGTTGCATGGTGATTCATGAACCACCGTGGATAATCGGACTCGCGTGAGATTGGGGCACAAAATATTGTCAAAGCTAGACGACCTCATGATCGAATACATGAATTGGTTAGAATTGGTGATTTGAATGGATTTAAATATGTACAACGCGTGCTTCGATGCGAATTAGGTGATCATGCTCGATGTTTAGAAATCGGAGTGACGCGAGCTTGGGTAGAAAATCCCGTATTACCGACTATGGTTTGACCCTAGGATTGGGGGTCAGTGTTGGCATTATTGTTGGGAAACTATGATTCCAATCCTGACATTGACTTAGCCTTGAGAAATGGCCTAGCGGTTAGGCGAGACGCCCTGTTTCAAGAGTTATCAATCGAAAGATTGATCTTGAGGATTGCTATGAATGGAGAGTGTGAATCACGAATATAGGAATACCCCTCACGAGATTCGATTGACATGCATATATTTCAGGGACGCTTGAGTATGTGTACGATGCGACTCGAGTGAGAATGACGAATTCTCTATCATGCAGTTTGGTGAATGCATGTATTTTGGAGATGCCTGGAATATGTGCACGATCCGGCCAAGTGATACATTGAGTTCAAGCATAACTTGAATGGAAATGGTCGAGGATTTTGAAATCATGTTAATGGAAAGATTGATAGTCATGCGAGCATGGCTCGGAATCGAAGAAATGCGTAGGCAGAGTGTATACGATAAATTATGGCGTACCCCGCACGACTGTTATAGTTCCGTATCTAGGCTCGAATAAGTCTTGGCCATAGAAATGGTAGGATGGCTTGCCTTCAGGAAAGTCTCGAGGACGAGACTTGTTCTGAGTGGTGTATGGTGTAGTACCCCGTCCCGCAAAGTCAATCGGAGGAATCGAAACGCCGACGGCGTTTGGACTTAGTCTTGCAACGGCTACTCGAAGGCTCGCTCGGTCGAGGCGACTCCTCGCTCAGATGGGGTAGTTTCAGTAAACTCGCCTCATCTTAGCATTCACCTAATAACTCGCATGTTTTCAACTTGCACAAGTTAGGATTGTTAATAAAAAAGATGCATCCACATAGCTAAGGAAAAATCCTGACCCGTCGGAATGTCCTCGAACATGGAAAATGGTCCCACGGTCTGTTCAGGAGTCGGCTCAGCGTGCTTTCAAATGACACTCGATCCTTCATCCCGTGGTTTGGGAGAAGGAAGTTGGCCTAAGTTGCTAAGTTGCCCTGACACTCAAATGAGCCTAAGTCATAGGCGTCGTCTGCGTGAATGCTTGATAAAGCATGCACGGTCCCGTCGTTTTGTCCCAACGCTCGAGTTAGCCTAAGTCATAGGCGTCACCCGCGTGAATGCTTAAAAATACATGTACGATCCCGTCGTCCAAGGCTTGGCATAGCCTTCGCACGTCCCGTGAGTTAAGTCGTCTTGCACGGCTGTTGGCTTAAGTCTAGGCACCCGAGAACTTGGTAATTCAAGTCAATCGCGTGTACGACACTTTTCCTCGATGCAAAGCTTAGCATTGCCTTTGCTCATCAAGTCGCTACACAAATAAGTTAGGCAAAGTTATACCGGTCAGTCTAAGCCATTTCTAGCACTGTCCCGCTCTATCTGCGGTTGTCAAGTCGCGTAGTTCCTTGAGAACAAGGCTCGTCGTATAAGTATATGACTTGAGTGATAGCATCGCCTATAGAACCAGATCTGTCTAAGGCACGGGCCACGGTTGATTTATTGAGTTTTGGAAAGTGTTTCAATAGTTGTTCTTGAGTTGAGTGAAATGATAGGGCAAGAAAGAAGAATACTCGCGACTGGGTCGTCGAGGCAAGGTCTCAGATATGAGAAGTGTTGAACTTAGTCCTGAAAGAGATGGTGACACTAGAAGTAGATTGACTGTGTGAGACGTCAGTTCGAGTTGAGTCTTGCATGGTCATTGGACAACTTGTACAAGATGGAAGTCTTCTCGAGGGATCGCCGGGGCGCCGGGATCATTCGGCCCGGGAGAAGCGAGTTGGCTCAAAAAAGGATGCTTGATAACCGTATGGGAGATTTGGCACTTTCGGGGCTAGCTACCCATGGAAGGGCGGACCGAATCCCCTGAGCCAAGTCCATTATAGCGCTGGATGCTAGTGACTAGTTCATAAAGATGAGTCGGCATGAGCGGCGATCCGCGTAAATGCCTTTGGATTGAGTCGAGTATTGAGTGTAGTATATCAAGGAAGTCGAGTTGAATGTGTGAGTATAGTTGGAACATAAAATATTGGGCCTAAGATTTGGTTACAACGTAGGTGACGTACTTCGACACGAGATATGGCATCGAGTCTTATGTTGTCGGCATATAAGTTGCATAGTTTGAATGTGAGTTGTCTTAAGTTTAAGTCAGGAAATACCGCAAGGCAAAGTTGGTCGAGTGATACTAAGTTCATAAGTCTCGATTGGGTCAGTTGTCTATCAAAGTAGCAAGGGCCGCTAGGCGGCACCGTGGATCAGTCTTGATGAGTTGCGAGGCACAGCCTCAATCTTGATGCACGAACAAGCCTAAGCAAGGTCTAGAGGCACGACCTGCATGACTCGTCCCCCTTGACGTCGCTAGCACGAGAATTGGTCTAGAGGCACTTGAGTTTAAGTAAAGGTCTTGGCATGGCCGAGTTTACATAAGTTGCTCCTCAGCGAAGTACTGTCTCGAATATGTAAAGTTACGAATAGAGTAAGGCACGACCATGCCATCCCGAGTTGAAGTTCGGTCAAGTACATAAGCGATGAGGCACTGCCTCGATCAAAACACACGTTGGCATTATAGCACAACCATGTCGTTGCTCATCGGTTTGGTCAGGCGTCATGGTCCTAAAATTGATCCTAAGGCAAGACTAGAAAGACGATCGTAAGGGGACTTGTAATACACAAAGTAAATGAACATGTTAGTTTTGTGTGGGTGGGCGAGGAGCTCACTCCACCAGTACAGTTGAGTACTAACACCCACTCAGTTCCATGTGCAGGCACAGGTAGAAGCTCGTGGCGCAGAGCTCGCTTGGATGCGTCGAGGCACGAAGTTCTTTGGCGAGTAGAAGCATGCGGCCGCGTGAACTCAAGACTTATACGGGACATAATGTATGGACATCGCCTTCCGAAGCTTTCGATGGCTCAAGCATTGTATCGAGAGATGAGAGAGAGCAAAGTGACTTATAAATTAAGAGAAAAGTGAGCACGAGAGACTTGTAATCATGGCCTTGCGTCTATTGAAATCTCATTGTTCAATATCAATAAAAGAGTTCTTTTGAATAACTTGTGTTTTGCCTTTAGATTTTTGCTGCATGTTCAATGTTTCTGCTTGGGACTTCTGTACGACGACCCCCTCGCCGTCGATGTAATCGACCGTTATGAAACTGTCTTGCACGAGCACAATCTAGGCTCGTACGGCATCACGTCTTAGCAAAGACGATCGCTCCTACGGGAGCGGGGCATGACACATCTTTCCGTTATCGAGTTCTGGTTCTGTCGGAGCCTGTCGCTGAGGGTGCTCCAATCGGTCGAAGATGATGGGTTCCTCCTCCTTCCTCCTTGCTGGAACCAAGAAGTAGGTGCCTTGAAAAGGGACAATTCGACTTGCGAGGTTGGCAGTTGTCACTTGTGTTTGCAGCATATATAGTGCGTTGTCTAAGAAATACCTAGTATTCTAATACACACAAGAGTAATTCAAAGACAACTTCCTATTAATAAAATACAAAATTTTATCACGAGGGATTACATCATCTAAAGAATGTACTTTGGTATTGGCGCATATGTAGTCTCCCAACTCTTCATCCGTGAGCACCAGGGCTGCTACGGGAGAAGGTGGAGGACGTTTTCCCTTCAGCTTAACTACTAAGGAGGCTGCATTCGGAGGTTCATGTGACCTCAGAGTTGGCTTTAGAGCTTTCCGGGGAAGTCTTATTTGCATAGGCTTCTGGCTATCCTCTGACATGATCGAGGATGATCTAGCCAGAGCTTTGCCTCGAAGCTTGATGACGAGAGGGGCTGATGTCTAGGGAGATCTCATCCTCAATCGAACCCTCAATGGTTCTTCAGCAATAGCTGCGCTTTCTTCTTCATCGTCAGCAACATTGCCATCGTCGTCCCATGGGACTGATTTGTACAGATCAGTATCTGTACAGTATGCTTTGAGTCCTCAGAAGGGATCGATGTCAACGAACTCGGTCTTGATAGTCCTGTCACTGGCTACATACTTCATGCACTGATGGAGAGTGGAGGGCACGATCATGTATTCATGAATCCATGGTCGTCCCAATAGCATGTTATAGTTTATATTGGTGTCGATGACGTAGCAAGTAACGTCAGTCTAGAGATCGCCTATTTGGCATTTCAGGCATATCTCGCCTAGGGGTTCACTTTTTCCAGCATTGAAACCGCTAATTGTAGTGCTCGACGCTGTTAGCCAATGCATCAGGATCCCCAAAGCTTGGAGTAAACTTCGAAGGATGATGCTGAGAGAAGTTCTATGGTCGATGTGGATACGATCGACCTTATTGGCACCAACGTACCCTGTATAGTACAAGGGTCGGTTGTGCCAATTATTTTTCAGTAGCATGTCCTGCTGAGTGAAGGTGATGTTAGGGATCACCTCGGCCATACTATGACAATGTGGACATTTACCAGGGTTCTTCTTGGACAGTTGCACCTGAGTGGGGAAGGAGTCAGCATTCTGTAAAGCTTTGCTGAGGGCGTCTCGAGTTTCTTTAGAGAGACAGAGAAGCTCGAAGAGTGATAGTCGAGCCGAAGTGTTGGCCAGATGCTCCAATATGTCAAAATTATAGGGCTTGATTGGCCCTACTGTCGGGTCTTTTTTCAGAGGTTTGTCAAAGCAAACCTTCTTCTGCTTCTATTTAACTGCAGCAGGCACTTGAGATGGGCCTGCTTCCGATGTATCGGGGGCATTAGCCACGACGGGCGGAGGTATCTCTTCCTCTGGAGCTTGGTTCTTTTCTCGCTAATAAGTCGAGCGAGTGGTAACCAGCGTGTCATCAGTTGTCGTAGAGATCATGCGATACGACCTGACCTTCTTTTCCTTGACAGAGCATGCTGCAAGCGTCATTATGTCTTGAGTAAGATCAGGATGGATCCATATAACTTCGCCTCATGGTGTTGTAAATGGGATGAGCCCCAGAGCATTGTCACGAGCTGGTGGAAGATTGACTACTTCTCTTGTCTCCCTTAGAATGAGGACTACATCATCTTTTGCCTCCATGGTTAGAAAACTTTCGAATTGGAGAGTAACCATGTTGGCAATAACAGTCTTCTCCTCATAGTCAAGTGAGATGACTTCAGCATCGATGAAACGCTGGATCTGTCTTTTCAACACGTAGTAATCACGTATCGAATGGTGGACGTACTGATGATAGTGGCAGTACTTTAGGGTGTCCACTTTTCCTAATTTATCGGGGCACTTTGGCAGTGGGAGTGAAAGCTTGCCGCTCTTCGTTAATATATCGAAGAGTTCTAGCATATCTTTATCGTTGAAGGAGTAGATCTCCTTCGGCCTCTATGCTTCCGTAGGCTTCGGGTTCATTGTTACTGAACCTTTGGAAATGTTGACGGTCATGGCTTGCTTACCTTTACCATTATTGGGGTTGCTGCTGAACGAGCACCTCCCCTTCTCTTCGAGAGAAGGAAAGATTAGTCCCAAGAGCTGCGCGTCCTGGGCCTTTCTTTGTACCATATCCGCCTCTGTAATAAAAGGCGTCCATTCTGTGCAAGGAGCACTGTGCCACAACTTGATTGCAGGAAGCATGTTCTTGCGGCACGAGTCCATAAACATGGGCTCGGGTATACCGGGAGGTAACCTCAGAGCTGTCTGGCGGAAGTGCTCAATGTATGTACGTACAAGCTTTTTCTCCTTCTGGACGATGTCCATGAGAGTTGACATTGTCATGTCTATTCCTCCTTCATAGAATTAATTGAGGAATAGAGTCTTCAAGTCTTCGAACGATGTAATGCAATTATCCGAAAAACTGCAGAACCATTCGTAGGCTACCCCCTGCAGGGCTCCTATGAATAGGTTGGTGAGGAGAGCGTTGTCCTTCGGTAGATTCCCTGTTACTGTGGCGAAGTACCTCAAGTATCGTCGGGGAGACTCCTACCCATCGAAGGGTGTGAGCATCTGCAGATTGTATTTGGGAGGATAGATCATATTATCCTATTCGGTAGGATATGGTTGCCGAATCCCCATCTTTGGGAGTGTTGCTCGCTTTTTTTTTATATCATAGCGAGCATATAACTCTTGGAGGGCCTGCTGCATCTTAGTTGACATCGCAAGTCCTGTTGTTGATGGAGTAGATGACGACGGTGCTGCTTGGTTCACGAGGGGAAGAGCATTGGATCCACTATTAGCTGTTGGGTCAGGAGCAGGAGTGGAGGTAGCGGGAGTCAACCTCTCATTGATCTCTTGGACGACAAACGCTAAAGACTGTATAGTAGTATTCAACATATTTAGGCTCGTCTCGAGAGCTTCTATACGTTTCAGCTGACTAGAGCCTTCGCTGCTTTCTGTATTATCGTCGTCGAATATGAACACGGACATCATGTGTGGATGGGTTGAAGGGACAGTGGATCGCTCGCTCTCCAGTTCGGACGCCTGAGTCCTGTCGTATTTAGGATAGACTGGAAAGTTGAAATCATCCTCAAACTCATTGTAGTTGCTACCACCAGTTTGTTGGCTAGCTGTGCCTGCAGAGGCATCTGTGTCATACAATCCTTCGTTGGATTGGAATACGGGATTGTCATGAATGGTGGAGGACTGGCCACCCACAGTATCTGACATGGCATCTCCTTACGGCAAGGATCCAGACTTGGTGCGTGTGTGTTGGAACACACCTGTGTTGGGCACTTTTGTCTTGCTACTCCCAGGCCACTTCTTGTGCTTGTTGGCCAAGGTGGAAGGATTTTTGGCTAGCTGTTTGTGAGATGGCGAACCCCGTGCCACGTTGCATGAAGCAACACGGAGTTCCTCTTCTTCCTCGCTTGACGAACCCGATCGAGTCCCTGATGTACAGCCGCCATTGGTCGCAGTCTTTGAAAGACGGACAGTCTCCTCAGTGGCGACGAGGTTGCTTGGTGATAGCAATAGTTGATGTCGATCTGGGTGCAAGTATGCCTTTGTTTAGGCATACCTTGTACCACAGGCTCCTCTTCTGCTTTACGCTTGTGGGAAAGCATTAGGGGTCATCATTCCTGCACTCATATTGCATGCGCAGGGAAGCTGCACGTAGGAGTGAGGATACGGAGATAGCTTCTCTCTTCTTAGTTCCAGCGTACGAGGCACGCTTAGGTCCTGATCAGAAAGTTGCTGATGAGGTAGACTCCCTCCATGCTTATAGGAACAATGTTCGCATGAGTCTTTCCCAGTGGAGTGTACCCCCTGGCTCGAGTTGTGCACATGAGTGCTCAAGCGACAGCGGGCTTCTACCGGTCGAGGCGTTGAGGCACTCGGACCAGTTTTGTATAGCTTTTCATTGGCTGCACGCGTGACTGTCAACGCGGGCCTTTGGTCGACTATTGGCACAACACGTTGATTGCACAAGACGCGTGCTGCCTTGGATTTCTTCCTACTAACCCCAGAGGGTGCGTAGTATTCAGAATCCAAAGTAGTGGTTGGCATAGCACTTTGGCCGCGTAGGACATGTGCTGTCTTGGATCTCTTTAAGTTACCTCCAGGAGGTGCGTAACGTTCAGAGTCCAATGTAGCCTTACCCGATAGGTAGGCAATTCTGTCAAAGACAGATATTTTCGTCGACACCGCTCCCTCCGTAAGCGATTGAGCTACTGTGCGCTTCTTTCAGCGTTGTGCCTTTGTTAGGCCTGCCACAGGAGAGCCGCACTCTTCGTTGCACTTTCATGGAGTGGGAATCGAGCGAGACGGTATAGCGGCAATAGCCGAAATCTTCTTCCGAGCTTCGTCGGTCAGGAGGTTCTGGAGTGCAGTCCCCTCCGTCGTGCTACTCGTCGCAGCTGCCTTCGGCATCCAAGTGCGTCGAGTCTTCTTCGGTTTTATGAACCGCTTCGAAGGAATCGACTTCTCCTCAGAAAGGAGATCTTCAAAAGATTGTTGGTTGAAACGTACGACCAACGTCTTCTGGGAAGATCCCAGCAAGTTGTTGTCAGATTGCACCACTACCTTCTCGTTGGAAGAGAACAAAGTCCCCAGCAAAGTTGCTATCTTGTTTGCCATGACAAAAGGTTATGCAAATTTTTTGTATTTTAAACGTAAAAAGAGTACAATCGATTCCTAAACAGGAGATCTAAGTACAAAATTTATGGGAAAGTGTGGCGGTAGAGATCCAGTATTACAGCGGCTCCTTTACTCCGTTAACGATCTAACGACAAGTTGAACTTGCTTTGGCTTTCTGGTGCTGGTGATTGAAACTCTAGGGTTACCAATCAAGAGGATGCCGAAGTTGAATATTTCCAACCCTCTTTATCGAAGGAAAACTCCTTCTATCTATAGGGGAGCACATATGTGATGTGCATAAGGATTGTGCAGATACGCTGTACGGAGAGATATAGGAGGATCTTGAGGCAGTCACGGTGAGGGCTGCTGCTGAGCTGACACGTGGCAGATATTGGGATTATCTTCTATCAAAATTTTAGGGGGAGTTATCAACATAACTGAATAAATGACACATGGCGTGTGCTTATTTGTTGATCGAAAGGACCTGAGCAGATTATGTTCCTATCCCTGAAGCAGATTTTGTCTAATCTTAGAGGGCCATAGGTTTAAACAAACTAGTTAGATTGGCTTTCATCCTTAAGAACAAAATCCATCCTTATTTGTAGTTTAAACAAACCGATAAGATATTACTCTTATCAACAGAATCAAACTCTGTCTTATCTTAAGAGCAACAGTTTAAACAAACTGATAGGGTGGTATCCTAGAAGATATGAGCACCCATCTGGCCATGTGGAGCCACGTCGCTTCGTAAGGCTGCACCGCTATGCGAGTTGCACTTCTGGGGAAGCTTTTGATGCCATTATGCTTCTGGGCGACGAGCGGGCTTATGCTTTAGGCGAAGGAGTCTCTGCGCTTTTATGACTATGATCAGACTTGTGCTTCAGGCGACGGAGTCACTGTGCTTTAGGGCGACGATTGGACTTGTGTTTCAAATGATGGAGTCACTATGCTTTAGGGCGACGAGTGGACTTGTGTTTCAAACAACGGAGTCACTGTGCTTTAGGGCGACGAGTAGACTTGTGCTTTGGGCAACGGTGTCACCAAAGTATCAGATGATAGGAGCCGTTGAAAGGGCCAAGTTTTTTGTTACAGCGAGGGCTTTGCGCTTCTGAGTTGAAACGAGGGTGCAGAGCTTTTGGGTTTGAAGGTTCTGCGCTTTTTAGACTGAAGTGAGGGCTCTATATGAAAAAATGAGCTATCTATGCTTCTGGGTCAAAGAGGGGGCGCAAGTACCTGGCTACGCTTCTGAGTCGAAGGAGCTAGTTCCTCTCAAAGTCTTTTAAAAGCATTTAATGACTGCTCTTCTTGATGGCCGAGTCGGTCGTCCTCCTCTTTAATTGTCGTCGTTATTTAGGGGAATTCGAGAAGTTAGTGGCCTAGGACTCAATGGAATGAACCTATTAAATGAGGTTTGTTGTGCTGAGTTCTAGGTTCATCCCATTAATTTGGGCGTCTTTGACCGACGACCATGTGGCATGTTGGTTGGACCACACTCACCCTATATAAAGGGGAGTTTTTTTGAAGAGTCGTCTTCATTTCTTAGCATTCCAAATGTTATGCTCGATCCTGACCTAGCTTCGAACGGCCATTAGCCTTGTACAAGTCGGCTGATGGTTGTGGATCCCTTCGTTCAAAGAAGTTGTGCCTTTGTAGAAGAACTACTGCTGAGTTTTACGATACACTTGAGTGTTTGGCATAAGGAGTTCGAACCTGAACAACGTCTTGGAGGTCTTCGAGATCCAAGCTTTTGGATTTGGATTGGTTGCCAATCCGAAGAGACATAGGTTGTGCTCTGCCCTGCTCAATGGCGGTAGCATGACCTGTGTTGTGGACTCAGTTCTCGCTTGGGCCAATAGTTGCTTCAGGAAGTGGCTCGTTCTGACAGCGTTGTGCGTCTGGGGGGCTGCGCGTCTGTGAAGTTTAACCCCCTTGTATGGCGCCTGTAAAAATTAACCCTCTTATTGATCTTTAAATGCCTTAGCTCTTTTCATGCTGAATCTGTAATAGATCCTTGTAGGCAAAGATTTTTTCTTGTAATCATGATGAATCTGTAATAGATCCTTGTAGGCATGATTTCATAAAGAGCATTTTATGAAATGTGGTTTCTGATCTTCTGTCTGCGCTTTCCTGGTACCTGCGCTTTGATGAAGCTTTATGCAGCGAGAACACTACCTGCACTTTTGATATGTCTGCACATTTCATGCTTCTACATAGACCCCTGTACTATATAGGCATATTGGTGCCATCAAGATCGATCGCATCCACATCGACCATAGCTCCTCCCTCTGCATAATATCTCGGAGTTTACTCCAAACCTTGGGTATTCCGATGCATCAGATGCCCGTATTAAATACTACAATCAACGGTTTCAATGCTGGAAAAAACAAGCCCTTGGGAAAGATCCATATGAACTGCCAGACAGGCGATCTCCAGACGGATGTGACTTGTTATGTCATTGATGCAGACATAAACTACAACATGCTGCTGGGTCGACCATGGATTCATGAGTACATGATCGTACCTTCTAATCTCTGCATGAAATATGTGGCTAGCGACGGGACCATCAAGACTGAGTTTGCTAACATCAACCCGTTTCGAGGGCTCGAAGCGTACTACACTGATGCTGATTTATACAAATCAGTCATGTGTGACGACGATGCCAATCATGCAAATGATGAGGCAAATACTGCATCGAAGATCGCAGCTGTTGCCTAAGAGCCTTTGAGGGTTTGACTAAAGAGGAAACCTCACCAGATATCAACACCTCTTGTCACAAGCTTCGTGGAAAGGCTCCTACTCACTTGTCCCCAACATTGTCCACAGCAAGTCAGGAACCTATTTGGATAAAACTGCCCCGAAGGGCCCTAAAAGCATCCATGAAGTCGTAAGAATCTTCAGCTCCAGCTCCCTTGGTAGTCAAATTGAAGCGGAGACCTCCTTCCCCTTCTTCCATGGTAGCCCCGGTTCTCACTGATGAGGAGTTAGGGGATTACATATGCGCCAATGCTGATGCGCACTTTTTAGACGATGTAATCCCTCGGAATAAAATTTTATATTTCATTAATAGAAAGTTGCCTTTGAATTACTCTTGTGCGCACTAGAACACTATATATTTCTTAGATAATGCTCTGTACATGCTACAAACACAAGTGACAACCGCTAATCTTACAAGATGAGTTGTCTCTCCCCGAGATGCTTGCTTCTTGGTACCGGCTATGAAGAAAGATAAAGAACCCATCATTTTCGGTCGGGTAAAACATCCTCAAAGACTTACTCCTGCAGAATCGAAACCCGATAATAGCAAGATGGAGCTCTACCATTACACCGCTCAAGCCAAACATCTTATCCAAAAGATAGGTTATGATTTGACTAGTGGCAGAGGTCTAAATTATGGCAAAGGCCGACGTCTCCCTTTACGACTTCATGCTCCAAAAGGAAAGCCTTAAAATTACTACCAGCATACTCACCGGGGGTTGGGTTATGTTACACCCATGAAAACTTCACAGAGCTCGGAGCCAGAGGTCATGATGCACTCCCACTCCTCCAATTCCTTAACCTGGGACTCCGATGCAAGTATCATCCAAGCCTTTATGAAAACATTATCAGTTAATATGGTCTCGGTGAATCCTCCAGTCGAGGAGGAAGACCAAATGTTAGAGTTCTTCGAGGAAGAACCTTGGGCTCAACGCCTAGGATCTCAATAGAAGTGGTACTTTGAACAGCGAGAACCTTCCATCGAAGACGAAGTCGTTCAAGTCGACCTAGGAGATGAAGCTTCACCTAAACCCATCTTCATTAGCAAAATCTTGACTGGAAAAGACAAAGAATCTCTGATACAACTTATCTGAGAATACATCGATGTCTTCGCTTGGAGCTATGAAGATATGTCGAGTTTAGACCCGCAAGTCATACTGCATCAACTCAACATCCTGTCCAACGCTAAACCTGTCAAATAGCAACAACGTCGCTTTTATCCCAACATCGTAGATGCTATCGAGAAAGAGGTCGACAAACTCATAGACAATGACTTCATTCGTGAAGAACAACATCCAGATTGGGTGGCCAATATTTTTTTCATTACTAAGAAGAATGGAAAGATTCGAGTCTGCATAGACTTCAGGGATCTCAACTCGGCCTATTTAAAAGACAAGTTTCTCCTCCCAATAACTAACATGATGCTGGACAATACTTGTGGCTTCGAACATATATCCTTCATAGACGCGTTTCCGGGCTACAACCAGATTAAGATGTTCCCTAAAGACGAAAGGCATACTTTATTCCGAACTCCAAAAGGAATCTACTGTTACACAGTGATGCCTTTCGGTTTGAAGAATGCGGGAGCGACATATCAGCGGGCTATGAGCACCATATTCCACAAATACCTTCGTAAAATGGAAGAATGTTATGTTGATGACATTGTCGTTAAAAGTCGGAGGAATACCAGTCATCTAAACGACCTGAGGACGGTGTTCGACTTGATGCGAACACATCGGCTAAAGATGAACCTAACCAATTCTTTTCTGGGGGTTTCTAACGGCAAATTATTGGGCTTCATCGCCACATCTAAGGGTATTCACATTGACCCTGAAAAGACTAAGGTCATTCTAGACATGGCTTCTCCGGAGAATCTTCTTGAGCTTCGAGGCCTGCAAGGACGCTTGGCATATATTAGAAGATTCATAACAAAATTCTCTGGGCGATGTCAACCATTCACCAAGCTAATGAAGAAAAGGGTTTCTTATGTATAGACCGAAGAATACCAGCGTACGTTCGACGACATCAAGAAATATCTCACCAGCCCACCAGTCCTGGTAGCACCAATCGTCGAAAGGCCCTTCCTACTATACGTCCGAGCCATGAACCATTCTCTAAGCACTTTGCTAGCCCAAAAAAGCAACGAAGGCCACGAACAGGCAATCTACTATCTGAGCAGGACCATAATTGGTGCCGAACATCGGTATAATCCTGTTAAAAAGGAATGCCTCGCTCTAGTCTTTGTCATCCAAAAGATGTGCCATTATGTGGCTAGACAGATAATTCATGTCATCTCCAGTGTCAATCCCCTCAGAGACCTTATGACCAAGCCAGGGGTGCTAAACTCACGGTTAGCCACATGGACAATCCTTCTGACGCCTTACTTCATGGTATTTGTCCCACAAAAGGCGATTAAGGGTTAAGCATTGGCTGACTTCTTCGCAGCACATCCTGTGCCGAAAACATCAAAGCTTTACGATGGCATTCTTGACGAAGTCCTAGAGTCTAACGCGGTCTCAGACAATCCTGTCTAGCGAATGTTCTTCGACGGCGCTTCAAGAACAAGCCCCAAGAGAGAAATTATCGCAGGAGTCGGAGTAGTCCTAGTCACTCCTGAAGGCTTAGTAATCCACCGTGCATATTCTCTCATGGAATCATGCACTAATAATATTGTTGAGTACAACGCTCTCATCATTAGACTCCAACTCGCCAGACATTTGGGGTTGAATACCTTGAGGCCTATGGTGACTCAAAACTGATAATCAATCAGGTTCGAGGACAATATGAGGTTTGACATGAGGATCTAGTTCCATATCATCAAGCAGCAATCGACATCATCTCTACCTTTACAGGGTTCTTTATAGAGCATGTACCTCGATTGCAAAACCTGAAGGCCATTGCCTTCGTCGATTTCGCTGCTTCTCTGGCACCTCCAGTTGGAACCCATTACTCCGTCAAAGTGATGGATAGGGGTGAGCAAATACTGATGATACCGAATACCGATTAAAAAAATTCTGAAAATCGAACCGAAATTATATACCGATATCGAATTGTCGAACCGACTAAAATATGGTATAATGGTAGTGATAGCATTTTGAGTGTAATAGCATACCGAAAATACCGAACTGAACCGTACATATATATATATATATATATATATATATATATATATATATATATATATATATATATACTTTCTTTTAGAATGTTGTTCGTGATTAGTTTTATAGTACCCATTTTCATTTTTTTGGGTCAGTTTTTTAAAACTTGAATAGATTGTAGTAGACTTGAAGTTATGTTAAGAATGCTAAAAATTGAGATTTTGATCTTATATGTTTGTGTTCTTATAGAATTTTGAAGTGAATTTTGGTTCTTAGTGATCGAGTTTTATCTTTTAAGCTCATTTTTAGGTTTTTGCGACTGGTTACATATTGTTCTAATAATTTTGATTAATTGTTTGGTTGGTAAAGGCTTGGCTTTAAAATTTAATGCTTCCAAAAAAGTATAAAAGTATATTATAGATTAAAAGGTTCTACAATATTAAGTGTGTTGATTGATCAAATGTTAATTGGTAAAATACTGATACCGAACAAAAACTGACCGAATACTGATTTAACCGAAATCGAAAAAATGATTCCAAATGGTACGATATTGGTATTGATTTTTTAAATACCGATTTAAAAAAATACCGAAAAGTTCGACCAAATCCTGACCGATTATACCGATGCTCACCCCTAGTGATGGGTCGAGAGCTGGTTTATCTAAAGAATAATCTGCACACGTGTCCGAGTTACACTGTACAAACGGGCATTAATGTTAACATTCGGGACTAGCGATTCCTTTTCATAGACTATGCGGTCTACGGGATCCTACCTGAAGACCCGGAGGAAGCTACTTCTATAAAAAGGCGCTCGCTCCGGTTCTTCTATGATACAGCTACCAAAATGTTGTATCGTCGTTCATACGACGGAATTCTCCTTCGTTGTCTATCTAATGATGAAGAAAATGAAGCACTCTGGGAGGCACACGATGGTACTTGTGAAGCTTACCAGCCTGGTCTTAAGTTACAGGACCGACTATGTCGCATGGGCTACTAATGGCCTACTATGATGGCAGACGCCGTTGATTATGCCAAGAAATGCTGGATATGTCATTTGCATGCTGACTTCATCTACCAACCTTCTGAGTTCCTACACCCCACTACGGCTGCCTGGCCGTTTGAAGCATGGCGAATGGATATCATCGGGCCGATCAGCCCACCATCCTCCAAAGGACACCGATTCATCCTCGCCATCACCAACTACTTTTCCAAGTGGACGGAGGCGATACTATTAGCAGAGGTAAAAACCTTGAATGTGAGCTTTGTTAATGTCACGACCCGCACCCAATATAGGGGCACGAGTGCGTAACAGCTCCCAGCCTACGCCGCAGAATCGGCAGAAGAACGCTGTTCTAGGTCGCTAACTATCAACTCACACAATGATATAATGTACATGTCATAGATCTCAACTCCGAAATGACGACAAGTTGTAAACCTCCTTAATTTTCACTATGATTTTAAAATTTTATTTATTTATTTGGTATTGATTTTGTTTTCGAATTTGAACGTCGCGCACGAATTTGCGTTTTTCATATTTGCTTGCCGAGTACGAATATGTGCGAGGTACATATTTTGAAAATATTTTATTTATGGAATTTATTAATATAGAAAACATACAGTTCATTTCAATATTAGTATAGTAAATATTTTATTTTGAAATAGAAAATTTCGTCGCACTAGTGGTAATTTTTATTTAATTATACCGATTTCAAAAATAATATATACCTCGATAATTTGTACTGGTTGAATGCGAAGTACACAAAATTTGATTCGTGCAGATGATTTAAATTTTGGAATTTATTTTATCATTATCTATCTTGATTTTACTACCAAGGTAATTTTGAAGTATTATTCATAATTTTGAAATTTTAATTATTTATTATAAAAATAGTAATTCCAAGTATTTCCTATTAATATTTAAATATTTATTATAATTTTTGAAATTATTTAATATTGATTATTTTATTAATCATAAAAGATAATTAGAAAGTTTGTCGATTTAATATTTAATTCGTTTTGCTAATTTAAATTAAGATTTAATTTATGGATTCTAATCGTAGATAAGATTTATTTAAGATTTAATATGGATTTGGATTGATTGAACTAATTTTGGTTTGATTTAAATTAGATGTGAGAATTAACTAAAAAGGGGTTTTGAATTTTCCTAATCATCATCAATCTAGGAGACCACCTCCTATATAAGGAGAGGCTCCATGTTCTTTTTTCGATAACCAAAATTTCCTCCACAAATATTTCCCCACCCACGTGCATCGTGTCCATGTTCCCCCATCCAAATTCTTATTCTATATTTTACAAAATAAAGTTTTCCTCCGTGTCGACAACTCCGACACAAATAAATCCTAACCCTAACCATACTTTGCCAGCCACCGCACCGCCATTGTCGCAGTGTCCGTCCAGCTTGTCCGATCCTACGGCAGCACGACCGCCACCTCCCACACAACCCAACCCCAAGCCCTGTACTGTCCAAACCAACACCATCCATGCCACCATTCACCGGCACCACCACCCCATCGTCCCGACCAAACCATCATCCCGCTTCCGTCCACGACCCAAGCCATAAACTAAAAAGAAAAAAACACACATAACACCAGAATCCTTTTTTGATCATCACCAGTCCCCCACAACCATAATCACCGCCGCCGTGGCTAGCCTCCCAAGAGCCACCAACCGAACTCCCAAACCACCCCGTCTCCTAGCCGATGATCGACGACTCACCAACCATCACCACATCGTCACCACCACCACCAGCACCAAAAAGAAAATAATAAATAAAGAAAACCACAAGGAACCTCACCTGGATCCCCTCGCGTGGCCGCCTCTCTCCAGGTCTGGTCCGCACGTCCATCGATCGTGTGCACCGCCAACTGACGCTCCCTCTGCCGTACGCAGTCTCGAGGCGCGCTCCCTTCGCCAGCGCCCGCTGGCGAGAGACATCCGCCACCGCACCGCCGAGCGATGACCGCGCGCGTGCGACCCCTCTCCGTCGTTTCCCCTCTCTCCCGATCACTCCGCTCCTCTGCACCTCCTTCCGCCAATCTCCGCACCTCTCCTCTCTCTCCCGTTCTCTCGCCTTACCCTCTCTTCCTCATTCTTCCTCTTCATGGGAGAAGTTCTCAATTTTTTTCTGGGTTCACTCACTTTCCTCTCTCTCTCTCTCTCTATCTCTATCTCTCTCTCTCTCTCTCTCTCTCCATCGAATAAATAGTGGAAGGAGAACAACACAGCTGCTGTCCTTTCCTGCTTTAATGGATATTATGATCCATTAAATATTAAGTGCTTTCATTAACATATACATATGAATGAGTTAATGTTATTATTATTATTAATTAAGTTACTATTATTATTAGTATTTCAGTATCAATATTACAATTAGCATAAATATTTTTATGTATTTTGTTATTATTACTAACTTCTTAATTAGCTGTCATTAATATATATGGTACATGTTTTATTATTTGCATAGTAGTATGATAAAAATTATCAAAGTATTTATATTATTTCTTCTATTGTCATGTATATATTTTCTATAAATTAATATGTAAATGTTTAATATATCCACATCTTTGTAAAAAAAATATAGTTTTGTCCTAAAATATTTTCTAGGCTTATTAAGATATTTCAACTGGTAAAATATAATTTTGGGTTAAGGGGGTTTTGAAGTCTAATAGCAATACTATATTTTTATAAATAGTTTTGCACCTAAATTTTTATTACAAATCTATGATGTTTTTGGCTAAAACAATTTGTATATATATTTGACCATCTTTTTATAGTTTTGGCCTAAAAGGATTTTTTTCTAGATTTCCAATATATTTTTGCCTACTTTGACAAACTTAAGCTTTTGCCTAAAAGCAATTTTTATATTTTCCATGTATTTATCTAGAAACTATTTTTACAAATAAAATATGTTTTTCATGTGGTATGAATACTTTTCTAAAAACCAATATATATTGTTATCCTTTTGAATTTTCTTCTGTCCATGACCAATCCCATTCCTTCCAATCCCTCGCCAATTTTGGACTTCATTATGTCAACACTAACTAATTTGACCGTTCTGGACCCAATGGAACTGTTTGTGCCGTCATCAGAGGTCACCTTGCGTAGTTGTTACACTGAAGTCGATTCTGTGTCGTCGTGATCATCGTACCACACCAGGAATCAATACCAGGCAAGATACTTTGCCTTATTTACTGTTTATAATTAGTTGCATCTTTCTTTATTTACTGTATATTTATTTCTTGTTTATTTTTAGTTGGATCCATGATTTGCTATTCATAGTTATTTTATTTTACTTTCAATGGTTTTTCTTGATTGTGTTTTAATATGCATGTGGACCTAGTCTTAGAGGACTACCTTTTGTTAGCGACCCTTAGGAGGGTAAAGATAGTTTGATGTATGGACTACCCAAAACCAAAAGCCGTAGTAATTGCGTACTACGGTAGTCGTATCATGAGGGTCACTAGCCTCGAGCTATGTGGACTGATGGGTCACGTGGGCCACTAGCCTCGAGTTATGCCAGCTGATAGTATTGGTTCTTGACGTGTGCGTATTGTAAGTTGTTACCTTGTCCTAGGGAGAGTCAGCCTTTACCTGTCCATACATTTAGATATCTTCTAAATTGCAAACTAGATTGGTTAGGTGACCGTAGTTAATGTCATGTCACACTTCATTCTAGTCATGGCACGGGGCAATATCATATCGCAGAATAGTGCACTACCCCTTATCTTTGTTTGGTTGTAGGGGTAGTCTATGTTAGCCCAATGATTATATCATGTTTTTGAATATGGCTAATCAATTAAGTTTAACTAATGACGTCACTAATATTCATGTAATCCCTATCATGTTGCTACTTATACTTAGCATTGTCCTAAATGTTCTATGTCATATTGTTATGATTGTATCATACTGCATCATATTGTTATGTTTCGTCTAACATATATTTGTAGACATGCAGTAAGCATGATCAAGCCTTGACAAAGCAGGACACATGCAATAGAGAATTATTAATGGGCCAAAGATGACGTTATACAAGAAGATTTCTCTGAACCGCCTAACGACCTATCCGGGGCCTCGCATCGGGGGTTCCGCTGCCCGGTCAGCGGACAGGGGTCGAGGGGGCAGCGCCCCCCGAAAGGTATTCAGATTTTCAGATCTGTTTATCTTTGGACAATTGTCGTCAAGGGAAAATGCGTCTTCTATGTCAGGAAAAAGACGTCATAAAAAGGGCTATTGGTTTTCATATTTATTCTGTATTTTTCCTTTTATTGAGTCTAGAAAAAATGTGAGATTGATCGGATCGGTACTGGCTTAGGTTTTTCTCAGTCCACAAACAAAAATAAGCCTACCTACGTATCCCAAAAATCCACAATTCTAAAAAGCCCAAAACCTATGTAAAATTGGTTTAGTCCTTATTATTCTGACCCAGCAGAACTTTGACAGAACTCTGACCGAGTTCGGTCCGAGTTCGGCCCGAGTTCGGTCTAGGTAAATTTGAAATACAGTTCCCACCAAATCTGTATCCAACGTTCGTATGCGAAATTCTAGCATCCGAACTCTGCCCGAACTCTGCCCGAGTTCGGTTCCCCAAAAATACTATAAATAGAGTTGAGATTACCATTCATTTCAACAATCCAATTTCATCTCTTCTCTTCTCTGTCTAAAGTGTTCTGAGCTTTTACTTTCATATCTAAGCCTTTACGACTCTTAGCCAAGCCAGTACAGTTTCTGTTTAATCTAGAGTTTGGTGTTGAAGAGTTGTATTCAGAAAACGTTCCAGTTTTCCAATTGCCTTCTGGAGCCGGTCGTGCGCTCGTCACCAAGCACGGTGTTGTGAAGTCGGTCGTGCACTTGTCGCCAAGCACGGTGTTGTAAGAGTTGCAAGCACTCAGTTAAAGCTTGTGTCATAGTGGATTAACATCGAGCAAGAGTACTCGAGACTGGATTAGTCCTCTCAGAGGAATACCAGTATACATCGCTGTGTCACTGAGTTTGAATTCTTGACTCTTACTTTACCGTATTTTATTTACCGTCTTTTATATGCCATAATATATAATTGCTTAATATTTTTTAATTGGTGATTATTTTTCGCTGCACACGCATACACTCTATTCACCCCCCCTCTAGAGGTGCTCAACGATCCTACAGTCTACTGTTTCGATGATGGGATATTAAGCCGTGTGTCACTCCCCGTTCCCGAAATGCATATTTTTATACGTATACTGCTTGTCCGAATTTATTTAGTATCTGTCATGCATTTATTTTGTATTTAATTCTTTTAATTTCATGCTAATTATTTTTTTATATTTTATTTTCTGCTTTTTCTTGGCTCTTGGTTCATTTCGGTTCATGGTAAACCAACTTGGTTTGGTTTGGTTTGGTTCAACATGGAAAGGAATGGATGGCTTGGATTTGGTAGAGAGAATGAATGGTGGAGATCCACTTGACCTTGATATAAAACTTCTTCTTTCATTCTCTCTCTTCATTTATTCACATTTACTCCTCCACCAAACCCTAACCCACTTGTGAGAGGAAAGTACATCTTGCACATCATGGAGGATTTCATGCATCTCCATTTATTTTTAGTCCATTGTGTTTGTCTCTTCTTTTTCTACAGTTTAGGTCTTGTAGTTTTTGTTTTCCATAGTTAGCTTTGTGTAGATCTATGTTTTCCTCTTTTTTGTTTTCTTAGGTTTTGATCTATCAAACTTCATCATTTCCATGTTTTGATTGTTCTATGTTGTAGAGAATTCAATTCCACCCAAGTTTGGCTTTTGAAAAGTTAGATTTCGACTTGATTTGAGGAAGTTATGGTCAAAACAATTTTGGTCAAACTTTGATGTTCATTTGTCCTGATTTTATCAGGGACGATGAATAGTGCCTGGTCGCATAAGAATTTTTGAGCCGTATAAGAATTTCTGGCCACATGAGCATTTTTGAGCCGCATAAGAATTTTTGAGCCGCATAAGAATTTCTGGCCGTATGACCATTTCTGGCCGCATGAGCATTTCTGGCCGCATGACCATTTCTGGCCGCATGAGCATTTTTGAGCCGCATAAGAATTTCTGGCCGCATGAGTATTTTTGAGCCGTATAAGAATTTCTGGCCGTATGACCATTTTTGAGCCGCATAAGAATTTTTGAGCCGCATAAGAATTTCTGGCCGCATGACCATTTTTGAGCCGCATAAGAATTTTTGAGCCGCGTAAGAATTTCTGGCCGCATGAGCATTTTTGAGCCGCAGAAGAATTTTTGAGCCGCATAAGAATTTCTAGCCGCATGAGGCTGATTTTGATTGTTTGATGCTCTTTTTAACTATTTTCTGGCCCGAATTTCTCCTAGCTTCCAACATGAAAGTTGTAGATCTTTTCCTTAGCTTCAAGAGTATGTTACCAACTATTTTATACAAGTTTCTCTTACTCTTGATATAGAACTTTTGACTACCATGCCTTGTCACGAATTGACAATAATTGTTATCCTGACTTAATATTGATCATGCGTTCCTATGTCTGGAACTAAGAGGCTGGCTAGTCGTCTTATTGTACTGAATGAGACACGTTCATGTATGAACCATTGAGAATGACTGGCTGATCCCGATCATTGACAATGTAACCGTGCTGATCTCCAACTTATAATTATGTACATGAATTTGAGTAGGTGCTATGGCACCGATAATTAATTTCGTATTACAAAAGCAGCACGTGTATCCTACTGTCAAGGCATGATTATCCCGTGGATAGGTTTGATTGTTGCATAACGCTATGTAGGACCTACAACCCAACTGTACTGGCATCGTTGTAGAGTTACGCATATCGTACCTTGTACGAAAGTACTCATGCGAAATACTCATGATCCACGGCATGAGATTTCAATTAACATAGGGCCAACTAAGTTAAATAAAATAATTACTACATGGAGAGAATGGATTTCCGAGTTCTTACATGACGGCCGTCCTTGGGACAAATAGTGTCCCGACACGCCGGCTGGTTCCCACGGATACTGCATATCTACCACACGGGCAGGGAGTGGTATCCGGTTTACTTTTCCCGATCGACGAGCGTCCCGCTGGGACTCGTTTCCCCGCATGGCGCAACTGATTATTGGATCGACCAGCCTTGTTTGTCTATAGTAAGAACTGAGAAATTCCCTAATGCATGGTTCCAGGGTAACTTGGAGCTCACTAGTAGTAAGCCGTAATAATTGCCTGGCCGCTTAAACTGTTTTGATTGTGGGTTGTATCCTACTTTGCCAACTATTGAGGTAAGCTGAACGTCCTGACATGACGGGCCAACTTCTGTCCTTGTTTGGTTGGAGAGTTGGTTCAGAGTGTCAAGACGCTAGGCGTACCTTAGTAAGAGGCAAAGATCTATTTATCTTGTTTATATCCTTAACTCTTATTACTGGTTTTAATTCTTCATGTCGTGCTTCCTTTGTGGTGCTTGCTATTGGAGGTCTAACCTCTCTGGTTTTGCATGGCCAGATCTAGAGCCAGCTCCCGAGGACTCAACTTACTTTTACCCTCAAGATGGTCAATACTAGAAGGATGACCGCAGGAGGCCACGAGTGGGTTTCTTGACTCCCTACTCGTCTTGTTCTTTACTTTACTTTTTGCCGTTTTGGCACCGACCTGTTAGTCGGACTGTCTAGCACTTGTTTTTACATAATTGTAATTAATTCAGACTGCAGCTGATAGCGATTGTGTATACCTTATCATATCATCTGGCTATGTTTTGTAAAGCCAAATCTCAAGAACATTTTGACCGAGCGTTTGGGACGCCTTACTGCTTTATCATATATGCTCTTTATTTACTGCTTCTTGATTCATTGATTGAGACAATAGATGTCATATGACCCTAGCGAGACTTGTATATAGTATGCACCCCCTGGTCTAGTTTACAGCATTGATCGTATTATTCGGTATTTCTTCTACCCGTAAAACGTAGCTGGCCAAGTCCGTCCCCGTCCCCCCGTATTTCGGGTCTGGGGCGTGACAAGGTTTTAGTGGTGGCTCATGTAGGTCTGTTTTCATACTTGTGGGGTGCTTTTATTTTATAGGAGGTCTCAATCACACATGTTCTCCCTTTGATCTCATGATTCGTTGCTCTCGATCCCATCTTGACACCCCGATATCTCTTGACTTCGTTGATCTTTCATGTCCGGTCGTTTGATTGTTCTTTTGTCCCTTGTATTAGGGGCTCCCCGTCCGCGTCAGAGCAGCAACAACCAGAGCAGCAAGACCATGTTGGTCAGCAGCAAGGGCCAGTGCTTCCCCAAGAGCACGTCCAAGCAGAGGTGATAGTAGAGCCAGCCGTTGGGCCGCAATATCCGGAGGTTCCGATCTCACCAATGATCCGCCCACTCCGGGGGCAGTAGATACACCAGCTCTCCTAGAGATCATCAGAGGGATGATGGCCACGCAGCAACATCAGATGTTAGTCCAGCAACAGATGCATGCTCAGCAACAAGAGCAGAATGTCTTACATAATCAAGGCTTGCAGACGGCATTAGAAAGAGGAGTGAGGACTGATTCAGGAGCGTCGACCCGATTCTACAAGTACAACCCCCGACGTTTCGAAGCTACAGAAGATGCTATCACAGCAGATGCGTGGCTCAAGGATATTGAGGCCATTTTGAAGGCAGCCAAAGTTCCAGCGGAGGAGCAAGTGGACCAAGTAAAGTTGTTACTCCAGGATCTCGCCCGTGATTGGTGGGAATCAGAGGAAGTTGGTGCCAGGCGTCCTATTGCATGGGACGATTTTTCTACCAGATTCAAGACTAAGTACTATAGAGTGGTAGCTCAATTCGAGCTACAGTAGAAGTTCATCAGCCTCAAGCAGGCTGGGAAGACCGTGGATGCTTATGCAGCGGAGTTCTGCAGATTGAGTAGGTTTGCCCCAGAGATGGTAGCCACGGAGAGCCAGAGGGCCATGAGGTTCCAACAAGGGTTTCATCTTAAACTCTTACAACTGGTAGAGGGGCATAACTACCAGACTTTTGGTGAGGTACTGACGGCGGCCCGGAGGCATGAGATCACTATCCAGAGGATGGCGACTAGGGCTGGGGGCCAGAAGAGGTCTCATAACCAGATGGAAGAAGAAGGGGGAGCAGCACCCCGATCGACAGCACCGTCCCCTGGCGTCCGCATTCATGATGTGGCGGTGCGAGGGCCAGCACCACCAGCCAGACAGCAACAGCAGAAGAAGAAGAATCAGCAGCCACCCACGGGTTGCACTTATTGTAGGAAGGCAGGGCACACTAAGAATATATGTCGGGCATTTAATGGGTTATGCTTGGTATGTGGGAGTCCGGATCACCGGGTTTCCACTTGCCCCATGAGTTCGAGGCCAGGAGGGCCAGTGCAACCATTTTCTGCCCTGCCAGCACCAGGGGCAGGCCCGTATCGAGGGCCAACGGTAGCAGTAAAACCATTGGCTCAACACCCGTTATTGACACAAGCTCAGATATTTCAGCAGCAGGAACCGCCGATACAGCAGCAACACCAGAGACCACCCCAGCATCATCGAGGCAAGGGCAAGCAGCAACACCGGGCAGGGCTGCAGCAGGGAAATCAGCATGGAGGCCAAGGGCAGGCGTTCAATCTGTCCTTGGAGGAGGCATTGGCATCGGGGAACGTTGTGGCAGGTAACGTTCTCGTCTCCTCATCTCCCGCAGTAGTCTTGTTTGATTCAGGAGCATCACATTCATTTGTATCTACACGATTTGCAACACGACTAGGATTGGAATTTGAGGCATTGCCAGAGAGGTTGAATATACTCACTGGTAATGGGCTTGTAGGAGTTAGTAGGATTATTCCAGCATGTAGAGTCGTAGTGTGCGGGCGTTCCTTACCCGCTAGGTTGATAGAATTTCCTATGGGAAATTTTGATGTTATCTTGGGCATGGACTGGCTGAAAGACAGTCATGCTACAATAGATTGCCATAGAGGGAGCATATCTTTTGATATTCCAGGCATGGGACAGTTCGCTTTGGTCAGGCCGGGAACAGAACAGTTGGCAGACGGAGTCGTAGCAGCATTGGAAGGAGTTCAAGTCCCGAGGGTAGTGGAAGAATTTCTTGATGTATTTCCAGAAGAACTACCAGGTTTACCACCGAAGAGAGATGTCGAGTTCAGTATAGAATTGGTGCCAGGGACCGAACCGGTGTCGGATCGAGTTTACAGAATGCCAGATTCAGAGTAGGCCAAGGTGTACCAGCATATAGAAGAATTGAAGGAGAAGAAGTTTATTCGGGACAGTGAATCACCATGGGGAGCACCAGTGGTACTTGTAGGAAAGAAGGATGGGTCATCCCGATTGTGCATTGACTATAGGAAACTCAATGCAGCAATAGTAAAGAACAAGTACCCACTACCGAGGATCGACGACTTGTTTGATCAGTTGAGCAGAGCCAGAGTATTTTCCAAGATAGATCTTCGGTCAGAATATCATCAAGTTAGAGTCCGGGAGGAGGATATTCCCAAGACAGCATTTAGGTCGAAGTACGGGCATTATGAATTTTTAGTTATGCCGTTTGGATTGACCAGTGCTCCAGCAATATTTATGGATTTGATGAACCGTATTTTTAAGACATACTTGGATCAATTTGTCGTTGTGTTCCTCGACGAAATTCTCGTTTACTCAGCCAGCAAAGAAGAGCATGAAGGTCACCTCAGGAAGGTATTGCAGGTTTTGAGAGAAAACCAGTTGTACGCCAAGCTCAGTAAATGTGAGTTTTGGTCGGATCGAATTTCATTCCTGGGGCATATCATATCAGGGGCAGGAGTATCAGTAGATCCTAAGAAAGTGGAGGCCGTGGAAGGTTGGCCAGTACCTAAGACAGTAGCAGATGTACAGAGTTTCTTGGGATTGGCAGGATATTACCGAAGGTTCGTGTCAGATTTTGCAAGAATTTCAGCACCCATGACCCGTTTGATACGCAAGGATGCGCCATTTGTCTGGTCTGCAGAGTGTCAGGCATCCTTTGAGAGTTTGAAGCAAAAATTGATCTCGGCACCTATACTTACATTGCCCGTTGGACCCGGAGGTTTTACTGTATATTGTGATGCGTCAGGTAAGGGACTTGGATGTGTCCTCATGCAACATGGGAAGGTGATAGCGTATGCATCTAGACAACTTCGGGACCACGAGAAGAATTATCTGACTCATGATTTGGAGTTGGCGGCCGTAGTATTTTCCTTGAAGCTTTGGAGGCATTACCTGTACGGCGATCGAGTAGATATATTCACCGGCCACAAGAGCTTAAAGTATATTTTTACTCAGAAGGAGCTGAATATGAGACAGAGGAGATGGTTGGAATTGATCAAGGATTACGAAGTAGAGCTTCAGTATCACCCATGCAAGGCTAATGTAGTAGCGGATGCCCTCAGTAGAAGGGGCAGTACATTCATGTTGACATCACAGAAGCAGATTTTAGAGGATCTTCGAGAGATGGGCATTGAGGTTATACTTCCTGGAGATCTAGGGATCTTGGCTAGTCTATAAGTTCAATCTGACTTGGTAGACAGGATCAAGGCAGCTCAGACACAGGACCCAAAGATTCAGAAGCTCAGGACAGAATGTGAGTCAGGACTCCGGAAGGAGATGAGAATTCATGAGGATGGAACACTTAGGTTTGGATCGCGTCTATGTGTGCCTAGTGGAGATATCAGACAGGAGGTTATGGCAGAGGCCCATAGTTCTCAGTATTCTATTCACCGGGCGGTACCAAAATGTACAGGGATATTAAACAACATTTCTGGTGGAACGGAATGAAGAGGAAGATAGCTAGATTCGTCTCCCGTTGCCTGATATGTTAGCAAGTGAAGGCAGAGCAGCAGAGGCCAGCAGGATTATTGCAGCCACTTCCTATCCCGAAATGGAAGTGGGAGCACATTACAGTGGACTTTGTGACTGGATTACCGAGGTCACCTAGTGGTAAGGATGCCATCTGGGTTATAGTGGATCGACTTACAAAGGTAGCACATTTCCTTCCCTTTAGAGTAGGGCAGACTACTGAAAAGCTAGCAGAGATGTACATGCAGCAGATCGTCAGGCAATATGGAGTTCCTGTCAGTATTGTGTCGGATAAAGATACCCATTTTACGTCGCATTTCTGGAAGAGTTTACATCAGAGCCTAGGTACCAAGTTAAGATTCAATACGGCTTACCACCCGCAGACGGACGGACAATCAGAAAGAACCATTCAGACCTTAGAAGATATGTTACGAGCCTGCACTTTAGATTTTGGAGGATCCTAAGAGAGTCACCTGCACTTAGTAGAATTTTCATATAATAATAGTTACCAGGTCAGTATTCAAATGGCTCCGTTCAAGGCACTGTATGGTAAGAAGTGTAGATCACCATTGGCATGGGATGATATTAGGGAAAGGAAGATGTTGGGACCATAGATGATTGTCCAGACAGTTGAGGTTGTTAAGGGAATTAGAGAGCAACTTCAAGTTGCACAGGATCGACATCGTCATTGGGCAGACCAGCATCGCAGGCCGTTGGAATTTTCTGTTGGGGACCACGTGTTCTTGCGAATTTCGCCTACCCGAGGAGTCATTAGATTTGGTGTCCGTGGGAAGTTGAGTCCGCGATACGTGGGCCCATTTGTTATCCTTGATAGGGTAGGCGATATTGCTTATCGTTTATCCCTTCCGCCTTCGTTAAGAGAGGTGCATGATGTATTTCACATATCTCAGTTACGTAGGTATGTATCGGACCCAAGTCATATCCTCGATCATTCTGAGCTGGTTGTAGGTACCAACCTGTCTTATGAGGAGCAGCCTGTGTCCATTTTGGACCAAAGGGAGAAGATACTCAAGAACTGAACAATTAACCTTGTTCGTGTTGCTTGGGGCCATCACTCCTTAGGAGAGTCAACGTGGGAGCGGGAGGATGATATCCGATCGCGGTACCCGTACTTGTTTGACTTACAAGGTATATTTTATTTCCATATGCCTTGATTGTCTTTATTCCACATGCATATTCCCGTATGATTAGTAGCTTGGTTTCATGGATTGATAGTATAGTTGCAGATTAGTGGTTGATTGGTATCATAGGGTGATTGATTGCTCGCTGTATTGCTTGTGCCTGGCCCTGATATTTCTAACCTGCTTGGATTTGAAATTTCGAGGACGGAATTTATCTAAGGTGGGTAGAGATGTCACTCCCCATTCCCGGAATGCGTATTTTTATATGTATACCGCTTGCCCGAATTTATTTAGTATCTGTTATGCATTTATTTTGTATTTAATTCTTTTAATTTTATGCTAATTATTTTTCTGTATTTTATTTTCTGCTTTTTCTTGGCTCTTGGTTCATTTTGGTTCATGGTAAACCAACTTGGTTTGGTTTGGTTCAACATGGAAAGTAATGGATGGCTTGGATTTGGTGGAGAGAATGAATGGTGGAGATCCACTTGACCTTGATATAAAACTTCTTCTTTCATTCTCTCTCTTCATTCATTCACATTTACTCCTCCACCAAACCCTAACCCACTTGTGAGAGGCAAGTACATCTTGCACATCATGGAGGATTTCATGCATCTCCATTTATTTTTAGTCCATTGTGTTTGTCTCTTCTTTCTCTACATGTTTAGGTCTTGTAGTTTTTGTTTTCCATGGTTAGCTTTATGAAGATCTAAGTTTTTCCCCTTTTTGGTTTTCTTAGGTTTCGATCTATCAAACTTCATCATTTTCATGTTTTAATTGTTCTATGTTGTAGAGAATTCAATTCCACCCAAATTTGGCTTTTGAAAAGTTAGATTTCGACTTGATTTGAGGAAGTTATGGCCAAAACAATTTTGGTCAAACTTCGATGTTCATCTGTCCTGATTTTGGCAGGGACGATGAATAGTGCCTGGCCGCATAAGAATTTTTGAGCCACATAAGAATTTCTAGCCGCATGAGTATTTTTGAGCCGCATAGGAATTTTTGAGCCGCATAAGAATTTCTGGCCGCATGAGCATTTCTGGCCGCATGACCATTTCTGGCCGCATGAGCATTTTGAGCCGCATAAGAATTTCTGGCCGCATGAGCATTTTTGAGCAGCATAAAAATTTCTGGCCGCATGACCATTTTTGTGCCGCATAAGAATTTTTGAGCCGCATAAGAATTTCTAGCCGCATGACCATTTCTGGCCGCATGAGCATTTTTGAGCCGCATAAGAATTTTTGAGCCGCATAAGAATTTCTGACCGTATGAGCATTTTTGAGCCGCATAAGAATTTCTAGCCGCATGAGGCTGATTTTGGCTGATTTTGATTGTTTGATGCTCTTTTTGACTGTTTTCTGGCCCGAATTTCTCCTAGCTTCCAACATGAAAGTTGTAGATCTTTTCCTTGGCTTCAAGAATATGTTACCAACTATTTTATACAAGTTTCTCTTACTCTTGATATAGAACTTTTGACTACCATGCCTTGTCACGAATTGACAATGATTGTTATCCTGACTTAATATTGATCATGCGTTCCTATGTCTGGAACTAAGAGACTGGCTAGTCATCTTATTGTACTGAATGGGACACGTTCATGTATGAACCATTAAGAACGACTGGCTGATCCCGATCATTGATAATATAACCGTGCTGATCTCCAACTTATAATTATGTACATGAATTTGAGTAGGTGCTATGGCACCGATAATTAATTTCGTATTACAAAAGCAGCACGTGTATCCTACTGTCAAGGCATGATTATCCCGTGGATAGGTTTGATTGTTGCATTACGTTATGTAGGACCTACAACCCAACCGCACTGGCATCGTTGTAGATTTACGCATATCATACCTTGTACGAAAGTACTCATGCGAAATACTCATGATCCACGGCATGAGATTTCAATTAACATAGGGCCAACTAAGTTAAATAAAATAATTACAGCATAGAGAGAATGGATTTTCGAGTTATTACATGACGGCCGTCCTTGGGACAAATAGTGTCCCGACACGCCGGCTGGTTCCCACGGATACTGCATATCTACCACACGGGCAGGAAGTGGTATCCGGTTTACTTTTCCCGATCAACGAGCGTCCCGCTGGGACTCGTTTTCCCGGATGGCGCAACTGATTATTGGATTGACCAGCCTTGTTTATCTACAGTAAGAACTGAGAAATTCCCTAATGCATGGTTCCAGGGTAACTTGGAGCTCACTAGTAGTAAGCCGTAATAATTGCCTGGCCGCTTAAACTGATTTGATTGTGGGTTGTATCCTACTTTGCCAACTATTGAGGTAAGCTGAACGTCCTGACATGACGGGCCAACCTCTGTCCTTGTTTGGTTGGGGAGTTGGTTCGGAGTGTCAAGACGCTAGGCGTACCTTAGTAAGAGGCAAAGATCTATTTATCTTATTTATATCCTTAACTCTTATTACTGGTTTTAATTCTTCATGTCGTGCTTCCTTTGTGGTGCTTGCTATTGGAGGTCTAACCTCTCTGGTTTTGCATGGCCAGATCTAGAGCCAGCTCCCGAGGACTCAACTTACTTCTACCCTCAAGATGGTCAATACTAGAAGGATGACCGCAGGAGGCCACGAGTGGGTTTCTTGACTCCCTAATCGTCTTGTTCTTTACTTTACTTTTTGCCGCTTTGGCACCGACCTGTTAGTCGGACTGTCTAGCACTTACTTTTAAATAATTGTAATTAATTCAGACTGCAGCTGATAGCGATTGTGTATACCTTATCATATCATCTGGCTATGTTTTGTAAAGCCAGATCTCAAGAACATTTTGACCGAGCGTTTGGGACGCCTTACTGCTTTATCTTATATGCTCTTTATTTACTGCTTCTTGATTCATTGATTGAGATAATAGATGTCATGTGACCCTAGCGAGACTTATATATAGTATGCACCCCCTGGTCTAGTTTACAGCATTGATCGTATATTATTCGGTATTTCTTCTACCCGTAATACGTAGCTGGCCAAGTCCGTCCCTGTCCCCCGGTATTTTGGGCCTGGGGCGTGACACCGTGTTATGGTTGGGACACTTTACCTTACTTTGTGACTTTATGACATATTTTATATTCAGTTTATCTGGCATGATATTATGTATCTTGTTACGTCCCTCTGAGGACCTGGTTATCTCTCCAGGTGCGTGCCCTTGTCTTTCTCAGATGTTCTAGCTCTAGCCATGATCATCTCTATTTTTTCGAGGAGCACTTGGAACGTCTTCGCTTCGCTCGCCAAACTTATTTCATTTTCCATGTATTTCTTCCCTTACTTGTTGGTAGTAGATTTGTCTCCGCCCAATATATTGTACAAAAATATTTCAATGTTGATTATATGATATCTTTTATTCTTTCATTTTATGGATGAGATTAGTTTACTCTTGGTTTACTGCATTTTACAGCTTATGTATACATACGAAGTGTCCATATATTGGAGTATACTTTATATGTATGCAGCTGGCATGTCTACGTACTTAATACTAAGTATTTTGGGACTGGGGCGTTACATGTTTTTGTGGTGGCCCATGCAGGTCTAGATAAATTGTTTGGTTACTTTACCGTACCAAGCAAGCCTGCGTATAGGATTTGAGTCTAGGATCTCATCCACCTACTTGACCTCTTTCCTTGATTTTATCTACCGCTTGACTCATTGATTTGCATCTTGCTTGATTCCTTCTACCATTATTCTTATCTTTCCTTCGTGCTTGCTAGAGGTTAGGAAGGTGACCCCTACTATATAGACATATTTTATTGTCCCAAAATACCATTAGTGTAACTCTTGTAAGTTTGGTAGAATGCCTTACGACCTAATCTTTCTTATGGCCTTAACCAAGCCTTTGACAAGTAAACAATAGGGCAACTGTATAGGCACCAACATAGGACCTTGTAGAAGCATGAAAAATATGGGGTTCATACGGATTACAAATTGCCGCATAGGTACTTTGGGCCACACAGGTCCGCATGAAGGAAAGCCGCATGACTGTTCAAAAGACATATGCGGCCCGTCGACAAACAGTTGTAGAAATAAGTTATGCGGCCAAGAGGAGCAGTTCGACAGATAAAACTGACAAGTCCTGGCAAAACATGACAGTTCTGACACTTCGACAAGAAAGATAAGACGTGATACATCGCCCAAAAGTAGGGTTCGTACGCCTCCATGCGGCCAGAAGAGTGTCATCTAAGCCACATAAACCTTATGCGGCTCAGACTTATGCGGCCCCAAAAGTCTCTAAACTTCATGCAGCCAAGAGCAACTATGATCCAAGCCGCATGAGTCTCATGCGACCCCACATGATTAAAGACTGAGAAAACTATACGCAACAGTACACGTGGCAATTTGACCAAGTCCTTAACTACCCAGATTTGCTGCAACAAAATACCAACAAATCGACAGATGCCAGCCAAAGAGCGGGTCTTCGCGTGCTAATCAGCCACGTGGCCGCAAGCCGTCTATGCGGCTCAAAATACATCCTATTATAAATAGCAGGGTGCCACACCCCTGCATAAAGGCTGGCAACCTTCAAGAGAAAAACAATTTCTTCACGAGCTAGAGACTGCATCAGATAGTCAACGAAGTAAGGCAGAGTTGATAGCACTTTTCCGAGCCTCCACCGTCACCCCCCAGAATCAAAACTAAACAATTGTACTTAGATTGTTTCCTAGGATTTCTTTCTAGGCTTTCCTTTGTACAAGAGAGTTTGTAATCAATTTCAGTGTTCTGCAATACCTGTCTTGGATTTTTTATGGCAAACATGATGGCGACTCTGCTGGGGACATCATTCTCTTCCGATGAGAAGTTGGTGACGCAATCTGAAGCGTCCAAGCTCGGTTCTACACAGCAGATGCTTGTGGTTCAATTTGACCAACAAGCCTTCGAAGAATTGCTCTCTGAAAGGTGCGCCAGCCCATCTCAGAAGCGAACAAACACAAAGAGGACTCATAAGGTGTCGGTGCGCAAAACTGTTGCCTCCGACCAAGTTCTCGAAGAAGCTCCTTCTGCAGCCCAAGACGGTGACCTAAGCTCTCCTGCGACTTTGCTTCCGACCGCAGAGGACCCCACTGTCCCCAAAATGAGCAGAGGAAAACACTATAATGCTGAGTTTTTGGGGGCACAAGGGAACTCCATGCGGACGAAGAAGAGGCTGCATAGAGAAGATCGACAGTCTGTCCATGCGGCAACCAACTTTGGCCGCAGGCAGACGACTCATGCGTCAGCCAACTCTGGCCGCAGAAAAATGATCCATGCGGCAGCCAACGCTAGCCGCAAGAAGATGGTCCATGCGACGACCAATCTTGGCCTCAAACAGGACGTCTCATGTGGCCCTGTCAGAAGCTCTGTGTTCGACCACCTCTCATGCGGGCCCGGTGCCATGCGGCTCACTAAAGATGCGGGATGTATCAATCTGGACTCTTTTTACTACGCACCTTTGGGTGCTAAGTCAAAAAAGTCTAGGGCAGTGCGGGCCCAACCAGCCCAGTCAACTGTCCAAGTTGCTGACTGTCAGTGGCCCCGTTGACTGTTACACGGGCACCTGACGGAAAGTTGTACAGAACCACCCGCGTCCAGTCCCCCAGGTCTAACGGACAGGCTGGGTTTTTAAAGTCTCCCTCTGAAGATCCAGAGCAAGTGCTTTTACTAGCCATGGATCAGGGAGCAAACATGATGCCTAAGCACCCGTGCGCTCGGGATTCTCGAGTTCACAAGTTTGCTGCGAAGGTAGAGAGGCTTCGTACCGACTTACGTGACGTGATTACTCAAAAATGCAAGATGGCAGCGTCAGCATGCAATGAGTCCCTCTCGGGACGTCGTTGCACCCAAGTCATCATCAACTGCTGCTGCGACAAATCAGTAGCACCTGAAGATCGGCAGTCAGTTTTCCAGTGACTGCAGCAGCCAGCACCTGTCCAAATTCCAGAGGACGAGGAGGTTCCTTTCGCCTCCTGTAATTCAACTCAAAAGGTTCCTCCTGGCAAGGGAGGAAAGAAGATAGGCTCTTCCAGCCCGGCCATCTCGGCCAGTATTGCAAGGAGACCCTCATGTGGGGGGTTCCCATCAACCATATGGGGTGTCTATTTAGGCACTCGATCCAAAAAGAAGCTTCCGGCATCCGAAGGTACATCTTCGGCCTCCTTGAAAGTAGATGAAGCTGGATGTAGCAGCCCCCTCAATGTATGCGACAACCCGGTGTACCAAGAGCACACACAGGGGGTAGAGATCCCCCAGAACTCTGCAATAGAATTGGATTTCCCTGAAGGCCATCACCCTCACCAAAACGATGTGACTTCCTGTACAGGGGGTAGCACCCCTTCCGAGTCAGACGAAGATGATATTTCGACATTCCCTGATAATTTCTCTATACAAGGGTACGGCACCGAGAGTACTTCTGCCACAATTCCTTCCACCTCTACCCATGTCAGGACAGTCTTTATGGCTGGCGATGATCATGAAGCACCTTCTGACTGACAACGGCTAGAAGTGCTAGAAGCCATGCTCCTGTCCTTAGTCAAGTTCGTGGACGAGATCAAAGTTGCCTTGCCAGCTCAACCAGCAAGGACGCCCGGGCAAACAAGCTTGGGACCTGCAGTCAACGCAGACTCCAATACGACCGTCCCTCCTTTGGGTGATGATCCTTTAGCAGCATCCGTTCCTTCAGCTGCAGATGAATCCAAGGAGGCAAGAAGGAAAGTCCAGGAGCTTCGGGCAATGTTCAATGCCTGAGACTCCTCTCGGGATCTCAGAATACGGCAGCGATATCCCGTTGCGTGGAGAGAGGTGCCCTTTATACCGCGGTACAAGCCATTCCATATCGATTCTTATGATGGAAAGACCTCTTCTAGTCGGTACATGACTTACTTTGAAGTCACAACCGACCACTTGCCGCACAGTGATGCCATCCTCATGCGACTATTCATCGAAGCATTGGAGGGGATCGCGTTCGACTGGTACCGCAACCTTTTCGATAACTACATTCACTCTTTTGACGGCTTCAAACACATGTTCCTGGAAAGATTTTACGTGGTGGGGCATGACGTAACGATGTCGTCTCTCATGGATGTCGTTCAGGGAGAGAGGGAGCTAACGAGGAACTACATCAAGCGGTTTTGCCAAACTGCAATGAGATTGTCCCAAGGCAATCCCGAGAGCTCCTTGATTGAAATCTGCCAGAAGAAGTTGCTCCCCGCAATTAGCCTCTGGATGGGCGATGATCAGTTCAGGGATTGGACAATCTTCATCATAAGTGCTACCAACGCAGAGGCAAAATTGAAAAGGCTCGCCAGTTGGGATTACACATCCCAGATAGAAAAGTTAAGGGCAGACGTCCTGGGTCCACCTCCAGTAACAGCAACAATAGTGCCACCACTAACCGGAACAACAAGGGCAAATAGGCCATAGTCACTGATGTGACTCAGAATCCCGAACAAAAACAGGCAGAAGGTCCGTGGCCCAAGATCAATTACTCATTTGAAGATAGTCTTGTCAAACCTATCTTCGATATGCTCTTGCCAGGGGATAGGATCCAGCTTCCTCCACCAAGTCGTGAGCCCCGAGCGGCAGAAATGGAGGACCCAAAGTATTGTCACTTCCACCGCTATGTCCATCATGCCACTCATGATTGCTTCTAATTGAAGCGGTACATTCAGAGTCTTATCGACTCCAAAGCTCTGTCGATAGACCTTGAAGAGGTTACCGTGGCGGCGAACATGGTGTCTATTCAGTTAGGCGACTTTCCTCCGACAAGCACTCCAGACGGGGTCATACCGATCCATCGGGCAACGATGGAGGTTACTAATCTTCCACCCGTCCGGAGCCAAACATCTGGATTGGTACCTCTCACCATATCGTGAGGAGAGATCACGTGGGTACATCCAGACCTGGTGCCCGAAGTTACCCAGGGGGTGTCATCTCCTACCAGCAAAAAGAAGGGCAGGAAGTCTAGAGCCTGCCACACAATTTCAGCCGAAGCTGAAGAAGCTGCAGATGTTGTTACCCGGTCTGGAGCACAAGTCCAACCCACACGGGATAGTCCAGCCGAAGATCCTCAGCCGGCAACGTTGCCTCCCTCTGATATTCCAAGGCCATCTCAGTTTCTACTGGTGGACAAATCCAAGGAAAAGAAAACCTGCTTCGATAGGCCACTCCGTAATGATGTACCTCAGGGACTGGAGAGACCTTACAACTTCGACATATTAGCATAATTGGCTAATACGCCAGCAAAGTTGTCGCTATATGAGCTCCTAAGGCTCTCCAAGGATCTTCGTGTCGTATTAAGTGAAGCACTCCAGAATGCGGATGCCTACTTAGCTCAGGTCAAGCCTCCAGGGAAAGACCCGCCAACAGATCTACAGGGCGACGATAGCACAAATGCAATGCCCAACATCATATTTACTCCTCAGAACATGTTGATCAAGTCCAATTTGCATGATCGCCCCCTGTACTACACTGGATACATAGGCGACATCAAGGTGGATCAGATACATATCGACCCTGGCTCGTCAATAAGCATCATCCCGAAAAGCCTGCTCCAACTTCTTGGCATCCCTATGCATCGGCTAGCAGCAACCAACACTGCCATTAGCGGTTTTAACTCAGAGAGAAGCTATCCCCTAGGGAAGATCCGATTGAAGTGCCAGATTGGTGACCTGAAGACAGAAGTTACCTGCTACATCATAGATACAGAAACCTCCTACAACATCCTCCTGGGACATCCGTAGATACATGACTGTATGATCGTGCTATCCACCCTTCAACAGTGTTTCAAATATGTCAGTAAGCACGGTTCCGTAAAAACCGAATTCGCTGACATTGATCCCTTCAAAGGGGTTTAATCTTATTACTCTTCGAAGGCTTGTCTATATGACGAATCCAGAAAACATATAACGGACGAGCTGGAAGCCATCACAGGGCCAGAAGAACCCTTGAGAATCTGTCTCTAGGCTCGCAAACCGGGCAAGGCCGCACCCCTCGTCGCAACCTTGCACAAAGAGGTGCTCGGTTCTCCTATCTCACCTACGTAGTTGGAACCAATGGTCATCCGTCTCCCGAGATCCAGTCAGGAGCTAAAACCTATCGTAGGGCCAATGGTGATCCGACTGTCAACATCCAATCAAAGGCAACAGGAAGATGCAAGGCCCTCTGCAACACCGATGGTAATCTGATTACCAAAATCTACTCCAAGGCGACCAGAAGACACAAAGTCCCTTGCTGAGCCCATTGTCATCCGTCTTCCCAAGACGAGTCAGCAGCCAAGTATCAATCCAACACTCTCAGGCAAATCAATTCCTCAAGCAGAACCCTGGTGGTCAAGCTGCCCAAGACAGCATCCCGATCTCTAAGCTCGCTGGGGATAGCCAAGGAGGACGAAGAACTCGCCAAATACGTGGTTACAGAGGTGGGTAGCCCCTCTCCTGATGATGTAATCCTTGTCAATAAAATCCCTTATTTCATCAATAAGAGGCTGTCATTAGACTACTCTGAGTATGATAAGCCTGATCTAACGTATGTCGTACGGGACTGTCTAGACGTTAGCCTACACACACAGGTGACAACCGTCCATACCCCAAATCGACTTACTCCCATAAAAGGCATTTACTTTCCGGTCCCAGACAGAAGAGGGTGGGATCACAATCATCTTTGACCGAAAAGAAGGTCCTCAATCTTTCACGCCACAAGAGTCCGGCCTCGGACCCGATACTGGAAGATTACCGCTCTACTTGTATAGTCCTCCAGCCAAGTACTTCATGCAAAAGCAGGAGTATGACATGGAGGCTACCCCGGGTCTAAATTATGGCAGTGGTCGGCGATTGCCTCTACAGCCACCGACACCGACAGGGAAGCCTCAGGATCATTATCACAAATCCAGACGCGGCCTCGGGTATGTTACTCCACCGACAACGCCCGAAAGTTCTGACGAAGATTGCGAGTGGCACTCCCATTCGTCCGAGACACCCATTTAGGACTCCGATAACAGTATTGGAGATATATTCAAACAGACATTATTTGCCAATATGACATCCGCTGATATCGAAGAAGAAGACGAAGACCTACTTGACCCACTTGAGTTGGAGCCGTGGGTCCAACAACTAGATGCACAATGGGAGAAACGCTTTAAACTTCGTGATCCTCCCACTGAAGATGAGGTTATACAAGTTAACCTCGGCGATGAATCCTCTCCAAAGCCAATCTTCGTCAGTAAAAGTCTGACAGGCGACGAGCAGGAGTTGTTGTTACAACTCGTCAGAGAATACATCAAAGTCTTTGCCTGGAGCTATGAAGACATGCCAGGGCTAAACCCCAAGATTGCACTCCATAAGCTCAACATTTATTCGAACGCAAAACCAGTCAAGCAACAACAACGGCAATTTCGTCCAGACATCATAAATTCCATCGAAGCGAAAGTGAACAAGCTTATAGCTAGCGGTTTCATCCGTGAAGTGCAGTACCCAGACTGGGTAGCCAACGTAGTGCCAGTCATCAAAAAGAATAGAAAAATTTGAATCTGTATCGATTTTTACAATCTGAATGCGGCATGCCCTAAGGATGAATTCCTACTTCCGATCACCGATATAATGATCGATAATACATGTGGCTTCGAGCGCATGTCCTTTATGGATGGCTTTTCAGGATACAATCAAATCAAGATAGCTCCTGATGATGAGAAGCATATATCGTTCCGAACGCCGATCGGCGTATATTGTTATACGGTCATGCCCTTTGGCCTGAAAAATGCCGGTGCTACATATCAATGGGCTATGAGTGTCATCTTTAGAGATCATTTGCACAAGACGGTGGAGTGTTACGCAGACGACATCGCCATCAAGAGCCACATCAAAAACGATCATTTACATAATTTGAGAACAGTGTTCGACCTCATGCGGGCACACAACCTGAAGATGAATCACACTAAGTCTTTTCTGGGGGTATCCAACGGAAAGTTCTTGGGCTTTGTCATTACTTTCCGGAGCATTCACATAGATCCTGACAAAACAAAAGCAATCCTGGAGATGAATCCACCAAAGAACCTCCGTGAACTCCGCGGCCTTCAAGGAAGACTAGCCTATATCATGAGGTTTATATCTAACCTCTCATGGCGATGCCAACCCTTCACTCAACTCATAAGGAAAGGTGTCTCTTTTGTATGGAACAAGAAATGTCAGCGTGCCTTTGATGATATTAAGGAGTACTTGATGAATCCTCCAGTTCTGGTAGCCCCGGTCGCCGAAAAGCCCTTCCTGCTCTATGTACGGGCGATGGAATACTTCCTCGGTGCTCTGCTAGCACAGAATAATAATGCGGGACATGAACAAGCTATTTACTATCTCAGCCAAATGATGGTAGGACCGGAACATAGATACTGCCGTGGAGAAGGAATACCTTGTCCTAGTGTTTGCCATTCAGAAAATGCGACACTATGTGATAGGGCAGACCATCCATGTTATTTCACGAGTTAATTCCCTCAGGGTTCTCATGACCAAGCCAGGCGCACTCAGTTCTCGTCTAGCCACCTGGGCGATACTGTCATCCCCATACGATATAGTCTTTGTTCCGCAGAAGGCTATCAAAGGTCAATCCCTAGCTGACTTCTTAGCAGCCCACCCAGGCTCAAAAATAGCCAAAATTTATGAAAAAAATCCTGATGAAGTCATCGTCTCGAACATGACTTCGTACGACACCATTTGGCGAATGTTCACAAGGTGATATCGTCGCTGGAGTCGGGGTGGTATTGATTTCTCCCTCCGGACTAGTAGTCAATCGGGCGTATTCTCTTACAGAACCTAGTTTGAACAACATAGCCGAATATAACGCTCTAGTCATTGGGCTCCAACTCACAAAAGAAGTAGGGGTCAAATACCTGGAAGCTTATGGTGACTCGCAGTTGGTTATTAACCAGATCTGAGGTTCATACGAGGTTCGCAATGAGAACCTGATTTCCTATTTTCAGACAGCAATTGCCATCATTACAACCTTGGAGGGGTTCTTTATAGAGCACGTTCCTAGGCTTTAAAATATCGAAGCTGATGCCCTGGCCGGTCTCGCCGCTTCCTTGGCACTCCCAAATAACACTCACCATCTAGTCGACATAATAGGCCATGAACTGGTCTGCCCCAGGAACAATCTTCAACTGGGTATGAGTTACACCACCCAGATAACCAACGACATACAAGACTGGAGACGCCCACTCATCGACTTTGCGATCTATGGAATCCTTCCAGAGAATGTGAAGGAAGCTACTTCAATCAGAAGACGCTCCCTCAGATTCTTCTACGATACGGAAACAAAAATGCTATATCGACGATCCTACGATGGGCTACTACTAAGATGCCTCTCAAATGCAGAAGCCAAAGAAGCCCTACGTGAAGCTCATGACAGTACTTGTGGGGCTCACCAACCTGGCCCGAAATTACAAGATCGTCTTCGCCGTATGGGTTATTACTGGCCCACAATGGTCGCAGATGCAGTTGATTATGCAAAGAAGTGCAAGGCTTGCTAGATCCATGCAAATTTCATACATCTGTTATCTGAATTCTTGCACCCGACAGTGGCCTCTTGGCTATTCGAAGCATAGGAGATGGACATCATTGGGCCAATCACCCCGTCGTCGTCTAGAGGGCATCGGTTTATACTTGCAATCACCTATTACTTCTCCAAATTGGCAAAAGCTGTTCCATTGGAAGAGGTCAAGACATCGAACATGATTAGTTTTATAAAACATCACATCATCTACCGTTTCGGATTGCCCCGGAGGATTATCTACGATAATGGTCCACAGTTCGCAAGCCATGCTTTCTATCGATTTTGTGATAAGAATCGAATTAAGAACATGGCCTCGACAGCATATAACCCTTCGGCCAATGGTCTGGCTGAAGCATTCAACAAAACCATAATCAAGCTCCTCAAAAAGTTCGTGTCTGCAAACAAGCGCGACTGGAATGAAAACCTTGGTGAGTGCTTATGGGAGTATCGAACGACAATTCAGATGGCTACAGGAAATACACCGTTCGCCTTAGTTTACGGGAGCGAGGCAGTCCTCCTATTGGAAACTCAGATCCCCTCACTTCGAGTGGCCCTCACCTACCGATTAACGGCGGACGATAACTACCGCCGAAGGCTACAAGAATTAGAAGCATTAGATGAGAAGCGTTTACAAGCTCAACAAAGCATAGAGCTCTACCAAGCGCGCATCTCGCGGGCTTTCAACAAGAAAGTCAAACAGAGAATATTCTAAGTTGGCAAACTTGTCTTGGCCATTCGCAAACCAATGGTCATGACTCACAAAACCTCCGGCTAATTCCAGCCTAAGTGGGAGGGTCTGTTCGTCATCGAGACCGTATTCTCCAACGGCGCGTATCGCCCCGCAAGACAAAATAGAGACTTGCTCATGATGCCCATCAACGACAAGTTCCTCAAGAAATACTATGTCTAAACGACACCTTCCAACTATCTCTCAGATTGTGAGTTATATACCCTCTGGTATCACTGAACTTACACTCTGACTTCAAATCTTCCAGATTGTTGAGTTATGTACCCTCAGGTACCACTGAACTTACTCTCTAACCACTCCGAGTGAATTAATATCTCATCTCTTGGTCTTATCTATGAACTTCCTGGTCATAGCTCCTCTCCACCAAAAGTTTGTCTCAAAATCTATTACTCGCACCACCAGTACGCAGAAGGGTAATAGGTCTATAAAGCTTATCCTAATCTATTACTCGCACTGTCAGTGCACAAAAGGGGTAATAGGTCCACAAAATTCTCCAACGGGGAAAAATAACCATGTCCATATTACCTCTGAGTTGTTTTCCCGTCTATCACAAACAAATAACCCAGTGCATAGAACTTCCACGTTAATAGCACCTCTGAGTTGTTCTGTGTACCCCTATTATGCCTACTCCTACCATGTCCTCATTACCTCTGAGTTGGAAGGCTCTGTTTTGATCCATATTTACCACGTCCTCATTACCTCTGAGTAAATATGTTGGTTTCCTCTCCACTTATTATCAGTACTCGCATCGCCAGTACACAAAAATGGTAATAAGTCTACAAAAGTTATCCCAATCTATTACTCGCACCATCGATTTACCAAAGAGTAGTAGATCCACAAAATATCATTCAAATCTATTTGCTCGCATTTTCAGATGCACAAAAGGGCAATAGGTCCACAAAAATCTCCCAGTAGGATATCCTTTATCAAATACAAATGCTGTATTAGGTCCTCTAGTACAAGCACCCCAAAATACCACAAATAAAATAGAGTGAACATACTCTGCTTATTCAAGATCAGTTACATTCATAGGACTACATCGACAGCAAAGAAAGGAAAAAATCTGGCAATACGTAGTTGGGTTTGACAGCACTTCGTCTTCAAGCAGTTTCGTTGTAACACCCAATTTTCCAAATGAGGACAATTTTGAAATTTTGTGATTACAATCATTTAATAATGATATTTAAATCATATTGTGATTTTTGGTAATTTTTAATCAATTTAAAACTATTTAAATTATTGATTAGTGTTTTTGATGGTTAACTAGCTAAACCCTAGTTTTGCTAAGCCTAGAGACTAACCATGACCAAAGGAGCCTAGTCACGTGATTAGAATTTTATATTCCCAATCTTTAGCCTAAGGGTATTTTGGTTTTTTGATAATTTTGTGAATTTATAATTTATATTAATTTAATATTGTGCTAGCCTTTTTGTGAAGCCTTAACCTAGAAGTTAACCTAACCTAGATTAGTCATGAGGTTAAAATTAGGGTTAGAACATTCCTACTAAGTGCCAAGGTTAGTAATATCTAGATATTATTAGGAAGGATATTTCCTTTTGAGATATTTGTGAAAAGAAGCCTTAACCAATAGGAAGCCTTGGAAATTGTTGGAGCAACCTCAACCACTAATCTAAAACCCTAACCCTAATGATTTCAACAGCCACACAAGACCACCCCCTCCTATAAAGTCACATTAACAAAGCCTTGGCCTCTTTTACAAACCCTAGAAAAGCTCTACTTGTTCTTCCCTAAAACTCTCCCCATTAATCCAAATTGAGCCCAAATTGAGTCAAATCAATTGCATCATCATCCCCAACAGTAGAGGGTACTTGTGGGGGCTTGCTAGCAAGGTTCGAGGACGATTGAACTGGAGAAAATCGAGGAAGACGTCGAATCGAGGCTCTTTACATTGAGATTCTAGCTCTCAATAGGTAAACCTATCTACACCCATTGAAATCATAATTTTTCTTCATAGATGCATTCATTTAGGGTTCCCCTAGGTGTAGCCCAAGTTTGGTAGGAATCCGTGTCCATTTTGTGTCCGTATCGGACACGTATCGGTGTTTTTAATAACGTGTTTATTGAAATGCTTGTGAAAATTAAAAAGTGGTATTTTCAAAAACTAATTGAATAGAAAAATAGGTTTTTAAGTGCTGATCACAAAACCCTAGGACTGAGCATGATTTAGGCTCGTGTCCGTGTCCAAATTGGACACGAACACGCTGTACGATACTGTCGTGCAGTGCCCTGCTACCACCCACTGTTTTCTCACTACACACACCACTTGGACACGTGCAAATTGGCAAGGGGGTGGGGGCAGACACTGTCAGGACCCCTCTAAAGTTTTACAGCTTTTCGTGTCGTGTCGGACACGAAAACGAGGCCGTACGGGTTTTTGTACTGGTCTGCCTGTGCGTGAAAACGCGCACTGATACGCACGTTTAAAAATGACACAGGGACACGTTGACACTGTGCAGGGCGACACATGTGTAGCCCTATGTGGGGCAAACACATAGGCACGATCACGAGTCGTGTCGTGCCTTGTGTCGCGTGCACGAGGCCGTGTCCTCGCTGCACGAGGCTGCCTGCTGCACATTTCTGAACACAGTGTACACGAATGTTTTGACACGTCATGTCCACTCAATTGGACACGACATTACCTGTACAGTACCCTTACACATACTCGACACCACCCTAACCTATTTTGTATATATATGGTTCCATTTTCGTAAACAAACTGAGAATTCCATTTTTCTGATACTGTGTTCATTTCCTGAGAAGTTTCAGAGTTAAATTGTTAATTAAATTGTTAAATAATATAAATTGGTACCCATTTTATAATGCTTGCATGTATGTATATGCCTGAGTAATAGGGTTACAGTCATATGGGCTTGGTTCAGTCTTGGATTGGAGATTTGGAAGTTTAACTGATATGAGTTGGGTTGTTTTAATCACTTTGAATACTGAAACCTGTCATTTTGTTCCCAGATTAAACAAACTGAGAACATGGTTTCTCCTCTACACTCATTTACCTTCAACAGTATACACACTTACATTGCCTATGCTACAATGGGCACACAATCACACATTGCACCTGAACTATGAACTATGAAATATGAAATCCCTTTCCTACATGTTTCAGTTACCTAGGACTGATAGGTGTAGGTTTCCTGATATTTAGTTAGATTAGTGTTGGAGATTGATTGTAAGTTGTAAAGAACATGAGATTAGGATTTGGGTAATAGGTTGATTCACTGTTAATAGATGAAACCCTGAGTTTATGAATGAAACACTGAGACTTAAACCTGAGAATATGTGGGTAAACCTGAGACACAATACTGAAACATGTTTTGATTTCCTGAAATGCAAATTCTGGTTTTATGAAAGATTAGAAATTTGGTTTTATAGGAACCTGACATTATGTGAAACCTGAGAGCTAATATTGAGTGAAAAACCTGAGAGTTCAGGATAGTGAGGACCTGAGATTAGAGGGAATTTAATTGTCAAACACTAAAGTCAATCCTGAGATGGTTTCAGGATGAAGCATGAGATTAGGAATGTTGGGTTTTCAATTCCTAGAAATTGCCTTTTGAACTGAATAATTCCTGAGTTTTTCCAATGAATGATTCCTGAGTTTTCCAAGGGAATGATGGGTTTGGTTCATTGTAGATGAATCCTGAGATTCAAATCTTAGGAAACCTGAGAATGTATAGGTTAACCTGAGTACAGTAGTTCCTAACCACCTAATCCTGAGTTGGTTCACTATTCTTCCAGGTTCTACACACACACTAACCTTTTTCCTATTGACACTCTAATTAACTATGGCTATGTGACACATTATACATCACTGATTTTATCACATACACACATAGACACCTTCTCTCTTATTTAAAACTTGCTTGACACTTGCTAACCACACCATTGACACTGTCACTTTGACACACCACAATATGTTCACACACATACTCTAGTCTAGATATGCCTCTATGTACCTAAACATGAATGAATGCATAGATGCTATATATGTCTCCTAGTATGTATGCTTATATATTAGCCAATGTGATATACATATCTTGATGTATGCGTAATGTGTGTAATGTGAATTTAGCCTTTAGTGTTTAGCCTATAGTGTTATAGGGTTGTATAGGCTAATATGTTTTGTTTTATGCTTGTGTAGTACTAGTTAGCCTATAGTATGTTTTAGACTTTGATTGTGGTTGGCCTTAGAGATTGGCTTAGATAGAGAGCCAAATTGACTTGTTGACTAGAGTTGACCCAAAACCCTAGAGTTGACCAAGGTTTGAACCAATAGTTCAGGATTGACTAGATGTTGACTTGGGTTGACCCAGAGTTGACCAAGTTTGACTTGGACCTAGTTTGACCTAGACAGTTGACCAGGTTTGACTTAGAGTTGACTTTGACCTAAATCGACCTAGAAATCATGTAGATTGCATTGTATGTACTTATTTACCATTCTGGACATGTTATAACCTGTACTGCTCTATTTAGGACATTGTGACTCGGGTGTAGACATCTGATATTTTATTACTCTTTTCAGAGTATCAGGCGAGTACATTCTTTGATAGTTCTTTCATTTACTTGTCAATTATTGTACTTCAGTTCTAGTTAGTTTTATGTGATTCTTACAACACGTATGGATATTTCTGGATTCATGTATGTGACACACATACCATTTGTCTGGCCTCTATTTCTGGAATCACTACTGGCATCATCTTCTGGAACCACTACTGGCATCACCTACTGGAATCACCCTGGAATCACTCTGGAATCTTTTGCTGGTATCATTACGTTTGGCTGGACTCATCTCGATTTATCGTGTCGTTTCTAGATTCACTTGTACTTGTGGGCGGGGAAATATTAGAGTAGACATGTGAACATTCCCAAATACTGGAACCACTCCTTTGGAATTATTCTGGAACGATAGTCATCCTACACATGGCGGAGTGTGCGGTGTGCCGTATTACCTACAGCCGTTTACATGTCGATCTCGGTATTTTAAAACACACTGTTAGACTATAGGCTGGACTTACCCTGGAACCTTTGATCACTGACTGGACTCACCTCATACCGGACTCATCTTGTACTGGAATCACCTGGTATCAGATTCATGTTGTCTGGTTTTACTTGGGTTTGCACTTGTTACATTTATATTCTGGACTTATATCATGTTGCTCTAGTTCAGCTAGTTTCTATTTACAGTCTTATTTGCTATGGTTCTCCTCTTGTTTTACTTACCTTACTTTCCTTGTAACTTAATTGTTTCTCTATACCATCACCTGTATACAAACTACCATGTTCATTAATAAAACTGTCTATAACTGCTTTATAGTTCTCTGTCATTTACTTGGAGTTTCTTGATGATTTGTACTCATTCCTGTCCTGACTGGACCTGTTGAAAATATTACAAATGACTGCCCTGAGGACGTTTGCCCTACTTGCCTTGGAGCAGGAGATGACTTAGCTACCTATGGCCCCGACACTCAGGAGTGATCGGAAGACTAGCTAGTAGACTTGGTTTAGTTTTCATGTTTTAGAACTTGAATTGTAATAACTTGAGATACGAATTTGTATTTGAGTTTGTTTGAGATATTATTATTTAGTAGTTTATTAAATGTTGTTGTTAGTCTTTAGTTATAAACTTCTGTGTTATCTTATCATTCTTAGACTGTGATTGAGATTCATTATATCTATACTTGTCCTCCGTTCGGAGTTGAGATTTGACAAGTACATTATATAATTGTGTGAGTTGTTGATTAGATAGTAACCTAGGACAGCGTTCTACCGCCGACACTACGGCGTAGGCTGGACGTACCCACTTCTCGTGCCCTTACTCTAGGGTGCGGGTCGTGACACGTTTTTAGTGGTGGCCCATGCAGGTCGAGTTTATGTAGTGGTATTCGAACTAGAGTATCACTACAGCCTGCAATAGGATTTGAGAAATAGGTTTAAACGGAGAGGTACTCAATCACAGTTAGGAAAAATTCTGCTTCAATTCATGCCATCTACATATCTTACTTACTTGTCTTCTTTGCAATAAACTGTCCTTCTTTGATTTATCGATTCCTGCTCAGTATTGACTTCCTTTTCGATCTATCTTCAGGATGGTGGAGACACGATCACATCGCTCTGGTACAGTAGCCGCTGGAGAGGGGTCTGCCACCTCTCGTCCATTGCAGCAGCCTGTTGAGACTGTAGCACCTTATGTTCCTGATCAGACAGGAGCTATTGTAGCCATTGGGGGTATGCCTCCACTTGTTCAGAGGACGACCCCAGTCATTCCTGAGATGTTTCAGCAGCAGCAGCAGCCATCTGCAGGGACAGTTGACATCGTTCAGCTGTTGGCTTTCTTCAGGCAGTACATGGAGGATCAGCAGACCCAGCAGTAGAGGCACACGGCAGAGCTCAGCAGAGGCATTAAGCTGGCAGTGACGGCAGTGGAGAGAGTCGTATCTCAGCCAGCGGCAGCCCCGCAGCCGTACCAGCCACGGGAGAAGGGCATCCAGGACTTCCAGAAGATGCACCCGAGAGACTTCTGAGGGACAGAGGGGATCCTGTATGCCGATGAGTGGATCGAGCATATGGAGGAGATCTTCAGGCTGGCTGAGATCCCGACGAGGCTCCAGATAGAGGCAGCGGCCAGTATGATGCAGGATCTGGCCTGTATATAGTACCAGACCGACCCGAGGGTTGGCACAGCAGGACAGACTTGGGCAGCATTCAAGAAGCTGTTCAAGGAGAAGTTCTTTCCAGACGCAGCACTGGGAGCCCTCAAGACCCAGTTCGAGGCCCTAGTTCAGGGGACCTAGTCCGTGGGGGAGTACGCAGGAGAGTTCTGCCGCCTGAGCAGATTTATGGAGGACATGTCGGAGACGACGAAAGCCCGAAGGTTCCGGAAGGGCTTGGTAAAGGAGGTTAAGTCCTACACCAAGAACGCCCGCAGCACTACATTTGAGGAGATCCTGGTGGACGCACTAGCTGCAGAGGATGATCTTGAGCTTAGGCTCAAGAGGGGGCGAGACTCCCAGGGAGGCAGCAGTGGTGGAGGACCGGCTAAGAGGCCTCACGTACAGCTTCAGCAGGCACAGCATCAGCCTAGAGGACAGGACCGCAGAGTGCTGACTTGTGCCTACTGCAAGAAGGCAGGGCATGTTTGGGAGTCTTGTAGGAGAAGACTGAAGGTTTGTCTATTCTGTGGGTCTGGTGCTCACAAGATGATAGATTGTCCCGTTGCACCTCCTCTTGGGGGAGCTAGGCCACTTGTAGCTCAGCACCAGAGGGTTGGAGCTTTTGCTATGGCAGTCGAGGAGACTGACATTACAGGTGACGGGTTAGCAGGTTTGACCTCTTGTTCTTCTCTCCCACCTTCATGTGTGATTTCCATTAGTACCTGCCAGGATATGTTTTTGATATGCTAGATAGCGTAGTTACCCTATTCGAGACTGTGGAATCACGACCAGTAAGACTATGATTGCATGTTATCTTTCGACCTTATTTGATTGGGGCTTTGACCTAGGAGTAGTACGATCATCTTAATTTCGAGGACGAAATTCTTCTAAGGGGGGTAGACTTGTAACACCCAGTTTTCTAAATAAGGACAATTTTGAAATTTTATGATTACAATCATTTAATAATGATATTTAAATCATATTGTAATTTTTGGTGATTTTTAATCAATTTAAAACTATTTAAATTATTGATTAGTGTTTTTTATGGTTAACAAGCTAAACCCAATTTTTGCTAAGCCTAGAGACTGACCATGACCAAAGGAATCTAGTCACGTGATTAGAATTTTATATTCCCAATTTTTAGCCTAAGGGTATTTTGGTCATTTTGACAATTTTGTGAATTTATAATTTATATTAATTTAATATTATGCTAGCCTTTTTGTGAAGCCTTAACCTAGAAGTTAACCTAACCTAGATTAGTCATGAGGTTAAAATTAGGGTTAGAACATTCCTACTAAGTGCCAAGGTTAGTAATATCTAGATATTATTAGGAAGGATATTTCCTTTTGAGATATTTGTGAAAAGAAGCCTTAACCAATAGGAAGCCTTGGAAATTGTTGGAGCAACCTCAACCACTCATCTAAAACCCTAACCCTAATGATTTCAATAGCCACACAAGACCACCCCCCCTCCTATAAAGTCACATTAACAAAGCCTTGGCCACTTTTACAAACCCTAGAAAAGCTCTACTTGTTCTTCCCTAAAACTCTCCCCATTAATCCAAATTGAGCCCAAATTGAGTCAAATCAATTGCATCATCATCCCCAACAGTAGAGGGTACTTGTGGGGGCTTGCTAGCAAGGTTCGAGGATGATTGAACCGGAGAAAATCGAGGAAGACGTCGAATCGAGGCTCTTTACATTGAGATTCTAGCTCTCAATAGGTAAACCTATCTACACCCATTAAAATCATGATTTTTCTTCATAGATGCATTCATTTAGGATTCCCCTAGGTGTAGCCCAAGTTTGGTAGGAATCCGTGTCCATTTCGTGTCCGTATCGGACACGTATCGGTGTTTTTAATAACGTGTTTGTTGAAATGCTTGTGAGAATTAAAAGGTTGTATTTTTAAAAACTAATTGAATAGAAAAATAGGTTTTTCAGTGCTGATCACAAAACCCTAGGACTGAGCACGATTTAGGCTCGTGTCCGTGTCCAAATTGGACACGAACATGCTGCACGACACTGTCGTGCAGTGTCCTGCTACCACCCATTGTTTTCTCACTACACACACCACTTGGACACGTGCAAAATTGGCACGGGGGTGGGGGCAGACACTGTCAGGACCCCTCTAAAGTTTCACAGCTTTTCGTGTCGTGTCGGACACGGAAATGAGGACGCACGGGTTTTTGCACTGGTCTGCCTGTGCGTAAAAATGCACGCTGATACGCACGTTTAAAAACGACACGGGGACACGTTGACACTGTGCAGGGCGACACATGTGTAGCCCTATGTGGGGCGAACACGTGGGCACGATCACGAGTCGTGTCGTGCCCTGTGTCGCGTGCACGAGGCCGTGTCCTCGCTGCACGAGGCTGCCTGCTGCACATTTCTGAACACAGTGTACACGAATGTTTTGACACGTCGTGTCCACTCAATTGGACACGACACGACCTGTACAGTACCCTTACACATACTCGACACCATCCTAACCTATTTTGTATATATATGGTTCCATTTTTGTAAACAAACTGAGAATTCCATTTTTCTGATACTGTGTTCATTTCCTGAGAAGTTTCAGAGTTAAATTGTTAATTAAATTGTTAAATAATATAAATTGATACCTATTTTAGAATGCCTGCATGTATGTATATGCCTGAGTAATAGGGTTACAGTCCTATGGGCTTGGTTCAGTCTTGGATTGGAGATTTGGAAGTTTAACTGATATGAGTTGGGTTGTTTTAATCACTTTGAATACTGAAACCTGTCATTTTGTTCCCAGATTAAACAAACTGAGAACATGGTTTCTCCTCTACACTCATTTACCTTCAACAGTATACACACTTGCATTGCCTATGCTACAATGGGCACACACTCACACATTGCACCTGAACTATGAAATCTGAAATCCCTTTCCTACATGTTTCAGTTACCTAGGACTGATAGGTGTAGGTTTCCTGATATTTAGTTAGATTAGTGTTGGAGATTGATTGTAAGTTGTAAAGAACCTGAGATTAGGATCTGGGTAATAGGTTGATTCACTGTTAATAGATGAAACCCTGAGTTTATGAATGAAACACTGAGACTTAAACTTGAGAATATGTGGGTAAACCTGAGATACAATACTGAAATATGTTTTGATTTCCTGAAATACAAATTCTGGTTTCATGAAAGATTAGAAATTTGGTTTTATAGGAACCTGACATTATGTGAAACCTGAGAGCCAATATTGAGTGAAAAACCTGAGAGTTCAGGATAGTAAGGACCTGAGATTAGAGGGAATTTAACTGTCAAACACTAAAGTCAATCCTGAGATGGTTTCAGGATGAAGCATGAGATTAGGAATGTTGGGTTTTCAATTCCTGGAAACTGTCTTTTGAACTGAATGATTCCTGAGTTTTTCCAATGTATGATTCCTGAGTTTTCCAAGGGAATGATGGGTTTGGTTCATTGTAGATGAATCCTGAGATTCAAATCTTAGGAAACCTGAGAATGTATAGGTTAACCTGAGTACAGTAGTTCCTAACCACCTAATCCTGAGTTGGTTCACTATTCTTCCAGGTTCTACACACACACTAACCTTTTTCCTATTGACACTCTAATTAACTATGGCTATGTGACACATTATACATCACTGATTTTATCACATACACACATAGACACCTTCTCTCTTATTTAAAACTTGCTTGACACTTGCTAACCACACCATTGACACTGTCACTTTGACACACCACAATATGTTTACACACACACTCATAGTCTAGATATGCCTCTATGTACCTAAACTTGAATGAATGCATAGATGCTATGTATGTCTCCTAGTATGTATGCTTATATATTAGCCAATATGATTATCTTAATGTATGCATAATGTGTGTAATGTGAATTTAGCCTTTAATGTTTAGCCTATAGTGTTATAGGATTGTATAGGCTAATATGTTTTGTTTTAGGCTTGTGTAGTACTAGTTAGCCTATAGTATGTTTTAGACTTTGATTGTGGTTGGCCTTAGAGATTGACTTAGATAGAGACCCAAATTGACTTGTTGACTAGAGTTGACCCAAAACCCTAGAGTTGACCAAGGTTTGACCCAATGGTTCAGGATTGACTAGATGTTGACTTGGGTTGACCTAGAGTTGACCAAGTTTGACTTGGACCTAGTTTGACCTAGACAGTTGACCAGGTTTGACTTAGAGTTGACTTTGACCTAAATCGACCTAGAAATCATATAGATTGCATTGTATGTACTTATTTACCGTTCTGGACATGTTATAACATGTACTGCTCTATTTAGGACATTGTGACTCGGATGCAGACATCTGATATTTCATTACTCTTTTCAGAGTATCAGGCGAGTACATTCTCTGATAGTTCTTTCATTTACTTGTCAATTACTGTACTTCAGTTCTAGTTAGTTTTATGTGATTCTTACAACACGTATGGATATTTTTGATTCATGTATGTGACACACATACCATTTGTCTGGCTTCTATTTCTGGAATCACTACTGGCATCATCTTCTGGAACCACTACTGGCATCACCTACTGGAATCACCTTGGAATCACTCTGGAATCTTTTGCTGGTATCATTACGTTTAGCTGGACTCATCTTGATTTCTCGTGTCGTTTCTGGATTCACTTGTACTTGTGGGCGGGGAAATATTAGAGTAGACATGTGAACATTTCCAAATACTGGAACCACTCCCTTGGAATTATTCTGGAACGATAGTCATCCCACACTTGGCCGAGTGTACGGTGTGCCGTATTACCTACAGCCGTTTACATGTCGATCTCGGTATTTTAAAACACACTGTTAGACTATAGGCTGGACTCACCCTGGAACCTTTGATTACTGACTGGACTCACCTCATACCGGACTCATCTTGTACTGGAATCACCTGGTATCAGATTCATGTTGTCTGGTTTTACTTGGGTTTACACTTGTTACATTTATATTCTGGACTTATATCATGTTGCTCTAGTTCAGCTAGTTTCTATTTACAGTCTTATTTGCTATGGTTCTCCTCTTGTTTTACTTACCTTACTTTCCTTGTAACTTAACTGCTTCTCTATACCATCACCTATATACAAACTACCATGTTCATCAATAAAACTGTCTATAACTGCTTTATAGTTCTCTGTCATTTACTTGGAATTTCTTGATGATTTGTACTCGTTCATGTCATGACTGGACCTGTTGAAAATATTACAGATGACTGCCCTGAGGACGTTTGCCCTACTTGCCTTGGAGCAGGAGATGACTTAGCTACCTATGGCCCCGACACTCAGGAGTGATCGGGAGACTAGCTAGTAGACTTGGTTTAGTTTTCATGTTTTAGAACTTGAATTGTAATAACTTGAGATACGAATTTGTATTTGAGTTTGTTTGAGATATTATTATTTAGTAGTTTATTAAATGTTGTTGTTAGTCTTTAGTTATAAACTTCTGTGTTATCTTATCATTCTTAGATTGTGATTGAGATTCATTATATCTATACTTGTCCTCCGTTCGGAGTTGAGATTTGACAAGTACATTATATAATTGCGTGAGTTGTTGATTAGATAGTAACCTAGGACAGCGTTCTACCGCCGACACTGCGGCGTAGGCTGGATGTACCCACTTCTCGTGCCCTTACTCTAGGGTGCGGGTCGTGACATTCGTGGCCCTCGAAGGAAGTCATATTTTACTGCTGAGAAGCAAACAAAGTTGTTGAATCTCCAAGGAGCTGTCGGGAGGAGGGTAAATATAGCATGCTATCCTCTCCTCCGTATTGCGGATGCCTTAGCCCCACTCCTCCAAAGGACTATACCTTCAAAACATGGTCCCTAATGGTGGTTTCGTCTACTTGGAGAGCCGTGAAGGCAGGACGTTTATAATGACGCATGACCACCATCTAACTCTTCGAGGTATAAAGGCTCTTCTACCACCTGGAGAAAACTCTTTCGAAGCATGAAGAGTCCTGAGTTGTTTGATGTGTATGCCAAAAAGGCGTAGGGAAAACTTTTTTGAAGTATGAGGAGTTTTGAGCTGTCTGATGTAGGTGCCAGAATATTGTATTTTTACTCCATCGTCGACACCGGTCCTGAAGAAGTTTACTAGCCCGATCCCTACAAAAATAAGAGAAAAAATGGGGATTTAGCACCAAGAAAACAAAAGAACTCTGTTATGCGGCCTAGCCAGTTATGCGGCCCCGCCAGAACATACAGCCCCAATGTCATGAAGTACTCATACAGCATTTATACGGCTCAGTCATTATCATGCGGCTCAATCATGAAAAACTCATGCGGCCCGATACTCGTATGCATCAGCCACGAGTATTTATGCGGCCCGATCATAAAGTGCTCATGGAAAGTTTATATAGATCCATCTTGAGGCACTCAGGCGGTTCAAGTTCGAATGATCAGCGGTTATGCGGCTCCGTCCATGCAGCCCTATCGTACAGAACACAGGTGGTCCAGACGAGATAGGGCACACATCGATCAGGTTTATAGCAAAGGCAGTATATGACAGACCCGTGCATGAAAATATGCGCTCTGCTCACCATCCCTACTCTTGAGAGAAGGTTGGACATCAGAACGAATGGAAGGAGTGTCTGCCGCTCTCGAAGGAGAAGCAAGTCTCTTCCCTATGGCCGCCGCACCAATCGACTTAGAAGCTTTTGGAGCCAATGCAGAAAGTATGATGAAGTCGAAGAAGGAGAGGATGAAAGAGGAAAATCTCTCTGAATGACTCATATTTATAGAGTTGCTGAAAAGAGGCTCTTCGATTCTCGAAATCATTAAGGATAGGGACGATGTTTGGGACTTTATCCCTAATAACCGTCGAGCATCTCTTTGGTTTTTGAGATCATTAAAGATAATGTCGACGTCTGGGGACTTTATCCCCAGTAACCGTCAGCTTCATCTCAAAAATAGATCCACAACCAAATCAGGAAAATTAAATGCAGCAGTGACAGCTGGCAGGATGATAGAATCTCCTTGCGGTTCAATATGTCCCTGCGACTCAAGATTCGTTCTGCGGTGCAGGATTTTTCTACGACTCAAGATCTCTCTGCAGTTCAAAAAACTTCCTGCAAACTTGAAGACTCCCTATGGCTTGACATATGTTCATGCTTCTTATTCAAAGTATTCCAAATTTGTAATTTAAAAACATTGAAGGAGGACTTGTAGAAGCATAAAAAATATGGGGTTCATGCAGATTACAAATTGCTGCATAGGTACTTTGGGCCACACAGGTCCGCATGAAGGAAAGTCGCATGACTGTTCAAAAGACATATACGGCCCATCGACAAACAGCTGTAGAAGGAAGATATGCGGCCAAGAGGAGCAGTTCGATTGATAAAACTGACAAGTCCTGGCAAAATATGACAGTTCTGACACTTCGACAAGAAAGATAAGACGTGAGATGTCGCCCAAAAGCAGGGTTCGTACGCCTCTATGTGGCCAGAAGAGTGTCATCTAAGCCGCATGAACCTTATGCGACTCAGACTTTTGCGACCCCAAAAGTCTCCAAACTTCATGCAGCCAAGAGCAACTATGATCCAAGCCGCATGAGTCTCATGCGACCAAACATGATTGAAGACTGAGAAAACTATATGCAATAGGACACGTGGCAATTTGACCAAGTCCTTAACTACCCATATTTGCTGGAACAAAATCCCAACAAATTGACAGATGGCCGCCAAAAAACGGGTCTTCGCGTGCTAATCAGCCACGTGGCCGCAAGCCATCTATGCGGCTCAAAATACATCCTATTTTAAATAGCAGGGTGCCACACCCCTGTAAAAAGGCTGGCAACCTTCAAGAGAAAAGCAATTTCTTCACGAGCTAGAGACTGCATCAGATAGTCCACGGAGTAAGGCAGAGTTGATAGCACTTTTTCGAGCCTCCACCGTCACCCCCCATAATCAAAACTAAACAATTGTACTTAGATTGTTTCCTAGGATTTCTTTCTAGGCTTTTCTTTGTACAAGAGAGTTTACAATCAATTTTAGTGTTCTGTAATACCTGTCTTTGATTTTTTATGGCAAACAGACATGACTTAGATTCTTAAGAAGTTGAGCTAATACTACTCTTTTTCAATCATAATCTCACTTGCCTATGCTTTTACCATCTTAACTAAATATTGCTACTATAGCCTAGTTTTGCAAATTTAACCGTTATCAAAATTGTTCAAGACACATGCTATTGAGTGCGCGTTCACTAACATATTGTCTAGTCAGAACCGGTGCATGATGGTCTGATCAACCTAGTGCACTTTGGTTCGATTTTTGTTCTACGTGGATGGAGACATAGTTAAACTTGTCTCTAGAGTCTCATCCGCGACAGCCATGACAATTCATTTTTGAATTATTCCGTCGCCTTTGAACCACGTAATCATATTCAATGTTATCTTCTTCAAACTCTATATTGCTTTCGCCCTTCACCTATTTTAGAAGGACGAAGGCGCTTGTACTTAAATTTCCTCTAGCTGTCCTATCACTTATGACCATTACCACTCAATGTAACTATATCCTTGTGTTAAACTACTCGTCCCTTCCTTCGACCCTATATCTACTATCGTGACTTCCTAACCGTTTGGAAACCTTGGAATGATTCTAGTCTCTTAATCATATCCTCAACCTCGACTACGACCATATGAACTTCTTTAAGAAACCATATCTCCAAGTCACTAAGCATTTTATCTTAATTTACTCCATTCCTCACTAGGCTTCATTCGTGTTTCATCTTGAACCTAATTCGCTTACTAATTAGCGACTCTCATTCAATACCAAAGCCATAACTGTAATTTTATTTTCCACGATATCAAAATCATGATTTTTCTAAAAAAAAAACTATATATTTCATTTCCTTCTATGATGTCGTGATCTTATCTTATTATCTACCCTTGTACCTTCTCACCCCCTCATCATTCTTAATTTCGAGGTCAAAATTCTTGTAAGTTGGGTAGGATGTAAACCCCCTAAATTTTTACTATAATTTTAAAATTTTATTTATTTATTTGGTATTGATTTTGTTTTCGAATTTGAACGTCGTGCACGAATTTGCGTTTTTCATATTTTCTCGCCGAGTGCGAATATGTGCGAGGTATATATTTTGAAAATGATTTATTTATGGAATTTATTAATATAGAAAACATACAGTTCATTTCAATATTAGTATAGGAAATATTTTATTTTGAAATAGAAAATTTCGTCGCACTAGTGGCAATTTTTATTTAATTATACCGATTTCAAAAATAATCAATACCTCGATAATTTGTACTAGTTGAATGCGAAGTACACGAAATTTGATTCGTGTAGATGATTTAAATTTTGGATTTTATTTTATCATTATCTATCTTAATTTTACTACCAAGGTAATTTTGAAGTATTATTCATAATTTTGAAATTTTAATTATTTATTATACATATAGTAGTTCCAATTATTTCCTATTAATATTTAAATATTTATTGCAATTTTCAAAATTATTTAATATTGATTATTTTATTATTTATAAAAGATAATTAGGGAGTTTGTTGATTTAATATTTAATTAGTTATGGTAATTTAAATTAAGAATTAATTTATGGATTCTAATTGAAGATAAGATTTATCTAAGATTTAATATGGATTTGGATTGATTGAACTAATTTTGGTTTGATTTAAATTAGATGTGAGAATTAACTAAAAAGGGGTTTTGAATTTTCCTAATCATTATCAATCTAGGAGACTACCTCCTATATAAGGAGAGGCTCCATGTTCTTTTTTCGATAACCAAAGTTTCCTCCAGAAATATTTCTCCACCCATGTGCATCGTGTCCATGTTCCCCCATCCAAATTCTTATTCCATATTTTACAAAAAACAAATTTTCCTCCGTGTCAACAACTCCGACACAAATAAATCCTAACCCAAATCCTGCTTTGTCAGCCACCGCGCCGCCATTGCCGCAGTGTCCGCCCATCTCGTCCGATCCTACGGCAGCACGGCCGCCACCTCCCACACAACCCAACACCAAGCCCTGCACTGTCCAAACCAACACCATCCCTGCCACCATTCACCGGCACCACCACCCTATCGTCCCGACCAAACCATCATCCAGCATCCATCCACGACCCAAGCCAGAACCCAAAAAGAAAAGAAAACGCACATACCACCAGAATCCTTTTCTGATCATCACCAGTCCCCCACAACCATCATCACCACCGCCGTGGCTAGCCTCCCAAGAGCCACCAACCGAACTCCCAAACCACCCCCGTCTCCTAGCCGATGATCGACGACTCACCAACCATCACCACATCGTCACCAATACCACCAGCACCAAAAAAAAACGTAAAGAACGCCACCTGGAGCCCCTTGCGTGGCCGCCTCTCCCCAGGTCTGGTCCGTGCGTCCAACGATCGTACACACCGCCGACTGACGCTCCCTCTGCCGCGCGCAGTCTCGAGGCGCGCTACCTCCGCCAACGCCCGCTGGCGAGAGACCTCCGTCGCCGCACCGTCGAGCGATGACCGTATGCGCACGACCCCACTCCGTCGTTTCTCCTCTCTTCCGATCACTCTGCTTCTCTGTACCTCCCTCCGCCAATCTTCGCACCTCTTCCCTCTCTCCCGTTCTTTCGGCTCACCCTCTCTTCCTCCTTCTTCCTCTTCGTGGAAGAAGTTCTCGATTTTGTTTTCTGGGTTCACTCACTTTTCTATCTCTCTCTCTCTCTCTCTCTCTCTCTCTCTCTCTCTCTCTCCACCACCTAAATGGTGGGAGGAGAATAACACAGCTGCTGTCATGTCCTGCTTTAATGGACATTATGATCCATTAAATATTAAGTGCTTTCATTAACATATACATATAAATAAGTCAATGATATTATTATTATTAATTAAGTTACTATTATTATTAGTATTTCAGTATCAATATTACAATTAGCATAAATATTTTTATGTATTTTGTTATTTTTACTAACTTCTTAATTAGTTGTCATTAATATATATGGTACATGTTTTATTATTTGCATAGTAGTATGATAAAAATTATCAAAGTATTTATATTATTTCTTCTATTGTCATGTATATATTTTCTATAAATTAATATGTAATATTTAATATATCCACATCTTTGTAAAAAATATAGTTTTGTCCTAAAATATTTTCTAGGCTTACTAAAATATTTTAACTGGTAAAATATAATTTTGGGTTAAGGGGGCTTAGAAGTCGAATAGCAATACTATATTTTTATAAATGGTTTTGCAACTAAATTTTTATTACAAATCTATGATATTTTTGACTAAAACAATTTGTATATATATTTGACCATCTTTTTATAGTTTTGGCCTAAAAGGATTTTTTTTTTCTAGATTTCCAATATATTTTGCCTACTTTGACAAACTTAAGCTTTTGCCTAAAAGTGATTTTTATATTTTTCTTGTATTTATCTAAAAACTATTTTTACAAATAAAGTATGTTTTTCATGTGGTATGAAGAGTTTTCTAAAAATCGTATATATATTATTATCCTTTTAAATTTTCTTTTGTCCATGACCAATCCCATTCCTCCCAATCCCTCGCCAATTCTGGACTTCGTTATGTCAACCCTAACTAATTTGACTATTCTGGACCCAATGGAACTGTTCGTGCCGTCATCAGAGGTCACCTTGCGTAGTTGTTACACCGAAGTCGATTCTGTGCCGCTGTGATCATCGTACCACACCAGGAATCAATATGAGACATGATACCTTGCCTTATTTACTGTTTATAATTAGTTGCATCTTTCTTTATTTATTGTATATTTATTTCTTGTTTATTTTCAGTTGGATTCATGATTTGCTGTTCATAGTTACTTTATTTTGTTTTTAATGGTTTTTCTTGCTTGTGTTTTAATATGCATGTGAACCTAGTCTTAGCGGACTAACTTTTATTAGCGACCCTTGGGAGGGTGAAGAGAGTTTGATATATAGGCTACCCAAAACCAAAAGATGTAGTAACTGCGTACTACGGTAGTAGTAGTGTCGCGAGGGTCACTAGCCTCGAGCTATGTGGACTGATGGGTCACGTAGGCCGCTAGCCTCGAGTTATGCCGGCTGATAGTATTGGTTCTTGACGTGTGCATGTTTTGAGTTGTTACCTTGTCCTGGGGGAGTCAGCCTTTACCTGTCCATACATTGAGATGTCTTCTAAATTGCATACTAGATTGGTTAGGTGACCATAGTTAATGTCATGTCATACTTCGTTCTAGTCATGGCACGGGGCAATGTCATATCGCAGAATAGTGCACTACCCCTTTGTCCTTGTTTAGTTGTAGGGGTAGTCTATTATTTCGATGATGGGATATTGGGCCGTGTTATGGTTGGGACACTTTACCTTACTTTGTGACTTTATGACATATTTTATATTCAATTTATATGGCATGATATTATGTATCTTGTTACGTCCCTCTGAGGAGCTGGTTATCTCTCCAGGTGTGTGTGCTCTTGTCTTTCGCAGATGTTCTAGCTCTAGCCCTGATCATCTCTATTTCTTCGAGGATGATGGCACTTGGAACGTCTTCGCTTCACTCGCCAAACTCATTTCATTTTCCATGTATTTCTTCCCTTACTTGTTGGTAGTAGATTTGTCTCCGCCTAACATATTGGACAAAAATATTTCAAAGTTGATTATATGATATATTTTATTCTTTTATTTTGTGGATGAGAATAGTTTACTCTTGGTTTACTGCATTTTACAGCTTATGTATACATACGAAGTGCCATATATTAGAGTATACTTCGTATGTATGAAGCTGGCATATCTACGTACTTAGTCCTAAGTATTTTGGGACTGGAACGTTACACAAGTATAAAGATATGGTAATACTCAATCACGGTCTAAAGTACGATAAGATATCACAGAAGTCTAAGATAACTATAACAACTCAACAAACAACAACTAAAATAATATCTGAAACAAACTCAAATGCAATGTCAAAATCTCCACTTATTATAATTTAAGTTCAAAACAGAAATCTAGAATAAGTCCACTAAACTAGTCTCTTGGTCACTCCTGAAAGTCGGGACCCAAGGTAGCTATCCCCTCCTCATATCCATAATGGGTAGGACACGTATCCTCCGAACAATCATCTAAAAAATATATCCAATCAGGATGGAATGAGCACATCTCATCTAGCAATCCCAAGTAAGTGATAATGACTATAAAGCAGTCATAAACAGTTATATATGATGAATCATGGGAAGTTGAGATGGGCAATGAGATAGAGCAACAGTTTAGAGCAAGGTAAGTAAATACAGAGAAACAGGAGAGCATGGCCATGATGACTATAAATAGAGGCAGCCAAACTAGAACAATGTGAGACGAATCCAATCTGTAAAACATGAGATAATGTGATTCTAGTAAAAGTCACTAATCCAGTGTGTTTGAGATATTGTTCTTGTCATAAAAACGAGTAGCGATTAAATACGGCACACCGTACACTTGGCAAGCGTACGATGGCTATATTTCTTATTTAGACGAGTAAATACGGCACATCGCACGCTCGGCCAAGCGGCAATGGCTATCTTTCTTGTTTAGACAAGTAAATACAGCACATCGCACGCTTGGCCAAGCGGCAATGGCTATCGTTCTTGTTTAAACGAGTAAATATGGCACATCGTACACTCGGCCAAGCAGCGATGGCTATCTTTCTTGTAATACGGCACATCGCACGCTTAACCAAGCAGCGATGGCTATCTTGCTTGTAGTGATGATTCTTGTATGATTTGAACATTTTACATGTAGGTGTTTCGAGTAGATGGTTCTTGTGAGTGGTTCAAGTAATAGAGGCTAGATGATTCAAATACATGTATTGCGAGTGAATAAATCTAGGATACTAATACGTGTTGTGACGGAGAATTAAATAGAACTATACTAGAATCTGAATCACAAAAATCATCAAATAAGTGAAAGAACTATCAGAGAATGTACTCGCCTGATACCCTGAGCAACTGATGTGTATCGATGTCCAAACTGGAGTCACAGGGTCCTATTTAAAGAGATACAGGTTACAATATGTTCATTATTGAATATTTGAGTTATACAATGAATTCTACATGCTCTAGGCCTCTCTAGGTCAAAAGTTAACCCTTGGTCAACTCTGGTCAACTATCTAGTCAACTAAGTCAAACTTGGTCTATTGGGTCCACATTAGTCTCCACTAGCCTAGTCTAAGGTTTTTGGCTAATAGGCTATGTAGAGGTAACTAGGTTTTAGCCTAATGCTATCAACTAAACTCAAACATATACCATTATACTTATAAACATAACCCCTTCTAATGTATCACAAAGTCTATCTCTATATCAATATATCAAACAACATACTTATATACCCTTATATTATTATACATGCCTACATGAAATATGGTCACATGAAACCCCTTTACTCTCAATACTTGGTACTCTCAACCTCACACCACCATAAACTGAACACAAGAGTAACTAAGGACTGGACAATAGGCTAACTGTTAACCCTAATTCCCTATCCATTTGTATCTTAACAGGGCAGCCACACTACTGTCAAGGGCCAACCATGCATATCCAGGGAAGTTCCCTGTTCCAAAGTCCAAGCTGGACCCCAAAATAGTCCTGCACCTGCAGGACCAACTGGACCTTACCTGATGTGTGGTCTTTCATGGAAGAACATGACCTGTCTTCCCCTCATCTCTTACATACTGAACATATATATATATATATATATATATATATATATATATATATATATATATATATATATATATATATATATATATATATATATATATATATATGGCCTCCCTGTCATATGCTAACATCCTTGCCAAAATACCAATCTAGCTTCCTCTATATATACCAATCTGGTTTGATAGCAGTACATACTGAGGTCAATAAAACCCTATACTACATCCTCTACTCCCTTGCTAACTGCTGCTAACATATCCTATGCTGCACTACTCAGCCACATACAATACTGACCTGCCTATACCCAAAGCACACACACACCCCTTATCCGAATCTCTCTAACAGGCCTTGACTAAAAATAGGGGACATGTAAATGGGCTCAAGTTTGCAAATAAGCAAAGGATATTCAATTATCTCCATATTCAGGCAGTAAAATGGATTTAAGAATGAGGACAGAACTCTATCTAGGCTGAGCAGATGTCAAAGAAGCTGAACTCAAGGTATGCATAACCATATAGTGAATGTAGAATCCATATCAAATCAAAAGGACTGAAGAAAATTAGGGATTGAACTTACCATATACTAGGGCTGAGTATATAAAGATGGGGGTGGACTGAACATGAAAGGTTTAAGCAGTGTAAGCCAGACCATATAAGTAAATAGGGTCTGACTTGAAGAGGGGGTCAGAGCAATGTATTGAAATGGATCTGATTATTAACTACTGAACCTATATTGGATACCTGAACCATCATGTTCAGGTATCAACTGAACAAAGTGAATATCAGATCAATGGGGAATGAAAACAATACAGTGAACAAGGTGGGTGGTTTTGAACATATGAGAAGTGAAATGACTGAACAATCAAGGATGGAGACTGGTATCCCTATTCTATAAATCCAACTATCTAATGAAATATTAGGAAGGTTGATCACCTGCACTAAGCTATGCTCTTAACCACTTCACACTGATACATTAATCTCCACATTTAGTTAATAGCTCTCAAACCCGAGCCAATAAGCCCCTGCACTCACGACTGAGGTATCCTCATTCTCTATTACACGTGTGACAGAGAATTCACTCTCCCAATACTCATTCACATGCCCATACACAACTAAACCCCATCACCTGTCCTTTTTTCAGTTGGCCATTCCTTCCCTCTAATTCACTGCTGCAACATCAAAGTTTGTTGCTGCTACTGGAGGAATTCGATGGGAAATAGCATCAAGCTCACTAGCAACCACAATCTAACACTCACTCTCAACCCTCAACCTACTTACTGTATGTATCAGCAAGATATATCTCTGAAACCCTTTCTCAATATCTGAAAAGCCCTCACACTCAACCATATAAATCTCTTAAGCACAATACTTAACTCTTATAAGCCATGGCCTAACCTATCATCCCTATCTCTAACATCTGCTTCTCAAGGGCATACTGACCTACTAGAGTGAGTATCACATCACTCACTTACTCACTACAACCATGCCCAAGAGCCAACTGAGTGAACAAAGAACAGATGCATTGCTAGAATGGAATGAGGTATTGTGTAGTGAAAACAAATGCAATGTATGCAAGTGTTCTGTGGCAGAGTATTTCAAATTAGTACTGTGTACTCTAAAGCACAGAGGCATGGCAGATAGGTAATGCATTGGTTAGGATAGTAGATAATATGCAATATATGTATGGGTGTGTGCAGATGACTAATTGAGAGCAGGACGGTGTAACACTCTCAGCTAAGGCAATACTCATGTAATGCGGGTCGAGTAATTCAACCTATGAAGGTCTGAAACAAAAGGGAATGGACTGAGCAGAACACCATGAAGGCAGAACCATGAAGAGATAGTGTGCTAGGCTAAGAATTTAGAAACAATGAATACAAATCAAATAGTGCACAGAATATGATGAACCCGAGCCCCCATTACCAAAATACATATCAAAACCTAATCCAAATCACACACTACCAAAATTTATCGATTTAGCGACGGCCCTATCCGTCGCCAATCCGACGGTAATTACAATTAGCGACCGATCACTGACGGATTTTGGCCAAAAAAATCCGTCGGCAATCAGCTCTTCGCTAATAACGGTCCGTCGCTACGTAGTCGTGAAGTGACGGAATAGCGACGGCTTTTCGACTTCACAATACGAAGCTTTAGCGACGCGTTTCCGACGGACTCTCGTCCATTTCAAGTTTTAAGTACTGAACTGTGTAGACAATAGCGACGTTAAATTCCGTCGGTAACCCGTCGTAATAGCGTATCAGAGTGTATCATGCCGTCGCTAATCCGTCGACGCCTTCGATAACAAAGGACGGATTAGCGACGGTTTTCTGACGGAAAATCCGTCGATCAGCTTCTGGAAATTCATGTCATTTCCAGTAACATGGCGACGGATAAGTCGTCGCTATTCCGTCGATATATATCGACGGAATACGGACGGATTAACCGTCGATCTTGTTCTGGAAATTCTTGGTATTTCCAGAACAAGGGCGACGGATAGGTCGTCGCTATTCCGTCGAACAATATACCATACCGACGGATAATCCGTCGACCATCCGTCGCTACCTGGAAATATTTTCAAATCTCCAGTTAGCGACGTAATAGCCGTCGAAAAGTAGTCGGAAACTGGTAGTAACGGTCACAAAACGGTCACAAGTCCATCGCTAATTGAGAATATTTTGAAAAAAAATAACAGCGCTTTCCCTTTTCGCAAAAATTTGCATAAACCAAACCAATATATAATGCACACCAATTATCCAACAATCACATAGACCAAATATATTATGCACACCAATTATCCAAGAATCACATAGACCAAATATGCACATACGAATTTAATGCACACCAATTATCCAAGAATCATATAGACCAAACCAAATTAATATAAAATAGACATCAATTATCCGGAAGAGTAACCTAATATCCATCGTTATAATCCGATCATAGTACAAATATTCCAAATTTTTCACAAATATTCCAAAACACATAGAAAAGAGTTGGCCAGTTACAGTAACCTAATATCCATCGTTATAATCCGATCATAGCACAAATATTCCAAAATTTTCACAAATATTCCAAAACACATAGGAAAATCGACTTTGGCCTCAACAAAGACCACAAGTCAGACAATGAATCCTCACAGCCAGGGATGATAGTTGTGTTGAGACATGTACCATTCTATCAGCCACTTTGTATACAAAGGCTCAATCTGGTTGAGGTCTTCTGTAGGGACAGGAGGGTCGGTCCCGATGCTACTACTCTCTAACGGTGGCTCCTCCTTAGCTTCAAGCTTGGGAGCAATCTCTTCCCTGATGGTCATCGGTTCTTCCTTGACCTCGACCTTTGGTAACACATTCTCCTTAACAGTCACCGGCTCTTGTTTGACGACGGAGACTTCCTCCGTGTCGACCTCCAAGGGTTTCTTGCCTTGACCCCTTCCTCGACTAGCAGCACCACCTCGACGAGTCCTAGGAGCCATCTTTCTGACAACAGAAATTTTCATATAGGGTAAAGAAATTTACTCAAGTTATAAAAGTTGTGACGTTGGTTTTTTGCGTTCATTATCATTAGAGGGAGCAGCACTGGAAAAGTTGTGACGTTGGTAGCATGAGAGAGTAAAAATCTGTATCACAAGACTAACAGAATTACTATGTAATCATGTACTCACCAATAACCGGATGTAACTGGAGTCGTTGGGCCTATCGTACAGTAATTTGTGGATCCGCTGGTATAGGCCAGATGTACTTAGTATCTAGTGTATCAGATTAGTATCGATCTATCGGTTTGGTACAGGACGTATTATATTGGTATTGGCCTTAACAAATTGGTATCATCCTATATCCGATATGTACATGTATCGGCCGAATAGCTAGGATTCATATTGGCCTTATCGATTTGGTATCGGTCATATCCGATAGGTATCGGCCATGTTGGATTAGTATAGACTATTTCGGATTAGTATCGTGGAATGTTTAGTAACAACTGTACTTGGATTTCTCTCTTCTCGAGCTAGAATACCATTGCAAGAGAATCACCAGATCGTGATTGGCCAGTTACAGTAACATACATACTTCCTTTTCCATCAGGAAAAGCGAGATTGAAAAGGAAGTATGTATGTTCTGTAACTGGCCATCTACGCTCTCGTGACTCTCTTGCAATGGTAATCTAGCTCTAGAAGAGAGAAATCCAAGTACAGTTGTTACTAAGCCTTCCACGATACTAATCCGAAATGGTATATAATAATCCAACACGGCCGATACCTATCGGATATGACCGATACCAAATCGATAAGGCCAATATGAATCCTAGCTATACGGCCGATACATATCGGATAGGACGATACCAATTTGCTAAAACCAATACCAACCGATACGGCCCATACCAAAACGATAGATCGATACTAATCCGATACGGTCAAACTTATAAGTACCTACGGTCCAGGAGGTTGATCCGCTAGTACATCCATGTACGATCAACGAAGTAACGATCCATTTCAATTTGGATGTGAAAATCTGTATCGTAAGACAAACTAAACATAATCAGTTCTATTTCACATGCTTAATTGCCAAGTATGGGTACGAATGGCTCAGAACACAACCCAAAATTCATTCTAGCATACATTAGTGTGAATCATCTACGTTCTGTACATATAGTGTAGTATATGTTCTTATCGTATCTAGTATCTGAAGGATGTAACAGAATCAAGATGAACTCACGTAATGTTTACAGTCTTGGTCTCAACTGTCTTCGATTCTATGATCCCATGTCTTAGGTTAAATAAATCACTAACCTCATCACGGTGAGTCTTGGTGTAGCACTCAAATATGGGGCACCTGTAAATTCACCGAGGTTTTAAATCATCGACATTGAGTTTTAAACCCTCACGTAGCCTTTCTGCTTCACTTCTAGGGTCGAGCAGCATCTTCTTGCAAGCTTCGGTCTTCAGATACTTAGTATCAAGATTCTGGACGCTTTCGTAGAGCATGTCAACGCATCCTAGCGTCAATTTCTTCGGCAGGAAATTGACGCTAGGATGCGTTGACATGCTCTACGAAAGCGTCCAGAATCTTGACACTAAGTATCTGGAGACCGAAGCTTGCAAGAAGATGCTGCTCGAGCCTAGAAGTGAAGCAGAAAGGCTACGTGAGGGTTTAAAACTCAATGTCGATGATTTAAAACCTCGGCAAATTTACAGGTGCCCCACATTTGAGTGCTACACCAAGACTCACCGTGATGAGGTTAGTGATTTATTTAACCTAATGTAGTAATATTGTAATTTAAAGTTGGAAGAACATGCAAGTAGCCTTATAGTTTCTGCCTCACCAGTCGAATGGCTTAATTGCCAAGTATCGGAACGAATGGCTCAGAACACAACCCAAGATTCATTCTAGCATACATTAGTGAGTTCATCTTGATTCTGTTACGTCCTTCAGATACTATATACGATAAGAACATAGATGATTCACACTAATGTATGCTAGAATGAATCTTGGCTTGTGTTCTGAGCCATCCGTTCTGATCAAGCATCTTCCTTCTCCTCTCCTCCACCATGGCTCTGAACCAATCTGCTACTCCCTACTTCCCTTCTTTTTATTTGACTCTCTGAGCCACATATGACATCCAGCTCAAGTGTAGAGTTGGAAGAGAAGAAGTGGGCAGGAAGAGGAGGGGGAAGCAGCACAGCCGACGGCATGACCCGGAGGAAGTACAGAGGTTTTCTTCAACAGTCGTAGGAGAACTATAAGGATATATCTTTTCACAACATATCACCTTGTCAAAGACCCTTAATGTGACAACCATGTTACCGCGGTGTCGGAAGACTAACATGTCATAATTTTCTAAGCCGTGTGTTTTGACATAATCCTCCAAACTCTTTTCTGCTATGTAATAATGCAAGATTACTACATAGGAGGAAATAGTTGGGAAGATTATGTCAAAACACACGGCTTAGAAAACTTATGACATGTTAGTCTTCCGACACCGCGGTAACATGATATTCACATGAAGGGTCTTTGACAAGATGACATGTTGTGAAAAGATAATCCTTATAGTTCTCCTACGGTTGTTGAAGAAAACCTCTGTACTTCCTCCGGGTCATGCCGCCGGCTGTGCTGCTTCCCCCTCCTCTTCCTGCCCACTTCTTCTCCTCCGACTCTACACTTGAGCTGGATGTCATATGTGGCTCAGAGAGTCAAATAAAAAGAAGGGAAGTAGGGAGGAGCAGATTGCTTCAGAGCCATGGTGGAGGAGAGGAGAAGGAAGATGCTTGATCAGAACGGATGGCTCAGAACACAAGCCATGATTCATTCTAGCATACATTAGTGTGAATCATCTATGTTCTGTACATATGGTGTAGTATATATTCTTATCGTATCTAGTATCTGAAGAATGTAACAGAATCAAGATGAACTCACATAATGTAATACTAAGACATCATCTACTACTATATAAGATATAGTGATAGGTTGTCGTATCATCATTGCCGAGGGATGAGGGTCGGAAGACAGTCAACTTTATCTACGGCTACATAGTTTCTGCCTCGCTAGTTGAATGGCTACAGGGACTATGTCCTGATCACCATGTCGTACCGTAGATTAATGCAAATGGAGCTGGAGCCAAAATACAGAAACCAAAATACAGAATCAAATCCCTGGGACGGATGGCTCAGAACACAACCAATCGGAGAGAATACTCTGAGAGATCCATCTGAGTAGGACGTATACTCTGAGAGATCACCTTTACAAGAATGATATCAGTAGTGGGATTGAGTGTTGGAGGGGATATTATCAGAGTACACGTCCTACTCAGATGGGTCTCTCACCGTTACTATTTTTTCTGACAGCATGGTGGATGTGCTCCGTCAACAGATTCTTGCTCCGAGCCAAAACTGTCCCGGAGCTCAAGTGGACATCCTTGGTGTAGAGCTCGAGTGAGAGGTTCCTGACAGCATATTGGTCTCCTTTGTCAAAGTATCCGTGCTCGTCCCACAACCAATATGGGATGAGCACGGATACTTTGACAAAGGAGACCACCATGCTGTCAGAAACCTCTCACTCGAGCTCTACATCAAGGATGTCCACTTGAGCTCCGGGGCAAAGTTTTGGCTCGGAGCAAGAATCTGTTGAGGGAGCACATCCACCATGCCATCAGAAAAAATTAATAACGGTGAGAGACCCATCTGAGTAGGACGTATGCTCTGATAATATCTCCTCCAGCACTCAATCCCACTACTGATATCATTCTTGTAAATGTGATCTCTCAGAGTATACGTCATACTCAGATGGATCTCTCAGAGTATTCTCTCTTGTTGGTTGTCGTATCATCATTGCCGAGGGATGAGGGTCGGAGGACAGTACAAATAGTCTAATACAAAAACAACTCAATATGTAGTCCAATACAAATAGTCTAATACAAAAACAACTCAATACAAATAGTCCAATACAAATAAGTACTAATAGCTAATGAGAACCACGCTGCTCACGTAAACGCTCAGTGATACGATCACGCAACCACCTTGAAAAAGTGAGATTTTTGGCGTGAGGAGAGATGTCGTCCCTTGCAAGGACTGCTTGAAGAGAACTCCCGGTCTCACTAGCTACCGGTGCTGGATGAATAGAACTCCCGGTCTCACTAGCAACCGGTGCCACTTTCTCCTTAACTGTAGGAGGAGCCACCTCATCATTCACTGTTTTTCTCAAACGACGTGCCGCTCCTCGGGTCATGGGTGCCATCTGTTAAGATCGATAGTCACAAATAATATAATTATAACATAAGCAAGCGAACTAAAGGAACCATCATATAATTTGAGTACATTTTCGAAAGCCGATAAAGTATAAAAAAATTGATTTTTTGCCAAGTGTGAGAACGGATGGCTCAGAACACAACCTAAGATTCATTCAAGCATATATTAGTGTGAATCATCTATGTTCTGTACATATGGTGTAGTATATGTTCTTATCGTATCTAGTATCTGAAGAATGTAACAGAATCAAGATGAACTCACATAATGTAATACTAAGACATCATCTACTACTATATAAGATATAGTGATAGATTGTCGTATCATCATTGTCGAGGGATGAGGGTCGGAAGACAGTCAACTTTATCTATGGCTACATAGTTTCTGCCTCGCCAGTCGAATGGCTGCTGGGACTATGTCCTGATCACCATGTCGTACCGTAGATTAATGCAAATAGAGCTGGAACTGGAGCCAAAATACAGTACTACTTCACCATGTCGTACCATTTTACTCTCTCTCTCTCTCCTTCCCCCCCTCCGGTGCTCTCACTCTCTCCGGCGCTCTCACACTACTAATTCCTATGTGTTTTAAGTGTGAGAACGGATGGCTCAGAACACAACCCAAGATTCATTCTAGCATACATTAGTGTGAATCATCTATATTCTGTATACATATCGTGTAGTATATGTTCTTATCGTATCTAGTATCTGAAGGACGTAACAAAATCAAGATGAACTCACTAATGTAATACTAAGACATTATCTACTACTATATAAGATATAGTGATAGGTTGTCGTATCATCATTGCCGAGGGATGAGGGTCGGAGGACAGGCAACTTTATCTACGGCTACATAGTTTCTGCCTCGCCAGTCGAATGGCTGCAGGGACTATGTCCTGATCACCATGTCGTACCGTAGATTAATGCAATTAATGGAGCTGGAAATATCCGTCGCTAACCGGTAACTAGTCCGTCGCTAACTGAGATTGTCACATACACATATGTATATCACAGCTAGATGTATAGATATATACATCTATACAGAAGCACACAACTGATAGAACTCGCACTGTCCTTGAGACAGTGAACATATACACCATGAATCCAAACCCCATATATATTCACATTTACTAATCCAAACACCACCAAACTAATAGAACACCCAATATGGATAACACATTATTTAGCCAATATATAAACTCAGATGAATTTGAGAAGCAAAGCCACCCGCCGCCCCCGACCAAAGCCCGCCGCCCCAAGCCCGCCGCCAAGTAGTTCGGTTGCATATATATATATGAAGAGTGCTTATGGGTGTGCGTCGGTTGCAAATAGTCCCGACGCACCTGCCCCAAGCCAGCCGCCCAGCCCCCGACGCCGCCGCCCCAAGCCCACCGCCCAGCCCCCGACGCCCCACCCCCAAGCCCGCCTCCCAGACCCGGACGCCCTCGCCCCAAGCCCGCCGCCCAGCCCCCGACCCAAGCCAGCCGTCCAGCCCCCGACGCCCCCGCCCCAAGCCAGCCGTCCAGCCCCCGACGCTGCCGTCCCAAGCCCACCGCCCAGCCCCCGACCCAAGCCAGCCGCCCAGCCCCCGACGCCCCAACCCCAAGCCCGCCTCCCAGACCCCGACGCCCCCGCCCCAAGCCCACCGCCCAAACCCCGACCCAAGCCAGCCGCCCAGCCCCCGACGCCCCCGCCCAGCCCCCGATGCCCCAACCCCAAGCCCGCCTCCCAGACCCCGACGCCTCCGCCCAGCCCCCGACGCCCCAACCCAAAGCCAGCCTCCCAGACCCCGACGCACCCGTCTCAAGCCCACCGCCCAGACCCTGACCCAAGCCAGCCGTCCAGCCCCCGACGCCCCAGCCTCAAGCCCGCCGCCCAGCCCCCGACACCCCCGCCCCAAGCCCACCGCCCAGCCCCCGACCCAACCCAGCCGCCCAGCCCCGGACGGCCCAGCCCCAAGCGCGCCGCCCAGCCCCTATACGACACCACGAGAGAGAGAGAGGGGGTTACCTTCGAGAGAGAGAGAGGAGAGGATGCCGACGCCGACGACGACACCGACGCCGATCACCGAAGCCGACACCGGTGAAAGAGAGAGAGAGAGGAGAGAGAGTGAATTTGGGGAGAATACGAAAAGTTCCCCCTGCCGTTTCATTTTGAGGTCTGGTACGTATATATAGCGACGGACTAGCGACTGGCACAAACCCGTCGCCCAGTAGTCGCCTTTTTTGATACGTGCCGACTGAATATCCGTCGCTAAGTCGTCGACGATATATCCCGCCAATTCTCTACCCAATTCCTGCCAAATAATCGACTGCGTAGCGACAACTGTAAATCTGTCGCTATAACTCCGACAGGCTAGCGACGAATGTGCGACCTTTCCTCCCCCTAAAATTAAAATAAAAATGGCAAAGGCGTGTGGTCGGTAATCAGTCGACGAGCTGCCACGAAGCCGTCGCTAACGCCGACTGAAAAATGCCGTCGCTAAATATTCATCGCTAATTTAGTATATTTTGGTAGTGATAAGATATCAACCAACATCCAAGCACAACATATAATAAACAGGAAAACCTAATTAAAATTGGAATTAGAGTGACAAGGACCCTAAGAGTCATTTCATCGAACACTTGGTGTGCGTATCCGATACTCTCATGATACGCACACCAAACGAATCTAAAATCGACCCAACTTCTTCCTAATGCAAGAAGCTATATGAATGTATCTATATCAAAGAAATGGAAATCTGAAGGGTTTAAAGGGTTCTTACCAATTGAGAGTTGGAATCTCAATAAAAACTTCTAGATCTAGATCTCCACCAAGCTCCAATGGTTAAATTATTCCAAATGCTCCCAAGGTAGACAATAGAGGCTTTCTCTCTCCAAGGGGAAGATATGCAATTTATTTGGAGGAATTTAGGCTCAATTTGGATATTGGAGACAATTTGGGAAAGAACACAAATTAGGGTTAGGGTTTGTGATGAAATGGGAAGAATGAGCCTATGCTTGCTATAAATAGGAAGGGGGAGGCTCCTTATGGCCGGCCATGAGCTGCCCTGTTTTGGTTTGGGTGAAAATGCCTAAAAGGCTTCCTATTTGTCATTTTAAGGCCCCTTTAGGGAAGGGCCCAAAGTTGCTTAGGTTTTAAGTCACTAATTGGTTTCTAAAAAGACACTCTAGCTAGATTAGAGCCTAACTTAAGTCATCTAATCTTTCTAACAAATTTGTATGGTCATGGCTAACATCTAACCAATGTAGTTTCTAAGGTTTCACCAATTAAGACAATAACACAATCATTAATTAAATATTATTACAATAATCAAAAAAATTATCAATTACCAAAATATCCTTTCTCTAGAATGTGGTGGTGACAGTTAAGCATCACGTCATCTACCGCTTTGGAGTTCCTCGAAGGATTATCCATGGCAATGGCCCTAAGTTTGTGAGCCACGCATTCCATCAGTTTTGTGATAAAAATTAGATACATAACGTAGCATCGACGGCCTACAATCCTGCAAAGAATGGGTTAGCCGAAGCATTCAATAAGATAATTGTCAAGCTGCTCAAAAAAGTCGTATCTTCCAATAAGCGCGAGTGGAATGATAAACTCGATGAATGTCTATGGGCTTACCGTACAACTGTTCGGACACCCATTAGAATCACGCCATTTTTTCTCGTCTATGGGAGTGAGGCGGTACTCCCTCTGGAGATCCAGATTCCGTCTCTACGGGTAGCTATCACCAACCAGCTGACAGACGAAGACAATCAACGACGTCGGCTACAAGTATTGGAAGCGTTGGACGAGAAGCGTCTGCTAGCTCAGCAGCGTATCGAGCTGTATCAAGCTCGGATTTTCGGGGCCTTCAACAAAAAGGTCAAGGAAAGGGCATTCCAAGGGGATGACCTCGTCTTATCAGTTCGAAGACCGATGGTGATAACACATAAGACTGCTGGAAAGTTTGAACCTAAGTGGGAATGACCGTTCATCATAGAGACGGTCTATTCTAATGGTGCTTACCGACTGGTTAGACCGAACGGCGATTTGCTAATGATGCCGATCAATGGCAAATTCCTAAAAAAATACTATATTTGAGGTCTAAAATACTATGTATTTCCATATCCCTTGTGGATGTTTATGGATTATATTAACGAATGTATCCCTTACTCATTTCTCCAGTAGAAAACATCCAAGTTCATATTACCTCTGAGTTGTTTTTCTATACCCCAACGAAGTTCATGCCTACCATGTCCAAATTACCTCTGAGTAGACATTTCTTCCATGACAAACCCCGTGTTGTTATATTCATCTATAGAACATTTCACATCTATATTACCTCTGAGTCGTTCTATACATCTCCCGAGAATCTATTCTTACCATGTCCACAAAACCTCTGAGTAAGGAAAGTTCTACCACAAAAATTCTATGTTTACTATGTCCATATTACCTCTGAGTAACCATCCCATCCCCAACGGAGTTACACTATTACAAAGAATTCATAATATGTGAGCAATAAAGAAGGACGACTTTTTTGTATTCATAAAAGAAGTTCTACTACATCAAAATAAAAAAAGCCCTCCAATGGAGGGGAACAAAAAGAAGACATCAAAATTGTTTTCTATGTGGGTCGGCAAATCAACTCATGGATCCAACTCCGCAGGAAGGCAACCCTGGGTCAAACAGATTCTTTGGCCCTACGCTCTGCTTCTTTACATCTGGCCGCCTCATCCCTAAGTCGGGACATGCCTTGGTATGTAGTCTCCAGCTCTGCCTATCGAGCACTTCCACTTTCTTTCTCCTGAGCTAAGGCTTCGAATCATTGGTGAAGGGACCCCTGCTGCTCCTTCGATTTCTCCAGCTCACTTTCTGTGAGGGCCAAGGTCTCTTCCAAATGCTGAATTTGCTCGCAAAGGGCTTCATATTGCTCCTCTAGGAAAGATTAGCGACAGACATAGACTTCCTCGGTGGTAGTCACTTTGATGATTTTCGACTTGATCTCAACGATTCTGTTGGCAACAGTTTCTCGCTCCAGTTCATAAAAGGAGAGTTCAGCAGCCATCTTCTCTAACTCCGCATCCGCTATGGCCTAGATGTTACACTCAACGCCTTGAAGCTCCTGGGTAGCAGCTTCTAATTCTACCAGAGAGGCCTCCAGGGCATCAACTTTCACCTCATATCCAGTATACTCGTATAGTGCCACCAACTGGGTCCTTACTGTAGATCGAGCCAGCAAAAATGTTCGGTTCTGCTCCAAGACAACCTCTACACCGCGCTTGAAAGCATTGTAAATGGTGCCCAGGATTAGGTTGGCAAAATAATCACTATTAGCCATAGTCAATTGGGTCAGAGGAGTCACTATGATGGAAGGCTCTGAAATAACTGCGGCAGAAGCAACAGCAGTCGTAGGCATTATATTGGCTCATTAGTCATAGTCAAACCTAATTTTAATAATTGATCAAACTCTGTCTCGATATAAGGGCTACTCAAGTTTATTTGGACTCTTGGACACTGCCAGAGAACTGCTACCCATTTTGTTCAAGATCGAAGCTGTGTTTGCCACTCGATTCTTTATTTCTTTTATACGATATAATTTTTATATTTCTTGAGTCTAGGAATATATTGTACACCGAGTCGTACTGGCAAATAGGTTACTCTAAAAAAAATTCAAAATATCCTACGTTTTGAAAAATAGCCCCCTATTTACAAAAAGCACCTAACGCTTAAAACAATTTCAAAAATCCTAAAAATTATTTTTCCAAAAATCTAACAAAACCCTGACAGAACTCGGCCTGAGTTCAGCCAGAGTTCGGTTAGTGAACGTTGCTTTTTATACTTGGTCCTCCAGCAGTTATAGATCTTGTTGAGATTTCAAAAATCCTAAAAACAATTTCAAAAATCCTAAAAATCATTTCAAAAATATTTTGTTTACAAAGAACAAAAGGTTTGTATTACAAACTAAGAAAAAGAGTACAAGAGTACAATTGATTTCTGGGAAAGAACTACTATAGGAATCTGATCAGAAGACGATCACTTTATCCCTTGGACGATGTGATATCGAAGACACGAGCCTCTGGAGAATGCAGCAGCACTTTAGCAGGAGATGATGATCACTCTTGATGATTTTAGAATGATTTGAAACTCTATTTATAGAGTTCTTAAAATAACTGTTTAGTAGTTATTCTGGATTACGCGTGCTTCAGATTGCGCGTCTCCTGTTCACTTGTGCAAACGGTTACACTAACTGCTGTGGACGTATGGCATCGTTTGATTGAGATGCGCGTGGTCGTGGGCAGTGTAGTAGACATATTCTGCAAAGTTAGTGGCTTGTGTGCCATATCACTCTGTCTGGAACACCATTTGAATACTTTGTGCATGCTTCATCAGATTGTGCGAGGGCACAATGCAATAACCTGTGTGAGCGGTTTGCACCAACTACCGTAGACGCGTAGCATCGTTTGATTGAGATGCGCGTGGTCGTGGATAGTGTAGTGGACATGCTTTGCGAAGTTGATGGCTTGCGCGCCACGTCGCTCTGTTTTAAACTAAGAGTTGATCAAGTGGCGCCACTTTGTCAGGCTGTGCATAGGCGCAACTTAACGACTAGCGCCTTTTGACTAGGTCTTCTGTGTTGTACTGATTAATCCCTGCACCATTCAGTGACTTACGCCAACCAGCAGTCAGCATTAATTACATGCTGACAAAGTCTTCTCGAGCACCGTGTTGCACGGGATTCGAAGGAATTTTTCTTAATCTCCGTGCTGTCGGTTGTCAGATAATGATGACGTCGTTACAGCTTCTCGAGGAAGTGCGTCACGTGTCACTCCATGCACCCTGACTCCAGCGTAACCTGGCAATGGCGCAATCTGAAGCTGCGTAACTTGATGACCTGGCGCAACTTGATTTGTTTGGTGCCACTAGATGATTTGAGGGCTTTAATAAGTGGCGCTTTTTAATTTTTAGGCTCTACACTTTCCTCCAGTTAAACGCTTTCGATCCCTCACTAGCAAGTCCCCAGCAGGTTCCTCTCCTCCCAACGGTCGCAACGCACCTCCTTTGGAAGGATTTGGTTGAGAAACGAGAGAATGGGGCCTTTGGAAGAGAAGGGAAAAACTAGGGTTTTGGATTTGTGAAAGAAATTAGATTTTCTACACTATGAGAAGGGGGCTGCTGTGTTTGGCCGGCCAAGCATAGGGGGTATTAAGGTTAGGGTTTAGTCATGGGCCAAGCACTCTTAAGTTGCTAAAAAGCCCATTGACAAAAAGGCTTAAAGGCCTAATAAAAAATAGCTAAAAAATGAATTAAATGATTCTTAAAAATAGATAATAATTCTAAATTAAATCTAAAAAGCCAATAATAAATCTAACTACATTATTAGGCTTCTAATCAAGGTTGACTAAGGTTATACCACCTTCTACTACCAAAACACCAATCAAAGGCACACACCAATCAATTTAATTAATAAAAAAATAAAAAAATCAAATTAGCACATAATGACTAGAATACCCTTAATTAGAAAAATAAATGACAAGTAGGCGTGTCTGGGCTCTGATACGCGTGTCGTGTAGAGTGTAGACACGTTGTGGACACGTCGTGTTCACTACACCAAAACAGCCATTTTGGAATGGAGATATTACGTTCCAAATATTATTCGGAAGTCCTATAATGCGTGCCTATTTTTGGGCTGCCAAATTGTTTGGAACGGAAATAAAACGTTCCAAAAAATGTATTTTGGAACGGTTTAAATGCGTTCCAAATTTGGAACACTAGTAAAGTGTGCCTAACAAAGTGTTTTAGATGTTATTTGCCGCTAAAAGGTGTTCCAGGTTTGGAACACCATAAATGTGTTCCTACCAACATTTTAGAATAATCTTTTGAATCAATTAACGACTAAAACGTGTTCTAGTTTTCGAACACCATCAAAGCGTTCAAAAGTTTCAATTTTTAGGCTAGGGCAGACTCATGTTTCCGTTTTTAAAGCTCAAGGCACACTCAATAGCATAGGTTCCCATAAAAAAACACATCATGCACTCCCAATTTTCATGCCAACAAAGAAATTGCCAATTCATAAGAACAACATCAACAATTAGCATAATCAATACTAAAAGAGTTCAACATATTTGTGCATAGAAAAACAATCCAACTGGCATGCAACATGGACCAATAATCCAAATAAGTATTGTTATTAATTTTAAGTAATATTAGATCTAACAACTAACCACAACCTTATAACCAAGATTACGACAAACACCCAGAGACCAACATAATATCACAACCTTCAACACAGCCATCCTTTCAAGAAATCCAAGAAGTGCAATTTGAATTAGAACAGGAGCTGTAGCCCACAAAGTCCAGTCTAATAGAACATGCTCAACCATATCCGCATTTGAATATTCTGAGGACTCTGATCAAGTGAGCATGTGAGTAACTCCAGTACCATGTGCATCATGTCCCTAGTTTCAGTTGCCTCAACAAGTGCATAGACAATAGCCATCCCACCTACCATGCAGATGCTATCTCCACTTACATGCTGATTGTAGACGTAAATATCTCCATTAAGACGACCAAAGCGAGAAATACCTGTTGACCATAGAAAGAAACATTGTATTAACATCTTCCACACAAAAATAAATTTTAAAAAAAAGACCATAGAGTATAATGAAGTCAGAACATAGTTTCTTGTTTGCACACCACCAACAGAAGCAGCAGCTGACGTTGGGTCAATAAGATTAAGGATATTGCTCTAGATGATTGAAATGCATCAGAGGATGTTCCATCAAATGCAAAAATAAACTTCCAACCAGATAGGTAAATTGAGAGAGTGCCATTCTTTCCAAATCCCAAACTATCATGCTGCCATCTAATTTAGAATTTACCTATTTACTAGGATTAGAATTATCAATTCTATGCACATTAGAAGCCAAGGACAAACTAATTCCAGAGAATCTAAGATGGACATACTGCCCCCACCACATGTACTAAATTTTGAAATTCAGTACATGCTGAAAATGACGTTCTTTGAGAAACTCCAACCACCACTCCATTATTTGGAAGCAGTCCCAGAGGATAAACTTCACGATCGAATTCAAGCTTTGGATCCAACTGCAACAAACATCAAGTATATGCTGATATTGAGTATCAAAATGTTAAAGAAATGCTATGATATTTAATCGATCACAGGAAATTTTGAGTCATGAATGGATTCAGTAAAAGATGGTAGCCTGGGCCGACAATCTTCTTCATTATCACGCCCCGATTTCGAGTCGTCCCCCGGGCGTGATGCCGTACGAACCTAAGTTACGATCGTACAAGGCATAGTCATAAGGTTATCTGAAACACAACATCAAGTTAGAGTATGCAAAGAAATTGAATGACACATTTGAAATAGAAGTAGACTTTTTTATTGATAAAACATCATTTACATTGACTTTATTACATTCATTGCCGCGCGGGCTACAATATGACTCGACTTACAAAATGAACGCCGATGAGATAGTCGTTCCATACATTACATCCCTTTTTACAAGCAAAAACTATTACACATTTCCACCTGCGATCGAGGGAAGCCGAGCACAAGCGGCGTGAAAGGCAGAGCAATGGGAGGTCTCTCCCGACTCAGCCGCAGAGCCAATACTCGAGGTGTAACCCGCTGAATATGGGACTTGGTTCCGAAGAAGACATTCCATAACGAGGAATGGATCTTAATTCAACCGTTCCCGTTCGATCGACTCGACCGATTCCGACCTATCGGTCCTGACCGAATCGATAGCGACAGTGTATCTTTCTCGTGCACCCCGTGGACAAGTACGGGACAAGATGTAGGGACGGGGCACTACACCATAACCAACTAAGAAAAAGTTTCGTCCTCGAAACTTAAAATAGAACCTACCTCTACGAGAACAATGAAGGGAACTTCACCTTTATTTCTGACTCAAGCTCCCACGTCGACTCCTCGACCGAATGGTTTCTCCAGAGGACGCGGACTAGAAGAATAGCACGGTTGCAGAGAAGTTTATCCTTGTGCTCCAAGATTTGCACCGGCTCTTCGATATATGATAAGTCTGCCTTCAGGTCCAGCTTACCCAAATTTACCACATGCCCCGGATCGTGTACGTACTTTCACAATTACGAGATGTAGAAGACGTCATGTACATCTGATAATGCAGGCGGCAAGGCAATTTGGTAAGCTACTGGGGCGACTCGCTTCAATATTTCGAACGGGCCAACAAATCTTGGGCTCAACTTTCCTTTCGCATCGAACCGGGAAACTCCACGCATAGGCATCACCTTCAGGAATACATGGTCGCCTTCCAAGAACTCGAGGGGGCATCGGTGCATGTCGGTATAGCTTTTCTGTCGGCTTTGTACTATCTTCAATATTTTTCGTATCAACTTGACCTTCTGCACAGTCTGCTCCACCAGCTCTGGACCAAGTATCTGCCGTTCCCCGACTTCATCCCAGCAAATGTGCGATCTACACTTCCGGCCGTACAAAGCTTCATACGGCACCATTTGGATGCTGGATGATAGCTGTTGTTGTATGCAAACTCGGCCAGCGGTAGATGGATGTCCCAACTTGACTTCAAGTCGATCGCACAGAGTCGTAACATGTCTTCGAAAATTTGGTTCACCCGCTCTGTTTGGCCGTCAGTCTGAGGATGATAAGCTGAACTAAAATTCAACTTAGTCCCCAGTGCTGAATGTAGACTACTCCAGAAGCGCGCTACGAACCGTCCATCCCGATCAGAGATGATAGAAACTGGGACCCCGTGCAGCCGAACTATTTTATCAAGGTATATCTGAGCAAGGCGGTCGACGCTCCAAGTAACTTTGATGGCGATAAAGTACGCTGACTTGGTTAGTCGATCGACGATGACCCAGACGACGTCGTTTTCCCGCGGCGTCCTCGGCAAGCCAACAACGAAGTCCATTATGATATGATCCCACTTCCACTCTGGAATGGTGAGGTTCTGCATCTCCCCGCCTGGTCGCTGGTGCTCGGCTTTGACTTGCTGACAGGCCATACATTTTGACACAAAGAGCGCTACGTCCCTCTTCATGCCGTGCCACCAAAAGACAACACGGAGGTCCTTATACATCTTGGTACTGCCAGGATGCAAGGAATATTTTGTATAGTGCGTCTCCGTCATTATCTTCTTTCTAAGTTCTACGTCGTCTGGTACGCATAGCCGTCCCTTCATGCGTAACACTCCTGACTCATCCTCTGCAAAGTCGGACGCTTTCCCTGTCGATATCAGCTTCCGCATCTTCTCCGGGTAGGGGTCGTCCTTCTGTACAGACTTGATCCTCTCCAGTAGGCTCGGTTCCACCCGTAGTTGCGCGAGCTTCACGTCTCTGAAATGAACTCGGAGCTCGATGCCCATTCCTTCCAAGTCGTGCAGCATTCGATCGTTGATGCATAACGAAGCTAAGTACTTCCGGCTCAGCGCATCCGTTACCACATTTCCCTTGCCCGGTGTGTAGCCGATTGATAAGTCATAGTCTTTGATCAGCTCGAGCCATCGCCTCTGCCGTAAATTAAATTCTTTCTGGGTGAAGAGATACTTAAGGCTTTTGTTGTTCGTATAAATTCTGCACGCCACGCTATAGAGATAGTGACGCCACAGCTTCAACGCGAACACAATTGTCGCTAGTTCTAGGTCGTACGTGGGGTAGTTCTTCTCGTGCGGCTTCAACTGCCGGGAAGCAAAAGATATCACCTATCCCGCTGCATGAGCACACACCCCAAGCCCTGGCGAGAAGCATCGCTGAAGATTTGAAATCCCTCCGTCCCGTCAGGAAGAGCAAGTATCGGGGCCGAAACGAGCTATTGTTTGAGCTCCTGGAAGGAAGCTTCACAGTCGTCTGACCACTTGAATGCGACTCCTTTCTGGGTGAGGCGAGTCAACGGCGATGCGATCTTCGCAAAGTCCTTCACGAAGCGTCGGTAGTATCCCGCCAAGCCTAGGAAGCTTCGAATTTCGCTAACTGATGCGGGCCATTTCCAATCAGCAAATGCCTCAACTTTTTTCGGATCGACTGCGATGCCCGCGGCGGAGATGATGTGCCCAAGAAATGAGACGCTGTTCAGCCAGAACTCGCACTTGCTCATCTTCGCGTACAACTGATTTTCTCGAAGGGTTTGGAGTACCGTCCGCAGATGCTCTACATGTTGCGCTCGATCCTTCGAGTAGACGAGGATGTCGTCGATGAAGACTATTACGAACTTGTCAACGAATGGACGGAACACCCGATTCATTAGATCCATGAAGACGACAGGGGCATTTGTCAGACCGAACGACATTACCAAGAACTCGTAGTGGCCATAACGAGTGCGGAAGGTAGACTTCGACATGTCATCTGGCTTGACCTTGAGTTGGTGATAACTCGATCGTAGATCAATCTTCGAAAACACCGTTGCACCTTGGAGCTGGTCGAACAAGTCATCGATGTGGGGCAGGGGGTATTTGTTTCAGATGGTGGCTTTGTTCAATTCTCGATAGTCGATGCAGAGCCGCATCGATCCATCCTTCTTCTTCACGAATAGCACGGGCGCACCCCACGGCGAGATACTCGGACGGATAAACCCTCTATCGGGTAATTCCTGAAGTTGTGCCTTCAATTCTTTCAATTCTGCAGGGGCTATTCTGTACGGGGCTTTCGAGATCGGCCGGGTGTCGGGGAATGTGTCGATGGTGAACTCTATTTCTCGATCGGGTGGCATGCCGGGTAGCTCGTCCGAGAACACGTCTGGGAATTCTGCCACAACGTCAGTCTGACCCGCATTTGTACCATCCTGTCGCATGTCTCGAACGGAAGCTAGATAGCCTTCGTACCCGGAATGCAGCATCCGTCGAGCAGATATTGCGGAGATCACCATGCAGGTCGGCGATGCCTCACCACACGAGTAGCAGAATTTAGGCACTCCAGGTATGCGAAATGTGACCACCTTTTCAGCGCAGTCTATGGTTGCATTGCACGGACCGAGCCAATCCATGCCCAGTATGATGTCGAAGTCCTTCATGTCTAGAACTATCGCATCAAGACCGATCTTTTGACCCCCTATACATATGGTTCCTCCCCCGCAGGCTAAATTTGCGAGTAGTGGCACGCCCGAAGGCATACTTACGCTAAGATCAAGGTCTAACGATATTACAGGGAATTTGTGCTCGACGGTGAAGTCCGCCGATATGAAAGTATGCGAGGCACCTGAATCAAATAACACACGAGCAGGTACATTATTGAAATTCAATATACCTGTCACAACCGTGTCGGAAGCGTACGCCTCGTCTCGAGTCATAGCAAAGACACGCCCCTGAGCATTAGGGCGACGATCTTGGTTGTTGGATTGAGTGTGATGAGGAGGTCGGGGAGCCTGTCCTCGATTCTCTTGACGGTGTTGTTGTGGCGGGACGTTACGATTCCCTCTCCGGGGGCAATCTTGTTTATAGTGACCCTTTTGTCCGCAAAAGAAGCATCCCCCCTCGACGACAAAGTACCGGCTCGCCTCATGCCCAATAGAACCATACTTGGCACATCACGATGATGAGTTATGTCCCTGGTAACCGCCATGGTTCGGACGCTTTGATGCGTGATTGTTGCCTCCCGTATGGCTAGGACGTTTGTGATTGGAGTGGCGCACAATGTCGTCAGCACCGAAAGGATACAGTTTCTCAAGGCGGAGGGCGTGATTCAGAGCCTCGCCCACGGTCTTGTACTCCGGGACCCCAATATGCGCACCGATAGAGTGTCGCAGACCCACTTCGAACCATCGCACACGACACTCTTCAGTAGGCAGAAACTGGCCAGCAAACTTAGATAACTTGTTGAATTCTGCGGCGTACTGTTCCACCGTCCTGCTCTTTTGCTTCAACTGCATGAATTTATTCTCCTTCGCTTGACAAACGGCTGATGGAAGGTACTGGACTTCAAAAGCTTTGCGGAACGTAGCCCAAGAGATCGATGCGGTGGTGTTGTCCGGTCGGATCGCTCGCTTGCGCACGGCCCACCAGTCGCGTGCGTTCAACCGTAGATGAAGTTGTGCGCAGGCGACTTGCTTCGATTCATCAATGCCGAGAAGCTCAAAATAATCTTCCAGCTCTTCCAACCAGTCGATTGCCATGGAAGGACCCTCGGTGCCGCTGAAGGAAGTGCGGCACGCCTTCTTGAATTCGGACACTTCAAGGTTGTACTTTTTCGGTGCCGCTGGTTGACGCTCGGGATCCTCCGTATCGACTTTAATGGGTTGGATCGCCGGCACGGTGACGGTAGGCGCAGTCGTAGAATTCCTGTTGGCCGCCATTGTCTGAACAATCTGCTGCAGGGTATCTAACTGCTTTTGTTGAAGTTTAGCATGTGCGTCAAAGCGAGCTTCGAAGCGAGCTTCGAACTGGGCCTGTCGTTCCTCTACCTGTTGATGCCGGTTCTTAGACTGGTTTCGCTGCGCCTCCATCATGCGCAGCATCCTTTCGATGGTATCGTTGGAAGGTCCGGCCCGCGAACGATGCGAACTACTAGAGCCGCTAGAAGCGCTCTATTCTTGCTCGACCGTGGGCTCCGTCACTTCTGCGATACGAAGGCAAACGCATCAGTCATAAATTATTACAGACTCATTATATGGAACAACTTATCTCATCGATGCGAGGTCAAAGGTTTGGAACTCTAGACGCGAGGCCAAAGGATGTAAAGTCGTGCTCTGATACCATTATGTTACGCCCCGATTCCGTAGAATCGATAGTCGTCCCCCGGGCGTGATGCCGTGCGAACCTAAGTTGCGATCGCACAAGGCATAGTCATAAGATTATCCGAAACACAACATCAAGTTAGAGTACGCAGAGAAATTGAATGACACATTTGAAATAGAAGTAGACTTTTTCATTGATAAAATATCATTTACATTGACTTCATTACACTCATTGCCGCACGGGCTACAATATGACTCGACTTACAAAATGAACACCGATGAGATAGTCGTTCCATACATTACATCCCTTTTTACAAGCAAAAACCATTACACATTTCCACCTGCGATCGAGGGAAGCCGAGCCGCCATTGGTCTTCTTTTGTACTGAATACGGAGTCTTCAAAAGGAATTCAGAAACAAGCCTTTACCCGGATGAGGCTTCAAAAGTGTCCACGTCGCCTTGAGATTTTAGGTGGCACGTCCTTCGTGGTTCGGGGTACCTGCGTGGAGAGCGAGGATCAGTACATTACACTTTGTACTGGTGCATGGCAAGTTAAGTTCCAAGCTCTCATTTGGTTGAATGAGTTTATATGACTTAGTTCATGAATGTTTCTAACCATCCTAATGAATTTCAAGCGAGAAATGACAAGCATCATGTAATTTATGTCGGAACTTACCCCGGCGGACCATGCCGCGCCTTTTTGAAACTTACCATGTTCTTCCATGTCAATTGTTATCATTTACATTTCCAAGTGCAATATTACGTGTGTTTGGTCACTGGCATCACAAGCCATCCTGGACGTATAGCTTTGTTAATCGAGATCCTTTCAACGCAAGTAGCTAGCTCCGTTGCAAGTCCTCGCTTAACCTGTGCTGAAACCTTATGCACGACTATACCCTGTTTCCTCCTAGGCCAAAATGGTTCCATGGCCTCGGGTTGCCGCTCGAGGAAACTATCGCCTTGTCGACAAGTTGTCCATAACCGTGCGAAGACATATTTTCCTTCTTAGTTATTAAGACATAGCCTACATTCTCTTTGAAAACTCAATCCTTTTTCCCGTATTCGTGCCCTTGCATTTATCCTTTCATTCGCACAACATTATCGATTTAATTAAGAAGGGGTCGAGAAGAGAAGGGTCAGCCACTCACCTTGAGTTTACTTCGGCGAGAGAACTTGTTGGTCGCGCTAGACGTCGCCTACGCGATTACCTGAAATCGTACAAGCAACCGATTAGAACACTGCATTATTCAAGGAGTTTGATAGAAAATACGAGTTCAAAATGCAAGCCATGAAAACCATCGAAAACATTCATGAAAGCGCATTCAGAAAACAAAGCCAAAACCAACACAAGCGGCGTAAAAAGCAGAGCAACGGGAGGTCTCTCCCGACTCAGCCGCAGAGCCAATCCTCGAGGCGCAACCCACTGAATATGGGACTTGGTTCCGAAGAAGACATTCCATAACGAGGAATGGATCTTAATTCAACCGTTTCCGTTCGATCGACTCGGCCGATCCCGACTTATCGGTCCCGACCGAATCGATAACGACAGTGTTCCTTTCTCGCGCACCCCGTGGACAAATACGGAGCACGATGTAGGAACGGGGCACTACATTCATAACCTCAGGATATTCTCCGAAGAACAACGGATCCAGTATCCTAAAGAAGAACAAGATTAAGAGGAGTGAAAAGGGTTCCAAAAACTTGTGAAGATCGATTGTCGAGCACTTACCAGCCTATCATGAAGTCCATGACTTTAAGATAACTCCAGGTTGATTCAGATACTGTATTGGTGATGGCATTATCATTATTTGTTACTTTTGTGCAGAAGGTAACTCCAGGTTGATTTAGATACTGGCAAAAATGCTAACAGACTTTAAGAATGCTATCTCATGTGTCTACATAAATAAGGGAGATAGGATTTATCAGTGTTAATCGTTTAACCTTGCAGACAAGCTCCCCTTGGAAACCACCAGCCACCATAAAGTTCTCTCAAATATATGGTGCTGATTTGCACCCTCAACAGTGGTTGAGCTAAGCGTTTCTATATAATAAACAAGGCTATGTTAAAATAGCAAGGATAAATATCAATAAATGTTTGACACCTGAAAGGAAAAGGAAGAACCTGAATGGGTACAATTTTTTTCACACACATTTAGCACTTCTGTGCCTCTTTGCCATAGCAATGACCAGTGCATGATGGAGTAGTTCTGTATCATGTAGACATCATGCTTTGATGTTGCCCACAAGAGATTTCTCAGTTGTATAAACATCAGGTATTATATCGTTCTTAAAAGAGTAGAAAACAAAAATCTGGAGAAGTTTAAAAATAAATGACCTAAATGATAATAAGATCTCTCCTACATAGTGAGCAGAATATTATGATGTTATTATCAACACCATTCACATAATTTTCAGGTGCTACAAACAAACACATTAGCATTCCACATCAAAAGAGCTAGCGAGATATATATCACCTACTAACACTGTTTTGGGAAAAGAAATCAATTTGAATAACCACCCAACCATTTGGATATTCTTTTATCTCCTAACTAAAAGCAAAAATAATTATAATCATGCTCACGTTATCAAGGGACTGGTAATTTTACAACTCGCAGAAGGTAAAAAGTACAAACATGATAACTTTGATTCTTTCAAGCTTGTTTTCCTAATAAGATAAGGAAGTACTTCATATATTATTCTCAAATATTATCATTTGTTCAACATTGAGGTTACACATAGATAGATCTCAGACTACATAAATTTGTGCTTGATATGCTAAACTCACCAAAAACAAAATAAAAATACAGCGATATATGGTTACATTTACTACATACTGTCCTTTTGTCATCACAGTTCCAATGTTTAACTATGCATGACAAACATGCCAATATCGATTCGCTTGATCAATAAAACAATAATAGAATCTAAGTAGAAATCAAGCAAAAATAAAAGACATGTCAAATGACAGACAGTTTGCCACTTGTGATACCAAATGCAATTGCAACTAAGAAAAAGATTAACAGCTTGGGCAAATAGAAGATACATCTCATCCTTTCTATATGCAAGAAATTCTTAGCTCCTTCATCTTTAGGATCTAGAGTAGACAACTAAAGTGGGTTTCTAGCCCGCATACACACATAACAGTTCGGTTTGCTGGTTATTCTAGACAGAGATGATCCTTCCTGCAGACATGAATGTATACATACCCACACAGATGGAGACACACTAAACAAGGAGAAGGCAAAAATGAAATGCTTAAGAACAAAAAAGAATATGAAATAATTCAGATCTCCATATGAAAAATTACAAACCCTCTCTCAAGTGTAATGTAATAAATTGACTATAGCTACTTTGAACTACATAGTACATATGATGCTGTAATTCGGGACTAAATTATGTGATATGTGGTATCATATACCAAACCATCTGAAAGGTAATTCCATGCATTTACAAATATAGATGAATGTATCTATATCAAGGTTAGTAGTATTGGCTGTGGCCACATCATATCATTTTCACATGTCCTAATCTATTACTGACCCCACTGATACCGGCAGATACGGACCAAAACCAACATATGGGGCTTTCTTTCCTTGTCAATTCATCGAAGAAGAAGTTAAAAGAAAAGGAGATATGTACAAGGAATCAATGTTAATACAAGAACCGTTTTTGTTGAAGATCGACATACTACATTGCATCAATAATATTAATACATTGTAACCGGTACCATTTGTTGATGTATATTTAGAAAATCACGAGTTTCATATCTTAAAATTATTCCATCCAAAATTATCTTTTGCAGTGTACTTCATCTAAAAGAAGTAAATAAAAAAAATATAACGCAAGTGAAGTTTCAACTGTTGAAATTATTCCATTCAAAACTAACCATAAAACATAACACTGTGCCGAAATGTTTCACTTGTCTAGCTATCCTAAAAAAAAGTAACTATTATTTGGCTTTCTAAATCAAGAACTCAGAAACTCTAGTTCAAAACTACCGATAAGGATAAGTATCGGGTAACCCGGTACTTGTACCCGTACATGTGCTTCATAGAAAGCTACAAATTCTCATTATCAATGTTGCAATGGTATATAATAGAGAGTCTACAATCATATCCGCCTAGAGGATAAGTCACCAATCTCTCATATCTAAATGTCCTTAACATGTACTCTACCACAAAGGAAGTTACCAAGTCATCAATCATTAATGCAGGGATTGAGCCAAGGAGTTTTGACAGTGGACCATGACCATACCAAATATATATATCTGGGGCACCTCTACCAATTAGTAGCCCCCTTATTCTTTTTTAGCTATTAGTTTGTATCATGAATATCTTAACCATTTGTGTCACTGGTGAATACAGAATAAGCATTCCTTACAAAGGGTTCCCCAAAGTAGTCATGGTTGCCTGAAAAAAGGTGCCATCAACTGCACCTCCAGTAGTGTTCAATGCTGAGAGCAAAGAATGCACCTCCTAGTGAAGACAAGCTTCATTTATTTTCCTAATTTTATATGCCCATTTCTTAATATAATTTTTTTGTAAGATATATAGTTGAGGCGACTTTGTGATTGCATCTAAATGAGAATAACATAAAATTCATATATATGTACATATATATAAATATATGCATGTTTACTAAGAGCCACTTAGTCCCGGACCCAAGGAAATCCTAATACTGATCATCAATCTTCAAATATGCCAAATTTCTTATTCTTCCCTGATAATAGATTTAATATTGTTTTCTCAATATAATAATAACAATAACATTCCTCTCACTCTTTTTTTCCAAATCCAACCATCTCTCCAATTTAAACTTTCAAAATAATGTGTCCCTTAAAATGAATTTTCCAATTATTTCCCGATAATAGATATAATTATTTTCCAAAAATGCTTGGATACTGTCCTTTCTTCCAAGTCCAACTGTTTTCCAATATTTAAGTTTTCCAAAGTGCTTAATTCTGAGGATATCATTTCAGAGAGAATAAAATTTTTTATTTATGTTTCTGCATCTCCACTAGTGTTCAATGTTATTTCAAAATCCTTTATTTTCTAGGGTTTCAAAATAATAAGAGCATACAAATACCTTAGAGTGCAAGGACGACAATATGAGGACGGAGAGAGTACCCAACAGCCATGATGTCACCGATGATTTGGATGACGATGATCTAGATCAAACGAGATGGAAAGAAACGGACGATAAGATATGACGGCCGAGGAGGGAATGTCACTGCCACTTTTCTAGCTTGAGGGTATTTTGGTCATTTTTTAAAATTTTGGAATTAATTGGGATTTATTTAGTATTAATTATATTTATTAGAATTTTTAAGTGATTTTTAGTATATTTGATTTGGTGCTATATTTGACTTTGACTAGTGTTGACTTTGGAGACTGTCCTAGAGGCTAACCTAGGTCATGACTATTTGTTAGGTTATGGAACCCTAGCTTGACCTAAGTTAGTGACTTTTAACCCATTAGAATTATTTGGAGAAATTAGGAATTAAATCGAATAGAGAATGGCTTGTGATTTCACAAGTCATGACTTATGACTTAAAGCCTTAGAGGCCCAAAAGCCCAACACCAAGTGAACCTAGCCCTAGCCCAGCCCATGGCCGGCCAAGCCTATCCCCCCTCTATTTAATGCCTCCTAGAAATTAGGGCTAGCCTCCCTTAAAATATTTTGCAAGTTTTAGAAAGAGATAAGTCTCCATCTTCATTAATTCCTAGAAATTTCATTTCAATTCCTTTTCCACCCAATCCAATTGCAATAGGCTCTAAATTTAGTTTACTTGCTGTTGGTATTGAGAAATTTCAGGGGAGAAACAATTTGAAGGAGTTTGGTGGCTTGAGGAACCACTTTTATTTTGGGCTTTTTGAGCCTTTGCACACCCATAGGTAAATTCAAATCTACACCATAAAATATTGATTTTATTTCATATCTAGGAAGCCCTAGCCTAATCTAACTATAGACTAGCTAACCCTAGGTTTTGAGTCCTATACGTGTCCGTATCGGATACGTATCAGTTCATGAATACATGTGTTTGATGAAATGCCCCTAAGGGCATTTCGATTTGATTTTAGGAATATTTCTGAATAGGAATTTAGGTTTTGTGTTTGCTTATAGATTTTTAGTGTACTGAGTCACTTTTGGTGCCATGTCGTGCCGCCACGGATACACAAACATGCGGGTGCACACACGCGCGTGCGGGCACTGTGGCTGCCCTGCTGCTCGGGGCTGATTACGAGCAGCACACGCCACTTCGACACGTGATTTTGGACACACGTATTGGGACACTGACTGACACGAGGTTCCTAGAGTTTCACGAACTCTCGTGTCATGTCGGACACGGTATCGCGCGTGCATGGATAATGCACTGTGCGTGTATCAGTGTTTATTTGGTTCATTGTTTTGTTTTCGGTTTTAAATAATTTTAATAGTGATTTATATTATTAAATTGATCCTAAATATGATGTATTATATATATTAGATGGAGTTTACATGTTAATTTAGGTTTTAATGTGAAATGTGATTCGAAATTTGGTTGAATTGCATGATAACTGGTACATGTCTGATACTTGGTTTTTTTAGTATTTTTGAATATTTAAATTCCAGTCCCTATTGATGTTTTCTCACTGTTGAATGTTTCCCACAGTTGTAGATCATGTATAATCCATGATTCATACATATTAGGCCTTGTTTTGGGTTTCAATTTGAATTTATGAATGTGTTGACTGATACATGCATTCAGTCCTTAAATTCGATTTTTACTTTCCTTTCAAAAACAATTTGTGATGTTAGATTCCATGATAGCTTAAACTACATGGTATCATTTCACTGATTAATTGGTTCCCTGAGATTGGTTGATCCCTGATTTGAATGAAGGTTGTATTCATTGAATTAACTATCAATGTTGATTTCCTTTGAACTGTCAAAACTGGAATTGGTTTCTTTTCCCTTCTTCAATTGAGTTGAATGAATGCATTGATTCATACCTGAACTGAATTCCTAACCTGAGATTACTTCAGTCCTTAACTGAAATTGAGTCATTGATATATTACACTGTTTGCAATAGGTTGATTTCAGTTTATATTATGTGAGATGTATTTCCAGTTGACAGTAACTGATTTCCCTTTACACTGATTTTTCCCACACACAGGCTTAGTTATCACTCACTGCACATAGGTTTTACCATTTTCTGTTTTCCAGGTTCACACATTGTAACCATACTGTTTTTTCCTTTGAACACTCACTGATTTCTGTCACCTTCACACCCTCTTGTCACATGCCTCACCCACACACTCTTGTATTCACACATGCCATATCACACACTCATGTATCTCACACACACACAAGTTTATCACTCACTCTCTTGTACCCTCTTGACACACACTAAGCACAGAACCCTCTAGCCTAACACACACAGTTTCCTGTTTTCCCTGAAACTCTCTACACACACACATGTTCCCTCGTTGATTTTCCTAATGTATTCCACTATTTCAGGATCACCCTCACACCCACATACCATATCACACACACACACACTTGAACACATCCCCTTCCTATTCTCTATGTATACATATATGTATCCTACATCTATGTGTGCCTACTAGTATATATATTAGATATAAATATGTTTGTATGGTATACATATAGTAGCCTATATGTTATGTATATTCTATATTATATTATATAATATATCAATATGTGTATTCTATATTAGAGTGTATTATATATTAGATATATTTTGACTTGTGTTATGTGAGTATGGTTTGGTTCATAGGCATGGTATAGCCTATAGCCTAGGCTCTTAGCCTATGGGTGTATATGTCTGTCAGTATAGAGTCTAGTTAGACTTGTGTAGTCTTGTTAGAACTAGAATAGACTAGTTAGACTAGTGTAAACTAGTTTGACTTAGGTTGACCTAGTTTGACTTCTAGGGTTGACCAGAGTTGACCAAGAGTTGACTTTGGCCTAGATTGACCTAGATTCATGTAGAATGCATTGTAGTGCATCTTATTACCATTCTGGACTTGTTGTGACTTGTGTTGTTCTAATAGGAGCCAAACACCACTCCTCGGACAGTAGTTTCATCTTGGACATTCAGATAGCAGGCGAGTACATTCTCTGATCATTTTATATCTTGTTTAGGATTATATTCCTGCTTTAGATTACTTTACGTGATGCTGACACGTTGGTAACACGGATTAGTACTATATGGATCTTGTTGTGCGATGTTATCCCCTTAGCGGATACATCGGGTATTCGTGTTCGTATACTTTATCGTGAGCATCGTGTACTCCTTGTATTCGTGATATTCGTGTACGAAATGTGTGAATCGTGTATAATCATGTATTCACATGACCTTCGTGTACAATAACATAACTTAGCTAGATCCTTGTGTATTGATTGGGATGGGGGAGTAAAAGTGGTTATGTAATCAATCTAGTAGATTACTCGTGTACAAACCTCTGTAGATTACTCGTGTACAACATCGTGCCGTTTATATAACCATCTTGTGCTCTGAATCACTAGCACTGTTAGTTCTCTATATATTGTAGCTATTTACTTACAGTCTCTCTCTTTTTATTATGTTATTTCTCCAGTTTTCTGTATCTTACTCTCTAGCATGTTTATATTTTCTAACCTGTTATGATTTTGTTGAGATGTACTGTACTCGCTCCTGTCCTGACTGGACCTGTTGAAAATTTTACAGTTAATGATGAGGCTCTGGTGTCTACCCACTATGGTGCAGCTTTAGACACTTGTGACTTGGACCCACTTGCAGTAGAGGATCTACCATCAGTGGTCTAGACTGCTAGCTTAGACTCTCACCTTATCTTCTCATTGATATATTATTGTATATACTGGGAGTTTATTCATAAGATGTTACTGAATATGTATTTATCTTAGACTTTATCTGGATTATTTTCTCTGTGGATTCATTCTGTTCTTATCTATCTATCTATCTTTTATCATGCTCTACCTTAGATGTGATTGAGGCTGTATTGTTATGTCACCTCCATTCGGAGTGTATATACTGTACAGGTACCTTTATATTGTTAGATGTTGACCTAGGACAGCGTTCTACTGCCGACACTACGGCGTAGGCTGGGCGTTGTTACGTACTCGTACCCTCACAGTAGGTACGGGTCGTGACAGGGAAAGAAGAGTACGACCGACGATGATTTAACCCCGAGACCGAGGATGGATTGAAGAGGACGACGTCCAGAGAAGCAATAATTTTTGGCATGGTTTTTAATTCCTGCCAGAGAAGTAGGAAGAGGAAGAGGGAATTGCTAGCTTGTAAAAAAAAAGAGGTAGGTTTTAATGTGCCAGATTGGAGAAAAAGGGTTTGATGCTTTCTTAATGTCACGTGAGTTCACGAGAACTAAATTTTATCATTTGGAACAGTTTTGTGACGGTTTATGTGTGTTCCAAAATAAATATTTTTTATTAAAGTAAAAATATAATATTTGGAAAAAAAATTTAGGCATAGTTTTATTCCGTTCCAAAATCTAGGCACGCGAAATAAGCGTTCCAGATTAAAATATGTCTAGTGTTCCTAATTAGCTATTTTGATGTAGTGGTTATGTCGAGGGTGTAGCCCTATATGTGGGTTACACGTGGACACAACCACGTGGCTCCACGTGAGCCGTGTCGTGTCTACGAGCTCGTGTACTCGATGCACGAGCCTATGCTGTACAGGCGTGTTTGTGTGTGTTCTCGTGTGATTGGACACTTCGTGTCCTATTGTATGGACACGATAGATACTGTGAGACACATACATATGTACACGACACATATCCCACCATTAATTTGATGTTTAATTGAAATTCAAATGATAATTTAGGGTTTATGTATATTCCCTGATACTTGTGCATATTTCTGAGTTTTCAGAGTATTTAAATAGATTAAATTGCTAATTTATGGTTAATTTGTGAATGTTAACATGTATACATGTCTGGGTTGATGTTTATATAGCTGGATTTCATATTGATTCATGATTGGGTTTGTAATTTGGGTTTTCGAATGTGAATGATACTCGAAACATGTTTAACTGAGTTTTAGGTTTAATTCTTTCATATGTTGTTATACTGAGATTTTAGCTATATTCACATGTTTAACTAAGTTTAGGTTAATTCATACAGGTTATGCTTTGATGAAATGTTAATACATTAGATATGTATAATGTACTTACAGTAGGTTGATAAAACCGAGAATAGGCTTTAATACATTGATAGTTAATGTTGATGATGATGATGATGATAGTTTTGTTGAGGCCTATACCTACTGCCATAAACCTGGCCATAAACCCCTGTCCATGATTCATAAAAAACCCTTTGATATGTTAAACTTGCTGCCATGCTACATGTAAACCCCTATACACTAACTGCTTGTCTAAACATATGCACTGCTATACATCAAGCCCCCTTAAATATTGGAACACATTGCCATATGTACTACACTATAACCCCCTCTATACTTGCTGCTACTCTATATAAACTAAACACAGTTTGCATGTTCTATTAGGTGTATATTTATATATCACTATGAACACTTGGACACCTTTACACAAACCCCTTGCCATGATCACATTACACCTATCACTCACCCCCTATATATTTATGCATATACGATTGTACTTTGCCTTGTAATATAGGTAATAGCCTATGTGAGCCCATATATAGTGTTTGTGTATATATATTTGTGTGTGATAGCTTGGTTTGGCCTTGTACTTGTGTTTGTGTGCTAGTGTAGGCTTGGTTAGGCGTAGAATGACTTCTTAGACTAGGATTAGACCTAGAATAGCTTGGTTGACCTGGTTTGACTTTATAAATTGACCAGAGTTGACTTTAGTCTAGAATGACCTAGAAATCATATAGAATGCATTATAATGTTCAATATTACCTTTCTGGACATATTGTGACCTGTGCTTCTCTAAATAGGACTCATCTACTCTGTTTGGACATCTATACTCATCAGACACTCAGAATATCAGGCGAGTACATTCTCTAACCGTTTCATACTTGCTAGGATTTATATTTATGCTCTAGATTACTTTACTTGATGTTGTCACGTTGTTAACACGGATTGGTAATATATGGATCCTTTCATAAGATGTTATCCCCATCGGGAGCATCGGGATACGTCATGTCATGTGCTTTTCACGTACATCATGTATTTATGTGCTTTCATCTTTCATGTGCACTCTTGTGATTCATGTACTATCATATTCACAGAGCCCCTTATGTATACTTCATGTGCACCCATTTATGGGCCTCCATGTGAAATCATGTACAATAACATAACTTGTATGGATCTTTGTGTATTGATTGGGCTACGGGGGAGTATAAATGGTCATGTAAACAATTCCAAAGTAGTATAATCATGTGCAAACTCTTTAGTATAATCATATACAAATTCAAGCTGTTCACATGTCTATCTTATACTCTATACCACTAGCCACTGATAGTTCTTTACATATAGTAGATATTTCCTTACAGTCATCTCTTTTACTTCATGTATATTCTTCAGTGTTTTATGTATCTTACTCTATAGCATGCTTACATTTTCTGTTATGATATGAACTGCGTGAGATGTATTGTGCTCATTCCTGTCCTGACTGGACCTGTTAAAATATTACAGATGACATTGAGGAGTTCTGTCCTACGTACTATAGAGCAGGCTTAGATGACACCTGCGAGCTGGACTCCCAGGAGGACCCAGTCTTTGCAGAAGACATTACCCCAGTAGTCTAGGCTAGTTAGTTAGACTAGTTATCTTAGCTTTATTGTCTTGTCTTATTTTGGATACATTATGTATTTATTTGGAATATTGTAGTTATTCTGGATGTTTGTAGAGATGTTATCTTAGACACTTAGACTTCTTCTTCTGTTGTATTTCATTTGGTGATTTTCATATCTATCTATCTATCTATCTTATCATACTTCTACCTTATTGTGATTGAGTTGTACATTTTTGTATTGTCTTCTGTTTGGAGAGTATATAATGTACAGGTACCTTATAATTGTTAGATGTATGTGACTTATGACAGCGTTCTACCGCCGACATTACGGCGTAGGCTGGACGTACCCACTTCTCGTGCCTATACACTGGGTGCGGATCGTGACAGTAATTGAGTCATGTTGTAGCCCGTACGGCATGAGTCCCGTACTAGAGTCTGTAAATAATGTCCATTATCAATAAAGATCAAAGTTCTCTTTACTTAATGTGTGATTCAATTTGTCTGCTTGCTCTCTTAGATTCTCATGTTTCGGATTACCTTATGACTATGCCTTGTGCGATCACAAATTAGGTTCACACGGCATCATGCCCGGGGGACGACTATCGATTTGACGGAATCAGGGCATAATAAAATGGTATTAGAGCACGGCTTTATGTCCTTGGCCTCCAGTGTCGAGTTTCTAGTCTTAAACCGTTGACCTCGTGTCGATGAGATGAGTTGTTCCATACGTTGAACCCAGGACATTTTATGAAACCAATGAGAGTTGTCTTTCTTTTTCCTGTAGTTACGGAAGCTCGGGCAGAGGACGAGATGAGCACTTCCAGCGGCTCGGGTACTTCCAGACCTGAGAATTTTGTCAACCCAATGGGGATGACGCCTACCATAGTCGGACCTTCCGGCGACCAGATACAACGGATGTTGCAGATGCTCAAAATGCAGCAACGCCAAAATAAGCTCCATCATTAGCAGGCGGAGGTTCGTCAGACCCAGTTCGAAAATCGGTTTAAGGCTCAATTCAAGCTGCAGCAGCAGCAGCTGAATACACTCCAACAAGTAGTACAATCGGTTGTGGCCAACAATAATTCAACGATGACGCCTGCCGTGACTGAGCCTGCGGTTCGATCCAACGAAGCTGAACCGAATGCGCCCGTGCTCTCATATGTGGCACCGAGAAGTTCTAACTTCCACGTGTCAAAATTCACAAAAAGCTGCCGCACTTCCTTCAACGGCACAGAAGATCCCTCCGTGGCGATCGACTGGTTAGAGGAGTTGGAAGACAAGTTCAAACTTCTGGATGTCGAAGACGCAAAGAAAGTCGTGTGTGCTCAACTCCTACTTTAAATGAACGCGCACGATTGGTGGGTCGTACAAAAGCGGGCAATTCGACGTGAAGACAAGACGGCGGCGATCTCGTAGGCCACATTCAGAACAGCGTTTGAGACCGAATATCTTTCTGCAGCCGTACGACAGGAAAAAGAAAATGAATTTATGCAGTTAAGGCAAGGGAATATGACAGTACGACAGTATGCGGCCAAATTCAACAAACTGGCCAAATTTACTGGAGCATATCTACCTACAACTGCAAGTCGAGCTCGACGATTCGAAGTGGGACTGCGTTCATCTATTCGTGCCCATGTTTCGGTGCTTGAATACAAAACCATGGGCGAGGCACTCAACTATGCCCTCCGTCTGGAGTCCGAGTATCCTCCTGCTACGACTGGCATTGTTTACTTTAATAACAAACACCATAGTAATACGGAAGGCAACAATGCGCACAAGCGTCAAAATCGCGACAACGGAGGCAGCAATCGGGCAAAAGATCGAATAGTCTGTAATTTCTGCCACAATGAGGGGCACGTGGCCAATGAGTGCTGATTGAAGAATGAAGCATGATTCGGGTGCGATCGAACGGACCACATTGCACGCAATTATCCGGAGAAGCCAAACCAGCGCCCCCAACAACATCAATAGAACCGAGGCCAAGCACCTCGGGCTTCACAGACTGTACAACAAAATAGCCAAGACCGCCGCCCCAATGCTCAAGGCCGCGTCTATGCCATTACTCGAGACGAAGCGTTCGCATCTGACACAGTCGTAATAGGTATACTGTATTTCAATAATAAGCCTGCTCGTGTATTGTTTGATTCGGGTGTCACGCATAGTTTTATATCGACGGACTTCACCATCGAGCACAAATTTCTCCTAACACCACTGGGTCTTGATCTTACTGTTAGTGTACCGTCGGGCATGCCACTACTTGTAAATTTAGTCTGCAGAGACGGAATCATCTGTATAGGTGGTCAAACGATCAGTCTTGATGTGATAGTTCTAGATATTAAGGACTACGACATCATTCTGGGGATGGATTGGTTCGGTCCGGGCAATGCAACCATAGACTGTGCTGAAAAGAGGGTCACATTCCATATACCTGGGGTGCCTGAATTCTGATATTCGTGTGGTGAGGCGTCGTCGACCTGCATGGTGATCTCTGCAATATCTGCTCGACGGATGCTGCATTCCGGGTGCGAAGGCTATCTAGCGTCCGTTCGAAACATGCGACAGGATGGTGCAAATGCGGGTCAAACCGACGTCGTGGCAGAATTCCTAAATGTGTTCCCAGACGAACTGCCCGGCATGCCACCTGATCGAGAGATTGAGTTCACTATTGATACATTCTCCGATACCCGACCGATCTCTAAAGCCCCATACAAAATGTCCCCAGCAGAGCTTAAAGAACTCAAAATATAGTTGCAAGAGTTGTTCGACAAGGGATTCATACGACCCAGTGTCTCGCCATGGGGAGCGCCCGTGTTGTTCGTCAAGAAAAAGGATGGCTCAATGCATCTTTATATCGATTACCGCAACCTGAATAAAGCTATCGCCCGGAACAAATATCCCCTGCCCTGCATAGACGATCTATTTGATCAGCTGCAAGGAGCTACATTGTTCTCTAAAATTGATCTGCGCTCTGGTTACCATCAACTCAAGATCAAGTCGGACGATGTGCCGAAGTTTGCCTTTCGCACTCGATACGGCCATTACGAATTCCTGGTAATACCGTTTGGCCTAACGAATGCCCCAGCTACCTTCATGGATTTAATAAATTGGGTATTCCGACCATTCCTCGACAAGTATGTAGTAGTCTTTATCGATGATATACTCGTCTACTCGAAGAATATACAGTAGCATACTGAGCATCTAGGGACCGTACTTCAGACCCTTCGAGAAAATTAGTTGTATACGAAGTAAAGAAAATGCAAATTCTGGCTGAGCAGCGTCACATTCCTCGGACACATCATTTCAGCTGAAGGCATCGCAGTCGACCCAAAGAAAGTTGAAGCCGTTGTCGATTGGAAACGGCCAGCGTCCGTCGGCGAGATTCGAAGTTTCCTTGGCTTAGCAGGATACTACCGACGCTTCGTGAAAGACTTCGCGAAGATCGCATCACCTCTGACTCGCCTCACCCAGAAAGGAGTCGCATTTGAATGGTCAGACGACTGTAAAGCTTCCTTCCAGGGATTAAAGCAACGGCTCGTCTCAGCCCCGATACTCATACTTCCAGAAGGGACTGAGGGTTTCCAGATATTCAGCGATGCATCCGGTCAAGGCTTGGGGTGTGTACTGGTACAGCAAAACAAGGTAATATCTTTTGCTTCCCGACAGCTAAAGCCGTGCGAGAAGAACTACCCTACTCATGACCTGGAGTTAGCGGCAATTGTGTTCGCATTGAAATTATGGCGTCACTATCTTTATGGCATGGCGTAGATGATCTATACCGATCACAAGAGCCTCAAGTATCTTTTCACACAGAAGAAACTGAACTTGCGACAAAGGCGTTGGCTTGAACTGATCAAAGATTACGACTTGACTATTGACTATACACTGGGAAAGGGAATGTTGTGGCGGACGCTCTGAGTCAGAAGTATATCGCCTCGCTATCCATCGACCGCAGATTGCTACGCGACCTAGAAGAGATGGGCATCGAACTTTGAGTCTGATTCAGGAATGTGCAGTTGGCCAAGTTGTAGTTAGAGCTAAGCTTGCAAGAAAAGATCAAGACCGTTCAGAAGGACGATCCGCACCTGAAGAAAATATAATAGCTAATCTCGACGGGTAGGATGACCGACTTTGCGGAAGACGAAACCGGCATGCTTCGATTGAAGGATAGGCTATGCGTTCTGGATAACTCAGAACTTAGAAAGGAGATATTATCGGAGGCGCACTATACGAAGTACACCTTGCATCCGGTAGCACAAAGATGTACAAGGACCTCCGTACAAATTTCTGGTGGCACGGAATGAAAAGAGATATGGCACTCTTCGTGTTGCAATGCATGGCCTGTCAATAGGTGAAAGCTGAGCACCAGAGATCGAGCGGAGAGATACAGAATATAGCAATCCCAGAATAGAAGTGGGAGCACATATGCATGGATTTTATTGTTGGTTAGCCGAAGATACCGCAGAGAAATGATGCCATCTGAGTCATCATCGATCGACTAACCAAGTCAGCGCACTTCATTGCCATTAGACTTACTTGGAGCATTGATCGCCTGGCGCAGATTTATCTTGAGGAGATAGTACGGCTACACGGACTTCCAGTATCCATCGTCTCTGATCGGGATTCACGGTTTATGTTACAATTCTGGAGTAGCATTCAGTCGGCTCTGGGTACCAAGTTGAACTTTAGCTCAGCCTATCATCCCCAGACCGATGGCCAAATGGAACACTTCAATCAGATTCTCGGAGACATGTTACGGCTCTACGCAATTGACTTCAAGAAGAGTTGGGACGTTCATCTACCTCTTGCCGAATTTGCATATAACAATAGCTATCAATCCAGCATTCAAATGGCACCGTATGAAGCCCTGTACTGACGAAAGTGCCGATCACCCATTTACTGGGACGAAGTCGGAGAGCGGCAGATTCTCAGCTCGGAACTGGTGGAACAGATCGGGCAGAAAGTTCGGCTCATTTGGGAAAGATTAAAGACCGCGCAGAGTCGTCAGAAAAGTTATGCGGATGTTCATCGTCGACCCCTCGAGTTTCAAGAAGACGATCACGTATTTCTTAAAGTGTCGCCCATGCGAGGATTTACTCGGTTCGGCGCTAAGGGAAAGTTGAGTCCGAAATTCGTTGGGCCGTTCGAAATACTCGAGCGAGTTGCCCCAGTGGCCTATAAAATTGCCTTACCACCGGCGCTTGAAGGTGTACACAATGTCTTCTACGTCTCTCAGTTGCGGAAGTACGTGCACGACCCTAGCCACGTGGTAGATTTTGGCCAGCTGGAGCTGAAGTCCGACTTATCTTATATTAAAGTGCCAATTCAAATATTAGAACGCAAGGATAAGCTGCTGCAAAATCGAGCGATCCCTCTCGTCCATGTACTCTGGAGTAACCATTCGGTTGAAGAGTCGATGTGGGAGCTTGAATCGAAAATGAAGGAGAAATTTCCTTCTTTGTTCTCGTAGAGGCAGGTTCTACTTAAGTTTCGAGGACGAAAATTTTTATTAGTTGGTTATGGTTTAGTGCCCCGTTCCTACATCGTGCCCCGTATTCGTCCATGGGGTACGCGAGAAAGGAACATTGTCGCTATCGATTCGGTTGGGACCGATAGGTCAGAATCGGCCAAATCGATCGAACAAAAACGGTTGAATTAAGATCCATTCCACGTTATGGAATGGCTTCTTCGGAACCAAGTCCCATATTCAGTGGGTTGTGCCTCAAGGTTGGCTCTACGGCTGAGTCGGGAGAGACCTTCCGTTGCTCTGGTTTTCATGTCGTACTTGATTTGGCTTTGGCTTTGGTTTTCGTGGATGCGTTTTCATGAATGTTTTCGATAGATTTTCATTACTTACATTTTTGAGCTTCGCATTCATATCGAAATTCCTTGAATTACACAGTGTTCTAATCATTTGCTTATGCGATTGCAGGTGATCGCATAGGCGACGTCAGTGCAGCCAACCAGTCCCTCGCCTGAAGCAAGTCTAAGGCTAGTGGCTGACCTCTTTTGCCTCATCCCTCTATTTCAAAAGCAATATGAAGTTAAATGAAATGCTTGTCATCATAGTGTAGAATCAAGGAAATCATGACACGATTCTTCACGAAACACTTGTTATCAAACTGCCGATATTAAAAATGGAAATGTGCTTTCTTATGCAATTCCACTTAGCCTATGCAAACTAATGAATGAATCGATTAACGTTTATCGCAATGATATGGCTAAGTGAGTAAATCGACTAAGTTCAAAAGAAAGGCTAAGTTTTGCAACTAAAAGAGAAATGATAGGGTTCTAGAAAAGATATAGCATTTTTCAAGACTCTGTAAAACGGTCATTGGACAACTTATCGACAAGGTGCAGTTTTCTTGAACGGTTGCCTAGGCCAAGGAATCGATTCGGCCCGGAAGGAACGAGTATAGAAAGCGCCAGCCTTACATCGGCCTGGGTTATTCGAGAACTTTCGTACAGGGCTCGCTACCCGCCGTAAAAGGGTCCCCGTCTAACACAGCTATAGTCCGTGATGGCTTGATATTTCCAGTGACCTTCACACCCTTTTACTGCTTAACTAATGCACGTGACACGGGATGAATATGATAGCTGCTTAATGTATACAATTTTATCTGTTTGCCTCAAAATATGTTAACATGCAAATCGATCAGGATGGTTAGAAAGATCACAGAAATAGCTAGCTAACATGTTTATAAAACTGCTTGAACCAAATGCAGAGCTTGGATTTTAATTAGCCATTCGCCAGTACATGTGATCGTACTGATCCTCGTTCTTTGCAGGTCCCGTAAATCAGGAAGGATGCGCCAACTATCTCGACGACGTTCGTGATTTTGAAGCTTCGACCACACGTCGAAGACTTGTCCCGTAACTCCACTTTTAAAGACTCTCAACTGTCCAAGAAAGATTGATCAGCGTCCCCCCATTCCAGGTTACTGGAATACTCTGTTATATATTGAGGGATGTGTGCAATGTATGGAACGGCTATCTCATCGGCACTCTTTTGTAATTGAGTCATGTTGTAGCCCACGCAGCATGAGTCATGTACTGGAGTCTGTAAATGATGTCCATTATAAATAAAGATCAAAGTTCTCTTTACTTAATATGTGATTCAATTTGTCTGCATGCTCTCTTAGATTCTCGTGTTTCGGATTACCTTATGACTATGCCTTGTGTGATCGCAAATTAGGTTCGCACGGCATCACGTCCGGGGGACGACTATCGATTCGATGGAATCGGGACGTGACACCTTTGAATTGGTGGTTCTTTGTTTTTAATAAGTTACCTATGTCTATGCCATATAGGCGAGTCTACCTACCCGCCAATCGGCCTTCTTGGCTCATGGCAAGGCTCTTTTTTACTTACAGCTACTTTGTGACCTTGTATAGAAATTGGAAACTATAACAAAAGAATGGCGTAATAGTTCCAAAAAAAGCCAATTATTTCAGGTTTTAAGGACCTTTCTTACATTCTACAACTGATCCTGATGAAGAAGACTTTGATGATGATTATCTTCGGTACGTTCTTCTATGGACCCTTATTATTTCATGCCATATTTAAGAAGCTTGTCATCATTAGGTAACACATAATATCAGAAAATTTGTTGGCATATGCTAATATATATGCATCATAGTGACTAACCAAGGAAGACATGTATGCTACTACTGTTGACGACGCTTATAATATTCTCTGCCATTTTTGTATTATTATGAATCTTGAACTTCACAACTAGCTTTCTTGCTTAAGGTTAGTATTCAACGCAACTTAAAGTACATTAGTACTTGTACCAAGTAGCTTATTTTGTTTGACATTTGTATGCAAGTACTTTCAAAGTTCAATTAATTGCATGTGTTGGCTCTTTTTGGAATTTATTTTTGTAATCAAGCTCCTCATGGTCTGGAGGGTGTTTCTTAAGGCATCAGTGGTTGGACACAAATATGGTGCTCTGTGATAGGATACCAGTACTTCTCAATCCCTTGCAAGTGAGCCATCTCTCTGTAAGTTGTTGCTCGTACTTTTAAATTTTGAGGCTTTTAAAATGTTGTATTTTGATCAATAAAAGTTTATTTTGTAAATTATATATTATTGAACTTATAATGTTAATTGGAGTGTGGTTTAACTACTCATTGGGAAGCCGGTTGAATACAAGTGCATGAAAAATATATTCAAATTATAGATTATTTTTAAATGGCTTTACCTATATCGATGTTTTTTGTGAAAATGTTGGAAAAGATAATCCCAACAATTTGTGAAAGGTTGGGAATGCTTTTAAGTTTCTGACCTTTTTTTTAAATGATGAAAAATTGTCACCCATTATTGCACAATTTTTGACGTTTATTAAACATTGCTACAATCGTCGGCTATACTTATGCCGACGTTTATTTGAAATGTTGTAAATTTTCGACTAGGACAACGACGACATTTGCGAAAAGGTTGGAATATCGTCGATTTAACCTATGCCAACATTTTGAACATTTTTTCCAACATTTATAAAATGTTGGAAAAAATCAATTTTCTTGTAGTGATATATATAGCTTTTTCCTATTGTGTAGTAGTTCAATATAATTCTGGATTTTCAAATATTTCTTTCATTGATGTTCTTCTTCTTATCAATTTTGTAGATACTCCAGGAGATGCAATCTTTAAGGGCCTTTTCTTTTTTCCCCAGGATTTAGTTTTCACCCAACTGAAGTCAAACTTGTTTCTCATTATTTAATGTGTACTTGTTGTGTTTGTATTTGATGTCCCTAGAGTTTCATCAATGAATTGGGTTTAGTGGTTCACTTGATTCTTTGTTCAGTCCTGAATGTTGTATTGCAGTGTGCAGGATATGTAAAATATAATAACTACCAATGGATTGGGTTCAATGTAATTATATTCTCTTTATTGGATATTTAACTTGGAGATATAACTAATATATTTTTTGGTATTATGAATGTTATATATGAATTATAGTAGTATGCCTTATAGGCAGAACATGGAAAACAATAATTTTGTAATAATTAAGATGGTGGTTATTAGTATTTGAGACGGTTCTGTAGTTGTCCCAAAACTTTATAAAATAATTTTAACACTCCTAAAAGTGAAAAATCCTTTTGTGACTCTTCTAAATCCGTCTCTAATAATTGGGACGATGGCTATTAGTTAATAGGACGGTTCTATCCATCACAAATACTTATCTTTTGGGATGATCCATCATAAAAGTATAAAAATTCATTAGCTTTTGGGACAATTAGTTTAACCGTCCATAAAACCCAATTAGGATGGTATTTTTTCGTCTCAAAACTTTTTGTCACGCCATTCTAATAGCACCGTTTCAATCCGTCTCAAAATTCGTCCTAAATAATATTTTGGGATGATTTAGACACTTTTTAACACAGATTTTAGCAGTCTCAAAAGGTTAATTTTGTAGATATATCACAAAATACGAGAATATGAAAACATGATATGTGTCACGACCCGCTCCCGAATAATCGGATACGAGTCGGACTCGTCCAGCCTACATTGTGGACTCAACGTAGTAAGTTGTACTAAGTATCTAAGAACTTCACAAGATAAGATAAAATCCAATCACAACATCTATTACGTTCCCAGAGTTTAATATAATACAATAATACAAAGTTCAAAAAGTAAAGTCTATAATACAAAATAAAACTAGATCTAGATGTTAGCAGCAACTCCTAGGTCCTGAGTCATAGTGCAGTCCTGCTCAACTAAAGTCTTGGGTTCTTGCCCGTAGAAATTAGAACCGGTGGCCTCAAGTTCAACTGCAACATATCCAGTCAGGAGCGGAGCAAAGTACATTCTACAATAATGAAACAAGTACGATATGTGAACAATGAAAAGGAACAATGAAATAGGATGAACATGAACTGTAAATGCATAATCTAATAGACTGAAACATGAAATCAAAATATCATGACATGTAAATTTTGAAATAACTACTAGAATATGTGACCGACCGGGGAAAGATCATGAAGCATAAGTAATGGTATGGCTTAGAATCTCACGTGCACGATGTGAGACCTAAGCTATTCACATGAGTCCTAGGTTGGGCTTTGGTCACATATCTGTAGTATTTCCCCTCCTCCAGATACAAGTAAAGAATATGAACCAGAGTATAAGACGATATCGTGTAACAATGTGTCCAATATGAAAAATAACATGACATGAAGTAAATGAATCAAAACCATAGAAGTACTTGTCTTGTCCTTGAAAATCAATGTTTCTCAATGTCCACCTAGAATAGGACAACAATAGGTTAAATTCTAACAATTAGCATTAAACTAATTATAAACTAAATATTATATAACTAGCTAATTAATCGTTATCACTAAATATATGCTAGCTAACAAAAACAGTTTAGTAAACTACATAACAAATTATTATATGGATGTTAGCAAAATAAATACTATCACATATTTAGCAAAATAATATTAGTTAGATAAATATAGCTACTAGTAAAATAATATTTTAGGATAAATAATAATATACTAGAGAATTCTACTATCCAAGAATATTACCAAGAAATATAATTTAAAATTATAATAAAATAATAATATTATTATTATTATTATAACAAAAGAGCAAAAATACTAATAACAAATAAAAATGCTAATAATAGAACTTCCCCAAAAATCTATTTCAGCTAGCCCAAATAACTCATACAGTGTTACTGGGCTGGCCCAATTAATTAGATAGGAAAAACCCATCTATTACTCGGCTGGTACAGTACATCCTGAGCTATAAATCAAAATAATAAATGAAACTATAATGGGCTCCCAGCCCAAGCCCACGAATTAAAATCAATCAATTCATCCCAGGAATGGGCTTGAAGCCTGTCATATTCCTATTTTTAAAAATATGTATATGATCGTATTTGGTATTTTGGTGATTTTAAAATTTTGTATTTGTTTAAATTTTATTAGTGTTTTCTGGAATTGGGTTAACCTTGGTTGTTGGGGACTAACTCTTGATATTATTGTTATTAATTTATTGATTGCTATTATTCTATAATTTTATTGGGGTAAAATTTTACTTCATTATTCCTACTATTATTATTATTTTTATTATCATTATTCTTATTTTCTAATAAATCCTAACCCTAACCCTCACTCTCCCCCCTATACTCTCTCTCTCTCTCTCATGCCCACTCCTCTCTCTCCCTTCTGGATCAACTTCCATCTCCCTCTCTCAAGCTCATCTTCTCCTCCACTCACGTTCTCCATCTCTCTGTCTTTCTCACTCTCGACCTCTCTCCCTCCTCGTCGCCTCTGGCCACGCGACCACCTCTACTACCGCGACCAACGCCACCCCCATGGCCGCCTCATCCCTCGAGCTCCCTCTTTCCTGGCCGCCATCTCCTTCAGCCACCACTCGACCCGTGGTCGCCGTCGCCTCCAGCCCGGCCTCCTCCACCACGACTACCTTTATCATTCGTAGCACCTCCGTTGCTATCGCCATCCGTCGTGGAGCGATCCAACCCGAACTGGACGATGGCTCCCCGGCGAGCTCCTCCATCTCCTCCCTCCCTCCGTCTCCTCCCGTGCTAGGCCACGCCGGTGTGCACGCTGCCATGAGCACCGCCGACGACAACCCGAGCACCCCTCTTCCTCCCTTTCTCGATCTGTACGTGCCTCGGGCCGCGTGTTACCTAGAACAGTATGCTGCCTTGTGCAGCGTGTTGTCTCTAGCAATACACACTTGTTCTGCATGTGCCTCATGCTGCATGTGCCTCGATCTGTGTACCTCATTCTTTGTGTACCTCGGTATGCGTATCAGTCTCGATGTGCGTGCTGTCTAGATTCACGTATTGCCTTGGGCAGCGGGATACCTCGAGCCCCGTGCTACCTCGGGTACCGTATCATCCTGCCTGACTTGGCCTTGGCTTGCTTATTGGTTGGCCTTGCTTGACAGGCCTTACCTTGCCCTGCAGGCAGGCCCCAGCAGCCGTAAGCAGCAGGGTGCTGCCCTGCCTAGGCCAGGGTTGGCTTGGTTGGTTGCCTTGAATGTGAGAGTGAGGTGAATGAGTGAGTTAAGTAAGGGTGAGTGGATTGGTAAATGAGTGAGTTAATGTGTGAGAGTTGAATAGAGTTTAAGTTAGCAGTTGGGTTAGGTATTAGAATATGAGTGTTGGGTTTATGAGTAGGATATATGGTGAGAGTGAGTGTTACCTTGATTTTAGGCCATGAGATTATAGTGATGTTTTGGGTAGAGAGCTAGTTGTAAAGGGTTTTTGTAAATATGTATGTAAGGTTATATATGATATAGGTTAGTTAGGATAAGGGGATGTGGTAGAGTATATATGGTATTTATATGCAAGGTAGGGGTTAGGCTTAGCCATAGGCTATGGGGGTTTGAGTTTCCCTTTCATATATATTATAAGGATATATAGGAATAGTGTATTATAAGTATTGAGATGTATGTATATACATTATGAGGTAGATATATAGATGTGATATAGGGTAATACCTAGATAGACTAGAGGATGACCAAGTTGGACTCATAGTTGACCAAATTTGACCCAGAGTTGACCAGAGTTGACCAATTGACCAAAAGTCAACTGAAAGTCAATCCTTGACCTAGTTTGACTTGCTATGACCTAGTATGACTTTGTTTGACTTTGTTTGACCTAGTTGACCTAGACAGTTGACCAGGTTTGACTTATAATTGGCTTTGACCTAGATTTGACTTAGAATCATGTAGATTGCATCGTATATTTCATTTACCTTATATTTGAATACATCATAACCTGTATTGCCTTAACTAGGATTTTGAGACTCCAATTCAGATATCTATTTTTATCAGTCATTCAGAGTACCAGACGAGTACATTCTCTGATAATATTTCTGTTTTATGATATCGTCTTTGTTTATAGTATTTAGTGTAGATATCCTTGTTCTCTTGACACATTGTTCACATGGATTGATATTTGTTTAGATCCCGTCATAAGATGTTATTCCTCTTATATATGGTATGCCTTGTGCAAGACTTCCTTATTTTCCTTGTTCATTGTATAGACATGATTCCTGTGAAGAAGCGCTACTTCCCAGAGAATGCGTGTCATGACGTGTCATGACTGGATCCACTATATTAGTCAGGGATGGGAGTGTTAGCGTAGATATGTGATCAATACCCCACAGTATTATATTGTATCATCATTGTATCACCATTGTATCCTCACTGTATAGTGTTAATCATACACTCACGTATGATTAGCCAGGCCAAACATTGTATCAAGTTCGATCACATGTTGAAACTAGTGCTAAACTCACATAGATAGCAGTTCCAGATTTCGTACATGTTATACATTGTTCTCTTGCCTTATCTTATTACAGTTTGATATACCCTGTCAGGATGCATGTACGCTCTACTTTACCTAGTATATTCTCTCTAACTACTGCTATATTTTTAATATTGTATAACTAGAACTGTTGTTTGAGATTTTGTACTCATTTCCGTCCTGACTGGACCTGTTGAAAATATTACAGATGATGAGGAGGAGTGCCTTATCTATTTCGGTCCTCATGACGTGGTTGCTATAGAGTTGGATACCCTAGTACAGCAGGGACTAGCTCTAGCAGATGAGGCCTTGGTATAGTTTAGCCGATTTTAGTATAGTACTGGACTCTGTCTCAAGATTACTTTGGCTTGTTATTATTTGTTAGTTTTTTGTTTTGAGATTGTTGACTCAGAGATTTTGGACTCATATTATTCTGTGTTGGATTTTCATGATGATATTTATAAATCTTGTTGTCTTTATCTTTCAGTATTATTATCGTCATTCTTAGAGTTTGTGATTGAGTATATTATATTGTCATTGCTTGTCCTTCGTTCGGAGTTGACCATTCTCGACAGGTTTTGATATTATAATTATTGTTGGATAGTAGACCTAGACAGCGTTCTACGCCATTTCTGCGACGTAGGCTGGGACGCTGTTATGCACTCGTACCCTTACCTCGGGTGCAGGTCGTGACAGACCCCCTTCCCTGTTTAGCCGCTCGCTAAGAGCTCGCTACACATGTACTTTTACTTACCTGATTAGCTATAGTAGCTACATTAGCTACATTAGCAGCCCCCCTCAGTCGCTGGGGTGGGGCTCGCTGTATTAGCTGTATTTGTTTAACAGCAGGTGCTTGCTCGCTCCGCTCGCCCGTCGCTCGACTCCAGTCCGGGTAGGACAGTACGTTCCAGCTAGTGGTAGGAGGGAGCATGTTCGGCTTTCAGTTCTTCACTCCCCTCCAGCTTCCCTCTTACTCCACTCGTACCTCGTTCGTGATTCCTTGCTTCCGGGGCCCTCATTCATCCCTTTTGGTGATGGTTCAGCTTTCAGTTCTAGTTAGTTCTATTTGATTATCTGTCAACACGGATTGATATTACTGGATCCATTGTATACGAAACTTACCTTTTACATATCTGGCCTCTATTACTGGAACTATTACTGGAATCACCTACTGGCATCATCATGTTCTGGCTGGACTTGTACTTATTTTCGTGTCAGGTTATGGATTCACTTGTATTTGTTGGGCGGGGAAATATTAGAGTAGATATGTGAACATTTCCTATACTGGAAACACCTTCCTTGGAATTATACTGGAAAGATAGCCATCCCACACTTGGCCGAGTGTGCGATGTGCCGTATTACCTACAGCCGTTTACATGTCGATCTCGATATTTTAAAATACACTGTTAGAGTATAGTTTGGACTCATCCTGGATTCATTGATAACTTACTGGACTCGTCTTGTACTGGATTGATCTTGTATTGGATTGATATTGTATTAGACTCATATTGGGATTACACTTGACTTATATTGTACTGTCTGGACTTATCATGTTACTCTAGTTCAGCTAGCTTGTGTTACAGTCTTCCTTGCCATGTTTCTTCTCTTATTTTGTTACATTACTTCTCTTGTACTTTAATTGTTTCTCTACATCATTACATGTATAAAACTGTAATGTTCATCAATATAACTGTCTATAACTGCTTTATAGTCTTTGCTATTTACTTGGAATTTCTAGATGAGTTGTGCTCGTTCCATTCCTGACTGGATACGTTGACAAAATATTATAGATGCTTTCCCGGAGGACACTTTCCCTACTTACTATGAACCAGGAGATGGCTTAGCTACCTTTGGCCCTGACACTCAGGAGTGATCGGGAGACTAGCTAGTAGACTTGGTTTAGTTTTCATGTTTTAGAACTTGAATTGTAAAAATTTGAGATACTTATTTGTTTTGAGATTGTTTGAGATATTATTTTAGTAGTTTATTCAGATGTTGTTGTTTAAGTTTAGTTTAGTATTGGATTCTGTGTTATCTTATCGTGCTTAAACTGTTATTGAGTTATATCATATCATGTACTTGTCCTCCGTTCGGAGTTGAGATCCAAGATAGGTACATTATATATATTGCGAGAGTTGTTTAGTTGGCGACCTATAACAACGTTCTACCGCCAATTCTGTGGCGTAGGCCGGACGCTGTTACGTACTTGTACCCTTATACCGGGTGCGGGTTATGACACATTTTTAGTGATGGCCCACGCAGGTCGAGATTCACATTTAGTGCGAAGTCGTGGTAGTACGACGATTAGTTGTACTACTGCGCCTGCGGTAAGAGATAAGGAGAATAGGCTTTAGCGTGAGAGGTTACTCAATCACAGTTAGGACTACTTGAGAAGATTCCTAGGATGACCCTTGAGAATCTCATTATAACTATCTTGAAATTCGATTTTGACAGTTTTTGTCTACCTTCCTTGTTCATTGTTGAAATTGATTCTTGGTGTTCATTGTTGACTTGATTTTCTACCAAGATAAATCTTATGGGCTAGGTTGCCTCAGATATGAGATCTAGAATCTTCTACAGCCATATTAGCTGGTATGGCGATGAGATACAGTCTGATTTTGGATGTATTTCTCGGGTGTGGGAATTTAAGGTTTTCGCAGCCAAGCTAGCGGCAATACGAAAATTTTAAATACCATAATTCTAGAGGTATGTACCTTAGTTACGGACTCTATGGATTGTCGATGTCGTACTTAATGGCGTAATAAGGATTTTGGTAACATGGTTTTGGATAGACGGGTATGATTATCAAATTGTAGAATAGATTCCATATAGAGGGTGCCCTAGGATGATGGAGTGGAATATCAATATGGATGTTACTTGAGTATTATGGATGAGATAGAGGGAGCTAGGCTACCTATGGTGCAGCACCATGCCCAGCACCAGAAGGGCGGGGCTTTTGCGCTGATGGTCGAGGAGCCCGGCGCTATAGGTGACGGGTTAGCAGGTCTGTCTTTCCTGTTCTTCTTCCCCACCTTGATGTGTGATTTTATTAGTACCTGTCAGAATATTCTTATGATATGCTAGATAGTATAGTGACCCTATTCGAGACTGTAAAATTATGACCAGTAGGATTATGATTGCATGTTATAGGATAGTTATTTCTCGACCTTGATTGATTGGGGGTTTGGCCTAGAAGGAGTACAATCACCTTAAATTTCGAGGACAAAATTCTTCTAAGGAGGGTAGACTTGTAAAAACCACTTTTCTAAAATGAGAATAATTTTGAACTTTTGTAATATTGATTTAAATAATAGGATTTAATTCATGTTAATAAATTTGGTGAATTTTAATTAATTTAAAACTATTTAAATTGGTGTTTTGTAATTTTGGTGTTTTGCTAGTGTAACCCTAGAATTGTTAAGCCTAGAGACTAACCATGACCATGGGGACCTAACCATGTAATTAGAATGACTAATTACAACTTTTTAGCCTAAGGATATTTTGGTCATTTTGTGACCTTTGAATTATTTAGGATTTTGATTAATTGGTAATGTGCTTATTGAGATATTAGGCCTTAAGCTAGAAATTGCCCTAATTTACATGTTAGTCATTAGCGTAGATATTAGATTAGAAGTTTCCATCATGACAAGGTTAGAAATATCTAGATATTAAGTTGAGGTTAGATATTTGTTAATGTTAGATATTTAGCTTAGGTCTTTACTAGAAAGGCTTGAATTAAACTAGCTAGAGGCCTTCAAACCTCATGAAACTTAACCCTAACCCTAGAAATGATCTTTGGTTGCCATCAAGAGATCCTCACCTCTTTATAAACACATATTGAGACCCCCCTTGCCTCTTTCATTAAACCTACAAACCCTAGTTTAATGTTCTTCCCCAAATCACCCCCAATTCTTTATTTCTTCTCCAAATTGAGCATAGTCTTTTGTATTGGACTCTCCTACAGTAGAGGATACTATTGGTGGGTAGCTAGCAAGGATTTAGAGGCTTGGGATCATTGCAAATTGGAGAAGGACCCTCATCCTTTAAGTTTTTTATTGAGATTCACTCTCAATAGGTAACACCTATCAAACTCATTCAAATTCTTGATTTCTTTCCATAGTTACATTCATTTAGGTGTCCCCTTGCTGTTGACCAAGTTTTATAGAAATTCGTGTCCATTTGGTATACGTATCGGACACGTATCGGTGTGCTATGTAAAGTGTTTGGTGAAATGCTCCAATGAATTGAATGTTAACCATTTTCAAAACTAATTTCATATTTGTATAACCTATTATGTGGGGATTTGATTTCAGTTTGACTGAGCATGATTTCGTGTCGTCTTCGTGTCCAAAATAGACACGGACATGCAGTGCAAGACCCTCGTGCGTTGTCCTGCTGCTCGAGTGCCATAACTCGATGTACACGACACCTTGACACGTAAAACTTGATGGACACGTAGGGGAAATGTCTGAGAACATGCCCCAAAGTTTCATTGGGTTTCGTAGAGTGGTTAGGGAGAAATCGAGGCTGCACTATCTCGTGCTCACTGTGCACGCGCATGAAATCACGCTCTAATACGCGTTGATTGACACAACACACATTAGACACGATATAGGCACTTGTATCCCTAGCCCTATACCTACCCTAGGGTTGGACACGAGCACGAGGCTCGAGGGTGGACACATGAGTCCCTGGATCCCTCGACACCTCAGCACGAGCCCCTACTGTCACTGTTTTCTGATATTGTTTCTATTTCGATTTTGGATACTTTGTGTCCTATTTTTGGACACGTTTGGCTTCCTTAGGACCCGTGGGGTATGTCCCTACCTCTGTACACTTTGTTCCCTAAATATATTTTGAATTTACTTTGATTGGGTTTCAATTAATGTTCAATAAGTTTCCTATTTTTTTACAGATTTGATTTGATAATTCCTGAGATAAATTGGGTTTGATTTCTAATTATTCATGAGTTTCCTATATATATATTGATGTTAGATTATTCCCAGTTTACTGATTTCTTTGGTTGATTTGGGTTTTGAAGAATTAAAATCGAATTTGTTTAGTGGCTGAGTTTGAATGTTAAAACTGAGAAATTGGACTTGTTCGAAAACTGAGTTGAACTAACTGAGACAAAAATCTGAGAAATAGTGTTAAGATGGTATTTTAGATACATTATTATAATGTAAACTGAATTGTTTTGAATAATGTTAACCTCTTAACAGGGAATGGGTTTTGTTTCGGTTGATATATATAACTGAGTTTTAGATTTCGAGTGGTTTTATGAAATGGGCTTCGATTTGATTAAAGTCTGATACATGTTAACTGATACACTATTTTCGAATTGGGGTTGAATGAACTATGGATAATAGGGTTTCAATTCAAATAGTTTTAAGTACACTGTTTTATGTTGTTTACAGTTTGGTATTTTGGGATTCAAATTCCTGAGATTGATACATATGGATTCATGTTGATTTTCCAGGTTTCTAGTTATGCAGCGATTTGGGTTTTGTTGATTTGAAAACGAATTTGATTTGGGTTTTATTGGATTGAGTATTAAATGAAAACTGAATAAATGTTGGGACTTGATTCTCATTTCCTGAGATACATGTAAGTATGCATGAATGATATTTATATATGAATGGTATGATGAATATATGTATGCATAATTAAATATAAAGTATGCATATTGTTAACCTCAATTCTAGTCCATATTTTTCCTCTTTCTAATTATAGATAGTATATGAATGCACAATGTATGCATGTAAGTTTACATAATATATATGTAATGTATTAAGTATATAATGTATGCTTGTATGAATGTATGTATGTTTATATATATATATGTTATCATATTTTGTTTTATATATATATATATATATATATATATATATATATATATATATATATATATATATATGAACTGACCTACCTCCAGCAACAACAGAACTGATCGTTGCATTCGGTCTTCCATCGTCAACCTCATTTCACTCTTTCGATCGGATATCAATCGCCACGGACTACCTTCACCAAGGCAGTCCTCGCTTGCTTCATTTACGACTCGTTAACCGTACTTCCAGAAGAATTCAAGTCTCAGCTTGCTGCTTCTTCTATCAGGCTCAATTTCTTTCCTCGATCATCTGACTTTTTCGCTTTTTATCTCCAGGTACGGTATGGAGTAAGCTTAGGATATGGGATAATGCTGCTTTAAGGATGAACTATTGGGAGTCCTTACGAGGGCTAATTTTATGAATACTAGTTTATGCATGAATGCAATATATGTATGTAATATAAAGCATGTATGTATGTATATTACCTTATATATATTTGTATGCAAGTATGTATATAAATATGTATTGTATCTATAGGCTGTACTTTGTGATATTGTATATAGGCCTAGAGTATAGTTTACCCTATAGGATTGTTGTTTAGACTTTAGTTTGACTGGCCCTAGACTAATTTGACTTAGTTGACTAAGATTGACCTACTTGACCAATCCTAGATGTTGACTAGTTTGACCAGATTGACCAAGAGTTGACCTTGACCTAGATTGACCTAGAATCATGTAGAATGTATTGTAACTTCAATTATATTATTGAATACATCATAACCTATATTGCTTTAAATAGGACATTGTAACTCCAGTTCAGACATCTGATATTTATTAGTCATTCAGGGTATCAGGCGAGTACATTCTCTGATAGTTCTTTCATTTACTTGTCGATTACTGTATTTCAGTTCTAGTTAGTTCTATTTGATTCTCTGTCAACACGGATTGATATTACTGGATCCATTGCATGTGACACTCACCTTTTACATATCTGGCCTCTATTACTGGAACTATTACTGGAATCACCTACTAGCATCATCATGTTCTGGCTGGATTGTACTTATTTTCGTGTCGGGTTATGGATTCACTTGTATTTGTTGGACGGGAAAATATTGGAGTAGACATGTGAACATTTTCTATACTGGAAATACCTTCCTTGGAATTATACTGGAAAGATAGCCATCCCACACTTGGTCGAGTGTACGATGTGCCATATTACCTACAACCGTTTATATGTCGATCTCGGTATTTTAAAACACACTGTTAGAGTATAGTTTGGACTCACCCTGGATTCATTGATCACTCACTGGACTCGTCTTGTACTGAATTCATCTTGTATTGGATTGATATTGTATTTGACTCACATTGGGATTACACTTGACTTATATTGTACTGTCTGGACTTATCATGTTACTCTAGTTCAGCTAGCTTGTGTTATTGTCTTCCTTGCCATGTTTCTTCCCTTATTTTGTTATATTACTTCCCTTGTACTTTAATTGTTTCTCTACATCATTACCTGTATAAAACTGCCATATTCATCAATATAACTGTCTATAACTGCTTTATAGTCTTTGTCATTTACTTGGAATTTCTAGATGAGTTGTGCTCGTTCTAATCCTGACTGGAAACATTGACAAAATATTACAGATGCTTGCCCCGAGGATACTTGCCCTACTTACTATGAACCAGAAGATGGCTTAGCTACCTTTGGCCCCGACACTCAGGAGTGATCGGGAGACTAGCTAGTAGACTTGGTTTAGTTTTCATGTTTTAGAACTTGAATTGTAAAAATTTAAGATACTTGTTTGTTTGAGATTGTTTGAGATATTATTTTAGTAGTTTATTCAGATGTTGTTGTTTGAGTTTAGTTTAGTATTGGATTTTGTATTATCTTATCGTGCTTAGACTGTGATTGAGTTATATCATATCTTATACTTGTCCTCCGTTCGGAGTTGAGATCTATGACAGATACATTATATATATATTCCGTGAGTTGTTTAGTTAGCGACCTAGAACAACGTTCTACCATCAATTATGTGGTATAGGCTGGGCGCTGTTACGTACTTGTACCCATATACCGGGTGCGGGTCGTGACAACGTACCTGAGATGTTATTATAGTAGAGATCATGACCGTGTACCTGACCTGATATCCATGCCACGATATGGGCAGAGGACTTCATATGATTGACTGATTGACCATGTCCCTGACTTGATTGCTTGCACCCGTACGGGTACCATTCTATATGTACACTAAGGTGCTATCCTACTTGTGCACTGAGGTACTATCCTACGTATGCACTGAGATGCTATCCTACGTGTGCACTGAGGTGTTATTCTATGCGTGCACCGAGGTGCTATATGATTCTACATGTTATATGGCAGTGCATTCATCTTCCAGTACAGACATGGTAGTTGGACTTTAGTCTTAGCATAGTTAGGATTGACTGTTTGCTTGTTGTATTGCACTAAGAATGAATCACCATCTGGGACTCTGTGAGCCTATGTGGATTCGTACTTAGCATACTCGTGCTGAGGCACAACATCTAGAAGGATGACCATATGACCACGACATGTAATTCCAGGTAAATATAGAGTTTAACTAAGCAACTTAAATGGTAGAAGCAATATGAGGGAATGGAATCCCGAGATCGTGTAGTACTTGCCACCTCCAGACATTAGTCATAGCGTGTAGGCTGGCCGCCACGGATATTTTATACCGTCTACATTAGTGGATGACAGTATCCAACTATTATATGTATTATGCATTATAGGATCGATCTGTTTCGCACGGTGGCCTTACAAGGGATGGGTGCTTACCCATGTGTTATGCGTTATTATTTGGCCCCGTTAGCCCTGCTGGATCGGTACGATCCGAGGATTCCTATATTGCATTGTTGGGATAACTTAACCTCCGCATAGAAAGTCGTTGGCATTTAAGTGGCTGTTGATTACCTAAACTGTTTGGATTGCTGCTTGCTAAGCTGGCTAGTACGTAACGTTGTCCCGGTGTGGTGATTCATTCCCTTGTTCTTGTTTGATGTAGGGGTAGATCACTATTCTGATGACAGACTACGAATTCTAGTTGGTGATGCAGGTATTAGTGGATGTTAGGATGACTGTGATGATTATTGGTTATTTAGCCACATTAGTTGTTGGATTGCTACCTTATATTCTGAAATCATGTGTTGGTACCGCACGATCCTTTACCCTTATTACGTCTGTTCATTCATGTTATTCCTGTCATATATTTTATCCTGCTGGTTTTCTTTGTCCGTCCTTGAGCTTTCCTTATTGGTACTTGCTGTGGTTTGCCTGACCAACCCAGGATTGTTCCCAGATTGCCAGGGACCGACCCTATGGATCTTCCATGACTTGACTTGGCGGACGTGCTTCAATTCCATACCATGTAGGAACTGTGGGAAGGTATTCTTGTCTACATTATTTTTTATTATAGACTTCTTGATTATCATATGAGTATTTCGACCGTTTGATTCTACCTGCTTTCTACATGATTATCACTCTTACTGTTATTTCATTGTTATTGCCTATAGATATGAGATCAGATTTAGGTCATAGATTAATTGCATGTTAGGATATCCAACAAGATTGACAGTCGTAATCGTCGTATGACATCTTCGTACCTTATACGGTGTAGCTGGCCTACGTCTATCCCCATATTCTGGTACTGGGGCATGACAAAGCCCAACGCACAAATGTTATTAGGGTTTAAAACCCTAAACATCAACACAACAGAGAGAGAAGAAGCAATGTCTTCTCTCTAGAAAAGAAATAAAAGAATAAGGAAGAAGAGAGGTCAAAATAAAAAAGAAGTGAAAGTAGAGAGAGAAGGGTGTCGAACAGGTAGACAAGCAGGGACTCACCGAAGTCGTCGTACGAAGGCGACGCCAGCCCGGAAGAGAGGCACGGCGGCCAACCACGGCGGATCCAGTTGATGGAGTTCCGGTGACTCGTCACGACGAGCGGTGGACAACTTTGAGCTCGGTGAACTCCAACTAAAGGTATACGGTGGCCGGATATGACGATCCGGTCGACGCGTTAGGTCTGGCACGATGGCGGTGAACTAAGGCGAAGACGGCTCTGTAAACTAGATTCGATAGATCTGATAAGATCTAGTCACGGCGGTGGCAAGGTCAAGGTCGACGGCTAAGGTTCAGATCTGGCTTGAGCCACCCCAAATCTAGAGGCTGCGACCACGGACTGGAGCAGCCGGTTGGCGAGCTCCTCGACGGACAGAGTTTGAGATGTGGTTACTGGTGACGATGTGGTTACTGGTGACGATGTGGTTACTGGTGTATTGTCATGGGGGTTAGAGTTTGAGAGGCATGGAGAGGGTGATACCCGATCTGGGGATGGAAGGGCGGAGGAGACGGTGGAATGGCCAGAATGACAGTAGAGTGTCGCTGGTGGTGTGGCGATGGCGATCAGGGAGGAGTTTGGCCGGTCGATTTGTGGTGATCGTGGGTGACTGATCTCCGGTGGTAGGGTGGTCCGACAGAAAGGAAGATGACGGAAACAAGGAGGTCAGGATCAAAATATGGAGGGGGAAAAGTCAGGTGTGGGAGGTTTCACCAGAGTCCGGCGGCGAAGCATGGCGGATAGCAGCGAGCTCGGCCGGAGCAGAGTGGAAACAGTGGCAGAAGAGTGTGATGTGCCAGAATATTTTTGTAATAATATAACAACTGGGGAACACCCCCAATATTTATAATAAAATATTAGTGTGTTCTCCAAGTCAGCCCTAGGGCACAACCAATAACTATTAATAGATCTAAGGTTATTAGTAAAAGTCAGTAACTAATTCTGCTAACTAACCACTAATTAGTTACTAAATAATCTAGTATTGATGTACTACTAATCAGTTAGCAAATAATCTAGTACTGATGTCCTCGCAAGTAATTTGGTAGTGTGCATATAATAGGATAAGCTTGAAAAAAAACTAGAGCTCCAATCTAGCTAGACGCTAACAAAAACTACAGCTAACTTAACTTGTTCCTAATATTAAAATAATCTTAATGCTTAACTAACAAGTAGGTAAATATATAACAAACATATTAGTTCATACAATAAACAAGGACCCACCCTTTTGAATACATCTTCTCTAGTATAGATATTGCTTCAAGAGCAATGCATACAACCATTTCAGTTGACATTCTACATAGGTCAGAAGAAATGTAAGAGCTTGGGTTAAAACAAAACTTAGAAAAATAATAGCAACCAAGGTATAGCAACTAATGTATGAGCATTATTGTTCAAAACATCCCATAAACTAGGCCCCTACCTATCCATAATCCTTCATTATTAATGGTGTTAGTACAATAATATCTGTTAAGATACTGAAAGATTCAGTAACCCAATAGCATAGGCCCACAATCCAAGCTCCAAAGTTTGATGGGCAATTAGAATAGCTAGCCCATAATCCAGGTCCAAGCTTAGTAGACTCACAATAATAAAATAATTCAAAAATAAAAATAATTAATAATAATAATCAAAATTTGAAATAAATTTACAATAATCTCGAAAATTACAATATTGATTTCAAAATGGGATTTTAATTTAGGAAAAAAAAATTTATAACTCAAAAATTTTCAAAAGCAAAAATTCTGAATCGAGCTAGTTACAATATGTTATCAAACAAACCATAGTATATATCTCTATAGATGTAGTAAATATCACGTAGTATGAGAATACAACTCAGCATGATATTTCATTTACGGGAGTATATAGGTACAAGTAGATTTTATATTATTACGCTTGCGTGTCTACGTGTCCGTGTCCTACGAGTCCCAAACTCAGACATTCAACTTCTAAATATTCTAGGTTTATCATGTCTATTTCTAGTTGATATACAAGAAAAGCTGATCAGTTCGTGTTACTCCATCGCAAGGCCTTACAATGTGAGAGTGTGAATGCTTAACTCACTTTCCATAATGTGTGTAATTCGTGTATATGCCTTTTTGATTAAAATTTAATTAGGTGTATTAAGTGATATATCTCTTGTTTCCTGTGGGAATAGCCGAACTACTAAGCACCATGCCATCATACAACAGCCTGATCCCGGGTCTTGGGATTATTTTCGAAAAACTAGTCAAGTATGATCCAATATTATTTTCCAAATTGCATCATCATATAGGCAAAATTGAATTATGAATGTGTAGTGGCTGTTAGTCTACAAAAATAGTTTGGACACTAATGAATCACTAGATTTAGGATCACGGTAGAGTCATATTCTACGTTTACACTATAATACTTACTTATGATTTGTTTATTTTAACTTCTATATGAGTATTGGATCATAACTTTCCAATCATATATTATTTTATTTTATTTTATTTTATCGTTCTTGAATCGAGAACTTGTATGTCTTTGATGACCTAGTATTTGTTCATTGGATGGAGAGACACTTCTGTTATATAACATGGATAAGTTTGAGGAATAATATATGCTGATGGTAGAATAATAGGTTCTTTTGTGTAGTTGTATAGTCCTTTATGTATATTATCTTTTGAAACAGAACTAGAATTCTAATATATAAATATAAATGATTTATGTTTGTAGGTGTAAATTATTTTCAGTTTATCAATCATTTAGCTTTGGCCATACTTTTGTCCTAAAACTTTATAGGTGACAATTACGATTATGGATATGGTGTATTCATACGACGCGTAGTCTAGAATGTTTGTTATGTACTTGACTTGTCATATTCTGGGAGCAGAGTGTGACACATACCGAAGTCTACTTTCCGGAAGTCATTCATGGTATCGAATTGTGAAAGCTCTCTAAATTGCTATGCTAGTGATTTTGGAATAATGTTAAATCAGGGGTAGTATCTAGAAGTGCACTCACTTAACCTTAATATACTCTCTTTTAACTCATGTGCAATTTTGTACTACATTTGGCACCCTAGAAGGTTTTAACATGGCACCCATATCGGGTTGATCTTAGATATTTTCAAAGTTCTGAAGATGTATCGACTTTGACTGATCATTTTTTTTCTTTAGGGTGTGTTTGGTAGGAGATAAAAGTGGAAGGAAGGAAAATAGAGGAAGAAAAAGTGGAGGAAATGATTCATTTTATATTATTTGGTATGGAATGAAAAGTGGAATGAAGGAAAAATAGAGGGATTAATTCTCCCTTATAACATAATAAATTCAATCCCTCTAAGAGTGGGAGGAAAAGTGGAGGCTTTTATTAGTTAGCAATTGTACCCCCATATGAATTGCATTATTTAAAAATAGTTAATGAAGTCAAATGATAAATAAGTGTTTTATTTGAGGATAGAATTGGTAAAATCAATATTATTATTATTTTTTACTTTCTTTTCTTTCATTTTTCTTTCCATAACAGACAAAGGAAAGTGCATCTCTTCTCTTTTCCATCCTTCCAACCAAACACAAAGGAAGATATGATTTTTCCTTTCCATGTGGAAGGAAATATATCCTTCTCTTTTTCCTTCCTTCCACTTTTCTATCTTTGACATAGCCTTAGATTACGATTTTTTCCACTAGATTTTCTAAATCAAAATTTTTTGTGAGGTCAACCTATATTTGTATATCCCTATAAGCTTTAGTTAATATACTACCTAAAGACTGATGTCAATCATCCCTGGAGATTGAAGATGATCATTCATGAAAACTGATGCAGATTATATATTGAATTGAGCATGCCCAACGGGGAGTGTTGGAGTTCGTTATAACTACCTAGGTGATTGTCACAATAATATATACCCATCTCATAATGGTATGCTTATTATCTCTTACTAGGCCGTTGTAGTATATTTAGAGTGGAAAACGCATAGAAGGGTTCCTTCCCACATTACAAAATACATATTTTCTCTTTCTCCATCTCTTTATTCTCATAAAAGTTTCCGAAAAACTCTAATAATAATTTACTACAACATTAACCACAAACTAAAAATCAAATACTATTTTATTTGTCTTTATTTGGGTCCAAAAAAGGGAGAAATATTCTCTTTCCACGTAGGAGCAATGAGAATATCCTCCATATGATTGTGGGCATGACTAATTGTCATATTTTATTGTACTAAAAAAGGCCATGGAAAACCAAAATCATATAAGAAAGACCGATAGTTGTTGGTGAATCTGTCTTCTAAGAAAAATATGTCAGTGGCTACCATGTCCACAGTGTCGAATTTTAGATTTTGAGATCTGAGACGAACTAAAAAAATGGTGCCCTCAAAGCTTAATGTTCATATTTTTTTCAGTCAATGATGACATAATAGTGTTATCAAGAAAAATTCAAGAAATAAAACGATAAATATAATATAATATCCAAAATAATATATGTCCTAATAAATAATACTGAAGATGTTGCAAATGACCTCTAGTCTAGTGGTTAAGAGAGATACATGCGGCCCAAGTGGTCGGGAGTTCGAGCCTCAGTGGAGGTAAGTTTGCCAGAATTACCCGTTGTTTCAAAAAAAAATACTGAAGATGTTTCAAACCAAAAAATAAAACTAAAGTCTTAGATATTAAAATTCAAGAATAAGATCAAAATTTATTATGTTGTTCAATTACCTCCAAAAGAGAGAGAGAGATCATTACAAGGACAGAAGGGTAGAGAAGATTGAGAACGACGGAGGGAGAGAATTTTAACATAGATTGCAACAATTTTTTTTACTATGACTAACTGACTTGTCTCTTGGTATTCTTGTATATCTCTACTATTATAAAGTGGCTTCAGAACGGCTCATGATTGAGCCGTCTAAGCCATGTGTATATCATCAACCTTTAATTTTAAAAATAAATTAAATTATGTACAAGATTGTTGAAAAAAATTTAAATTTGCTATATATATTCAATATGGAGAATTGAAATCAACCACACAAGAAAATACATTCCACCTTAATCACATGAGTTAGCAGATATTCGACTATAATTGAATAACATTCTTATTAGACGTAATTATACGTACAAAGCACGTGCATTTATGATGTTTAGATATCCTATAATAAAAATATTTCATGCGGACTAAAAGTATTAGAATTAACTATTGAACTTTAGGTTTTTGGGCACGACTATCCGCAACCCATAACCTACTGAGCACACACACAAAAAAAATCCTATCCTACCCCTCCCCCCTGCTCCCCTCCCGACCCCTCCTCCTCCTCCGGGGTCGGGGGGTTGGGGGAGGAGGAGGGAGGAGGAGGAGGAGGAAGGTCGGGAGGAGGAGGGGTCGAGAGAGGAGCGGGGGGGGGGGGGGGGGAGGGGTAGGATAGGAATTAAAAAAAAAATTGGGTGTGCTCAGTAGATCATGGGATGCAGAGAGCCGTGCCTGGGGCTACAAATGAGCCAAGCCATTTACGAGCTGCTCGAAGCTCGGCTCGATAAAAGCTCGTTTGAGCTCGGTTCGTCTAGTAAAGCTGAGTCAAGCTTTATTTTTGAGCTCGTTTAATAAACAAGCCAAGCTGATCAAGCTGAGAAGTACTCGGCTCGATTGAGCTTGCGAGCTGGCTCGTTTATGAGCTTGCGAGTTGGCTCGTTTAGAAGCTCGTTTGTTCTTTGTTGAATTCTAATTATATATATTTGTATAACAATATGGTTGTGTGTATTATATATTTGTCCTTAATAGGTGATATTAAGGAACTCTTTTTAATTAAATTTTTATAAATAAATTGTTAATATTTCAGAAACTTGAATTCAAACCTAACTAGCTTGAAATCAAGCTCGTTAAACTTGAAATCAAGCTTAATGAGCTTGAAATAAAGTTGAGCCACAAGCTTGATTTCAAGCTTATCGAGTTTGTTTATAAGATTGACTCAAGCTTCCTTATCAAGCCAAGCTCAAGCTCAAACCAAGCCAAGCTCAAGCTTAATATAAACAACCTCGAGCCAAGCTCAAGCTTCAAAATTAAAAAAAACTTATCAAGCTCTAGCTCGAATAATTCTAGTCAAGCCAAGCTCAAGCTTACAAAAGCTTGGCTCGGCTTGACTCGGCTCGTTTGCAACCCTAGCCGTGCCCAGCTTTAGTTCACAAGTGGACTTTCATGCATTAAATAATAGAAAAAAGGCAAGTTATATGGACGCATCAAAATATGATCATGGCTAGCCCATTTTGAACTTTGGTTTATTTACAAGTTTGTCATTGAAGAAAATGATCATGGCTATCCCACTCTTTGGTATAAAAGTCATTTTTTCTAATTTTGCTCTTCTTCTTCCTCAACTCATCCAAGATGAGGAAGAACAAGAAGAACAAGAAAAAGAAGAAGAGGAAGAAGAACAACAACAACAACAAAAATGAGAATTTCGATAGAATTTAAACCCTAATTTTCTTCCTCAACTCATCCTCACTATCTCCAAGTACAATGGGGTTTAAACCTTAATTTTCTTCCCAATTCGAATTTCGAATTTCGATTTTCAATTAATGGAGAAGAAGAAAATGAGAAGAAAACACCCAAAAATTAAACCCTTATTTTTTTTTTTCTCATTTCCAATTTTGATGGCTTTGGGCTCCTCATAATGTACAAACCCTAATATTAGTGGAAACCATAATATTGATGTTTCAACTAGTGTAAACAAGGACTGCCCAATTTTCTGGCAGTCCTACAAACTGAATGGACTGCCAGAAAACTAGACAATCCTAAGTCACAGCGTGTGAAACAAAGGACTGCCCATTTTTCTGGCAGTCCTTACTGTATGTAGAAAAAATTTCAGACCTACATACAGTAAGGACTGCCAGAAAAATGGACAGTCCTTTGTTTCACATGCTGTGACTTAGGATTGTCTAGTTTTCTGGCAGTCCATTCAGTTTGTAGGACTGCCAGAAAATTGGGCAGTCCTTGTCGACGCGGAGTTTTCTCATTCGTTCATACTTGGATTTAATTTAAATGGGTAATTCTCTACTCTGAATGTAGTTTAATTCATTCAAATGGACTACAAACAATTGAAATAAACAATGTAATTGATGCTTGAATTTTTCAAATTAATTTTTAGGGTTTTGGAAACAACTAGAGAAAGAATTTGGGTGCTTGAATTAATTTCTTTAAAATAGGAGGATGGTGGAGGAGAAGAGGAAGATGTTGGGAATTGAGGAGTTGTGGATGAGAAGAGGAAGATGTTGGGGATTGAGGAGAGGTAGAGGAGAAGAGGAAGAAGAAGAAGAGGGGTGAGGATTTTGGAAGATAGAGAAGAGATTTTGTAAATGAAGGAGAAAAAATGGGTTTGGGAGAGGGGGGGGGGGGGGGGGGGGGGGGGGGGGGAGGGAATTTGGGACAGCCAATAATCAAAATTTTGGACTAACCTAGTGAAAACCACAAAAATTTGGACTAGCCATGATCAAAATTTGATGTGCCGATATAAGTTGCCAAAAATATGATGGCGTTCATGGGCCTCAAGTCTAAGTCCGGGCCTGCATGTCCATCTTCCCTCTCTTTCTAGAAATTTCTCCGATCGAATCCACTCTTAAATTTCGTCACTCTCCCCCTAGTTCTAGAGTTTCTTCTTCTCAATTTGGAAAATTATGAATCTGGGAATTTGCCGATTTGAATTCTCACGGATCTGGTGGTGTTGATATGATCCAGTGATTCTCGATGGACATGTGCTTCGATTTCCTGGAATGGTTGGGTCCGGACACCTCGACGAGCGTGCTCATGATTCTCGACGACCCCGCCGACCTCGTCCGCCTCAGCGCCGTCTCCCGGTCCTGGCGCCGGTTCGGTGAGCCCATCCTTCGCTCCGTCCCTCTTTCGATCTTTGTCGCTTTGAGCGGTTGTGTATGTTGTAACGGATGTGGTTACTGCACGATACGGACACGGGAACGATTTTGGCCTGTCCTGGTTGTGTGTGTCGTGTCGAGTACGAGTCCGACACTGTCCGACTCGCGGCACCTGTTTGGAGCGTCCGCACTGTGTCGCAACTATACATAGAAATATAATTAGGATTAACTTCTTTCCACTGTAGCCACCATTTCTCTATACTTTCTGGCCGAGTTCATCTTTGTAGACTCTTCGCTCTCGAAGATGAAGATCTCTAGTATGAATTCTCTCTCTGCAAACTGACCATATTAGAATCTTTACTTTCAAAGGCAGCTTCCAAAGTTTACATTTATAAGAGCATTTAACCCACTAGAATTCAGAAAAGAATAAAAAGAATTTACAGTACCGAATTATTCCATCTCTAAATCACCTTATCAACCATACTGAAATTATAAATTCGTAGTTAGACAGAAGTTGCATTAGTGCTAAATATTCACTAACATATTTTTTATTAATGGCTGTAGGATACAGTCATAAGTGAGCAAATAGTTTCATGTCCCAGCATCGGACTACGAAGAACGAGAGTATGACTTGGTTAACTATGCGCTATGGAGTATACCAACATTCCAAAGTACGGTCATGGTTGTACAAAGACAAAGGGGGTAATCTACAAACAATCAGTCTGTCCTATAACTTATTAGCCTATGTCTCAATGCGAACAAACAAGAAACAATAAAATATCTCATAGTATAAAAAGTACTAAGGCATCCCAAACACTATATTATTTATGATCATGAAGCTAGTACACAATGAGATACTAGCATAAGTGTCAATAATGCATCGTAACAAAACTAACTGCACTCTAGTATATACAACTATGGTGTCCGAAGATGGGATCATGCTCTTAGATGTAAGGTCTTAGCACTTGTCATGTGGCTAAACATCCAAAAGAATAGTGTACTGATAATGTGGCTAAACACCCAAAAGAATAGTGTACTGATATAAAAGAGTTGATGGAGAAGAAAACCACTCAGACACCCTGGGATTGACCCATTAGTTTTGTATGACCAGATCTTGTAGCCGAGCTAAAGAATCTACCGAAGCTTTCCCTTGATGTAAAGCACGAGGAGGTCCTCATCATAAGAGCTGACCTCCTCGTGCTTTACATCAAGGGAAAGCTTCGGTAGATTCTTTAGCTCGGCTACAAGATCTGGTCATACAAAACTAATGGGTCAATCCCAGGGTGTCAACCCCCAAATAGCAAGTACCACAAAAAAGCTCGAAGAGAGTTTGAAAATCGAAATAAAAAACATAACAAATCTAGCATACAACATGTATCCTAAGCATTGGAAAATAAAGCATGAAGTGCGAGAGATCAATGTGGTACCAGTGAATGATCTCAAAAAGTAACAACATGAATGAAAGATAGCTACAACGGAAATAAAGACAAAACCAAAACAATCAACATATCACGGCCAAACAAGTCATATGGCTTGCTGTAATTATCTAGCTAAGTTATCATATATATATATATATATATATATATATATATATGAAAAATGGCGAAGGCGGACGCGAACCCGAACCCTAGCTCTGCTAGGGCATCGCCTAATCGCAGCGAGGAGGCGGCCAACCGACCTCCGGACCGGGGGAAAGGCAAGGGGGTGGCGGTGGGGGCCGGCGGCGACCGACTGGAGGCGGACGGCGGCGACCGGCCGCCGGAAAAGTTGACCACGGCTGCAGTTCGTGCGCGTTCGAACGCTGGCGGCCAGGGGGGCGGCCGGGGGGATCCGGCGAACCCCCCCCGGGGGCGGGCGAATGCCGGCGACCCACCCCAGGTGGGGGGGGGTGGCCGGGGAGGGCTGCGGACGGCGGGCACGGGTTCGGCCAGTGTTTCGAGGGCGGTTGCTCCGGGGGGCTCCTCTATGGTGTTCACCGCCCAAAGGACTTCGACTGGATCGGAGGATGGACAGAGTGAGGAGGGGGCTTGGACTACGGTTCAAAATCGGAGGGTAAGACGAGGAGGTGGGCAACGATCGCAAAACTCTGAGACTAGGAGGGGCTCAGCTTCTACGCAGGAATCGGACAGGAGGTCAGGGATAGCCAGGAGAACAGGACCAACGGTGGGCCAGGCGCACACAGGGGCACGGGAGGGACTAGCCAGGACTACGTGGAGGCCTCGAGCGACTGAGTCCGCAGGGGCGGCTGGCCCAGTTATCGGGGGGAGAGGGACTGCTACGAACATGAGTGCCCGGCCGACTCCGACGATCCTGCCTCGAAGTTCGGACCCGCGGCCTGTATCCTGGGCTGATGCGTGCAAGGTGGGGGTTGCAAAGACTCCGGCATCGATGGAGTATGTTGCGCCTATGGCGGTTGGGGGTGAGCTCTGTGCCGACTTTCCGGCTGTGAAAGTGGCGAAGGTGACGGCATTCTGGGAGAATACCTTAGTGTTATATGTGTTGGGTAGCAAGCCCTTCTACGGGCAGATCCTGCCTCGAAGTTCGGGCCCGCGGCCTGTATCCTGGGCTGATGCGTGCAAGGTGGGGGTTGCAAAGACTCCGGCATCGATGGAGTATGTTGCGCCTATGGCGGTTGGGGGTGAGCTCTGCGCCGACTTTCCGGCTGTGGAAGTGGCGAAGGTGACGACATTCTGGGAGAATACCTTAGTGTTATATGTGTTGGGTAGCAAGCCCTTCTACGGGCAGATCCGAGGTTATGCGGATAGAGTCTGGCGGCCGAAGGGTAGCATGGAGTTCTTCTCCAAGGAGAACGGCTTCTACTTCGTTAAATTTGGGATGGCAGAAGATGTGGCTCGGATCCTCCAGGGAGGGCCATGGACGTTTGATGGACGCCTCATCATACTGAAGCAATGGTCCCCTGACTTGAGATATGAGAAGGAGGTGCTGAATGTGGTGCCTGTGTGGGTTCGGTTCCCTGAATTTCCGGTTCGCTTCTGGAGTGTCCCCCTTCTTATGAGACTTGCCAGCCTCATTGGCAAGCCGATTAAGGCGGACGATGCCACCGCCTTCAGGACTAGATTGATGTATGCTCGGATATTTGTGGAGATTGATGCCAGGTTGGACCTGCCAGAGCAGTTGAAGTACCGGACCCCTACTGGCCAGATCCTTATGCAGAAGGTGGAGTATGAGTGGGTTCCCCCCAGATGTCCGGCGTGTGTCTGCTTTGGGCATCTCCCGAGTGCTTGTAGGCGTGGAGGAGCTTCTGAGGTGGTGACGGAGGAGGTAGTGCAGGAGACAGGTGGTGTAGTTAATACCCCTGTAGTTGACGAGACGGGCCTGATGGAGGATGAGATGGAGGCAGACCCTCCCTCCGTCTCTGGGGAAAACGAGGGGTCTCCGACGGAGATCTTTGCCGGAGCGATGGTTGAGTATACGGGGACGAGGACTATGACCACCAGGAGTACGGGACAGGAGGACAGGCGAAAAGGAGAGGATAACACCTTAGCACTTCAGGTATACAGTCGGAAGCGCCAGGCTACGGAGTCGCATAGTGAGGACAGCGGACTAGGTGGGGCGGAGAGAGTGTGGAAGGTCAACCCTAACTGGGTAGCGGTCCTAGCTCAGCCTCTTCTTCAGGGGGATAGAGATGAGGAGTCCAGAGATATGGAGGTTGCACTCTCCCCGGGTGCACCTTCAGAGGATGTTCAGGGGACCCTACCCGCGGAATAGATGTCGGCCCTTGCCTGGAATGTCCGGGGGGGTGTTCTCTGGGAAGATGGAGGGAGATTAGTGAGGTGCTGAGGAAGGAGAAGTGTGAAATCTCGATCTTACTAGAGACTAAGATCAGGGGGGCGAAAACCCTGTCTCGTAGAACTCCTAAGGACTGGGTCCAGCTCCACAACCTTGGTCTCTGTGATATGGCGAGAATCTGGGTTAGATGGAACGGAGCTAGTTGGGAGGGGGAGGCGGTTTTCATGACTGACCAGCTGGTGGCTATCTCCTTCACCAACAAGGGTGGTTTCCGATTCTTACTTGGTGCTGTCTATGGGCACAATGACAGAAGGCTGCGGGAGGTCTTGTGGCAGGATATCATTAGGCTGAGTACATTGGCGGTGCATCGTCATCTCCCCCTGCTTATTATGGGAGACTTCAATGCCACGCTATACAGGGGGGAGAAGCTGGGGGGGCGGCCGGTGCCGGATCATATTCTATCAGACTTTCAGTCCTGTCTTCTCCAGTCTGGGCTCAGGGATCTGGAGAGGGTGGGGCACATATGGACGTGGCACAACAAGGCGGTGGTTAGTAGGGTGGCTTGCCAGCTCGATCGTGCTTTGGGGAACAGTGATTGGTTCCGCCTATTTCTCGCTGCTGTGGCAGAGGGACTTCCTGCGGGGACCAGTGACCATTCGCCGATCCTGGTGCGCTTCGTGGAGAGTCCCAGAGGGAGAGCCCGTCCGTTCCGGTATGACAACAGTTGGTTCCTATCGCCTGGCTATGAGGAGACTGTGGCGGGGGGTCTTTGTCAGGATGTGGTCGGCACTGCTCAGTTTTGTATGGTTCACAGGCTGAAGAAGACCAAACGCGCCATCAGAGACTGGGTGAGGGCTCTCCCCCGGACCTCCTTACAGGAGAAGGAGGCGGAGTTGAGAGTCCTGCAGTCAGACCTTCAGGGAGACATGATGAGTGGAGAGATGGCGGCTAGAGAGAAGAAGATGGCTGCAGAGGTCAACACCTTGCGACTCCAGCAGGAGATTAGTGCGGCCCAACGGGCCAAATGCTCCTGGCTCAAGGATGGGGACCGCTGCACCAAATTCTTCTATGATGTCATTCGGGCTCGCCAGCACCGGAACTGCATCCAGAGACTCCTAGGCAGTGATGGGCGTCTTGTGACCGACCAGGTTGCTATCCAGGAGGAGGCTGCCCGGTTCTACTCTGAGCTCTATCATCAGACGGACTATCCCACTGTATTTCCGCAGCTGACTACGAAGACGTTGATTACTGAGTATGGCAACAGTCTTCTTATGGCTCCTATCCGGATGGCGGAGGTGGAGACGATTGTGATGCAGGCTGATGCTTCCAAGTCCCCTGGGCCGGACGGTTTCTCCAGCGGCTTCTACAAGCGTCATTGGGGTGCCCTCAAGGCACAGGTTCTAGAGGCTGTTCAGGTGTTCTTTGAGACGGACAAGCTCCTGAAGGAGCTGAACCACACCTTCCTGACGCTGGTGGCCAAGAAGGAGGGGACGACTTCTCTTGCTGACTTCAGACCGATTGCTTGCTGTAATTATTTGTATAAAATAATTACTCACCTTATGTGCAGGAGGATGGAGGACGCTATGCAGGGCCTGGTTTCTTGGAATCAGGCGGCATTCATCAAGGGGAGGTCTATTGCTGAGCATAGCCTGCTGGCTCATGAGATGATTCGGGAGTTTCACAAGCCAGGAGGGATGAAAGCGTGTGTGAAGCTCGACCTGAGGAAAGCCTACGACACCGTCAACAGGGACTTCCTCTGTCATTTGATGGGTGCGATGGGCTTCTCCGAGACATGGGTGGACAGAGTCAGAGAGTGCATCACCTCTCCTACATTCTCGGTTCTTATTCAGGGTATTCCATACGGGTTCTTCGGCAGCAGCAGGGGGCTTCGACAGGGGGACCCGCTTTTCCCCTACCTTTTCACACTCGTGATGGAGTATTTTACCTGTCTGATGGACATCGCGGTGCATCGGGAGAGGATTGTACCGATATACAGCAGGGTCTCACCGGTGGTCTCACATCTCATATATGCGGATGATCTATTGGTATTGATGAGGCCTTCCATGCGAGGGATGAGAGAGCTTGCGGTGGTGATGGAGGAGTTCGGACAGTTATCGGGTCTTCGGTTGAACAGGGACAAGAGCAAAGTTTACTTCAACAACTCTTGCACTTTGAAGGAGGAACGGGCCCTGGAGCTTGGGGTGGATAAGGGTGACCTCCCGGTGAAATATCTGGGGGTGCCCCTATCTGTCAACTACGCGAAGGAACGAGAATGTCAGAGTCTGGTGGACTTTGCGCACTGGAGGGTAGAGGGCTGGCAGGCGGCTGGCCTATCTTTTGGAGGGCGCATTGAGCTGGTTCGATCGGTTATATCTGCTATTGCTTTGTTTTGGCTCCAATCTATTATGGTACCTTTGGCTACTATCCGAAAGATTGAGGGCATATGTGCCAAGTTCATATGGCATGGGGGGATTCATGCCATCTCTTGGGAGCAGCTCTGTCGTCCTAAGAAGGAGGGAGGTGTGGGTCTGCGTTCTCTAGTATCTGTCAGGGAGACGGCGGGGATCAAGCTGACGTGGAGGTTCCTTCAGGGAGGTTCTCTTTGGTCGGCATGGATGTCTAGTCGGTATCTCCGGGGTAAGAACTTCTGGGTATGTGAAATTGACAACAACTTCTCTGTGTCTTTCAAACATATCCTGAGGAACCGACTTGTACTTCGGAAGGCTATTCGGAGGAAGATGAGGGAGGGAGGGGAGACGGACCTATGGCTTGATCCGTGGATTACAGGTCAGTCTCTTCTGGAGATTCTGGGTTCACAGACGGACGGTGTGGCGTACAGAGGTCTGACTTGTAGGCACATCATCAGGGGAGGGGTCTGGAGGCCCGAGGAGTATCGTTTCACTGCTCAGTTAGGAGGGGAGATCAGGCAGGTGCAGATCACTCCTGCTGTTCTGTTTGACGTCTGGGTTTGGGCCCCTCCCGGCTACACGGAGGGTGCTGGAGAGTTTAGATTTAGCAGCTGCTACGATCTTGTTCGTTCCCACTTCGATGAGATCGAGGAGTATGACTTTATCTGGGGGAAGGGCCTTGCCAGGAAGATGCAACTGTCTGCATTTAAACTGGTGCTGTGCCGGTTGCTTACTAGGGACAGACTGCTTCGGTTTGGGGTCCCAGTTCCTGACCCGAAGTGTGTTTTATGTGAGACAGAGAATGAATCAATTGGGCATCTGTTCTTTCAGTGCCATGTGGCGTGGAACATCTGGGCAGAGCAGAGCCGGAGATACTTGGGAGGGGTGGGGAGGGAGCGTGACTTCAGAGAAATCCTTAAGTGGATTGGAGATTGCAGGAGCCAGGAGCAGAGCTGGGCCAGACGTGCTAGATTGAGGCTTGCTACATCAGTTTGGCATGTCTGGAGGGAGAGGAACCGGCACATTTATGAGGGACTGTCCACCCCACTGGTGGGCATCCTTCATAACATTGAGTCGGATGTACTAGTAATGTCCCCCTGAGTTGGGACTGTATCTCTATGTTGTAACCTTATTGCGATGATAGTGAAATAAAATTTACCCTTTTTCCAAAATATATATATATATATATATATATATATATATATATATATATATATATTCCATTTTTACCAGTCTTTCTAGTATCACAAGTTACCAAATATAAAAGTTTCTTACATCAAAAACATAAAATAAATGAAAAGGAAAGGAAATAAACAAAAATATAGCAACAAAATAGGTCGAAAAAAGCAAAAACAACAAAGGAAAAAAAGCTTAAAAAAGGCTTACATGTTTTACAACACAAACATAAAGTAAATGAAAAGAAGAAGAAACAAACAAAAGAAGACAATAAAAGTAGAAAAAACAGCCCAAAAAACATCAAACAAGAGAGACAAAAACAACAAAAAGCTAGTATATAAGCTTACAAATTAACAAAATATAAATTTTTACATGTTTTACATCAAAAACAAGAGAAAAGAAATAATAAGAAACAAAAATAACAAATAGCAACTAAGTTTTGGAATAAAGTAAAATAACAGCCAAAAAAGAAAATCTAAAACATCGAAAATTCAGCAAAAGCAACAAAATAAAAAAATTGAAACAAAATAGGCTTACAAATTAACAAAATACAACAAAAATAAAAACTAAATTACATAGGTGGATCCCGATGGCGTCGTGTGGCTGGCGGCAAGCGGTGGTTGTTGAGGAGCTTGAACAAAGAAAATAGGAGGCAGACAAGGCATCGGTCGAATTTGGCTAGGGTTAGGAATGCTTCTTTTTAAAATTAGGATCGGGTCCAAAATCCGACTTGCCCCCCTCCCTTCAGACATGCATGCCTTGTGGGAGGAATGCCTTGTGGGCCTTGCGCCTTGGGCGGAGTCACACGCCTCATGCGCGCCTTGGCCAATGCACTGCGTCTGGGGATGAAGTGAGGCGCGTCTCAACATACATGCCTTATTCATGCTTTTTCAAACAATGCTTTATTTAGCTTTGTTGACTTTATTGGGTTATGTGCTCCTTTTATGAGTTGTTTCTTTCTTTTGCTCCTCTTTACATTTCTCACCTTGTCTTCCTTCCCTCCATCCCATCTCCACCACAACGCATACTTCTTGTGTCAATGTGTAGTGCTATGTTACTTGGAGTCACGTTTAGGTGTCGGGTACAGGTACATATCGAAGAGTCGGATCCTTCAAACTTATAATTGAAGAACACACAATTTGGCTAAAAGGATCCAAACTTTGGGTACGGATACGAGAATATGATTATTAAAATAAAGAGAAAATTTGACACTATTTCATTTAATTTCTAAACGACTAAGAAATAACACTGGAAATACTTAAAATAATGCCTAGGATGTATAAAATATTTTTTAAAATGTTAATAATTTATCAATTACTATTTGTTTTTCGATACCAAAAAATCCGAAACCGCAGATACTACGTATATCGCCGATACCGATACTCATAGGAATGGTGCAATTCCGATTCCGATACCGATACTGCAAACCTTGATTTTAGTCTTGAATGCTATTTTGTAGTACTTGATTAATTTTGGATCTTAAATATTCATTATATATTAAATTGCACATTAGTTCCTTAAAAATGTTCCATGTTTTGGTAAACGTATTTGTTCGGAAGAAAAATATTCCCAACGACTGTGAATTGGAACTGCAGTGTACCACTTTCCCGTTTTCATTCACGTTCTAGAGCCTTCCCACGTAACCATGGGTGACACATGACTATTTTTTTTACTTTGTCAAACTCTAGAAAAATATAATAACATCTTAACAACTATCTAAACATGAGGCACCTAATGGTTAGGATTGAGCTACAGGAGGTCGTGGCTTGAAGCCAGACCAACCACACATTGGGTAGAGCTAAAAGTAAACATCTAAATATGCAATGATGGAAATAATAAATTAATTAACTACATATAAAATTTCAGAAATATAAAACAAAATTAAAAAATGGAAATAACATGTCCGGAACTCTAAAAGATTAAATTCATCTGCCGACAACAATGATGAGTTGTTGATGGTTGCAATAATAGTCTGAAGTTAAAAGCAGAGAAAAGCATGAAAAAATGAAATAAACGTTTCGTCGGCAATTTAGTGGCCTGATGGGTAAAAGAAAGAAAATAAATCAGAATATAATGAAAACTTGTGAGAATTTCTGAAAATAATGTTACTAACCTTAGGTGTCTGGTTGCATGGTTGGTGGATGACTAACTTTTGAAAAAACAGATCAGCTTCGTGTTGGTCTTAATGATCAATGGGGAAAGCATAAAAAAGCCAGAAAACGTGAGCTCTATCAAAACTAAAAACACTAAGGTGATATACATGGCCGCTTGGGAGCGGGTGAAGGACTTCGTTGGCAGCAGTGCATGACCTGCTGGGCCCGGAGGCTAGAGCTTTTGTGAAAGCATGATGGAGGGAGATGAATGAAATTTAGGGTTATGTTTTAGGAATATAAGTTAAATTATTTGGTTTTGACTCGGGTATTGAACTAGGGTGGGATCCGGTTTTGGTAACTTTGTAGTGATTTTGGATTTTATTCAATCATGATTCCTTGCTTGCTGCCTGTGCGTGCGCCATGGTGTTCCCGTAGTGCTCAGAGGCATGGTCACAGAGCAGCCAAGCACTTCTAGCTGTGGGGAGTCACTCAGGTGGTACCACTCCAATCATGTGCCTGTGGAGTGAGGCTGTGGAGTGAGGGTCCGTGCACCGACGCCAACAATAACAGTTTTTTTGTAAAAACTGGTTCATTCTTTTGCTTTCGTCCATTTTATTTTTTCCTAGAATTTGTATACATGTGTGTGTGTAATTCCTTGTACACATGTATATACTACATATTTTTTTGGATTTTTTTTGTCACTCCTACTACAATTGAAGTGATCTAGGGACAGAAAAGGAAGGCTTTATTTTAGAGCATTGCAGACAAGAAACCGAAAGGAGCCCCTAAATTTCTCTCTTGTGAAAGCCCATCATATAACATCCAACTTTTATAAGTTTTATGTCACTAAGACAAGAAATAAGGTCTCCTAATGCTATGCATCGGTCTTCTAGATCTTCTTGTAGCTCACCATTTTATTGTAGGTAGTCTCTTTTGCTTTGTTTTAGATTAAAAAAACTAGTATATATGCACATGTATTGCACGTATTTTATACTACTTGGAAAGAGCAAATAATAGTGGTATTAATAGATTATTATTTTATTTTATATTATTATTAGGAAGACTAAAATACATCTACCTTAATTATTCTAAACATTATTATTATATTATTATGCATGTAAGACTATTTAGGAAGATCAAAAGACAACTCTCGTAATTACCTAGATTCATCTATTAACTCTAATAAAAAAATAATTAGTAAACTAAATATATGTAAGGGTATATTAGGAAAAAAAAAAGTTCCACATTGAAGCTGAACTTTTTCCATTATTTAGTAGTATAGATATTTTCCTACTTAAAACTCATTAGACAATACGAGTAGATCCTATTTGCATATAAGAATACAACAGGGACCTTGAAGCATAAGAGTCCGTTTGAATATGTTTTCTGAAATTTTGTCCTAAATTTTTTTTTTCAAAGATGTTATAAAGTTGTTTTTAGAAATGAAAGTTTAAAGATTCCATTTGATAAAATATTTTAAAAAATAATTTCTGACATAAAATTTTGAAGAATGTGTTTGATATTTCTTTTTTATATGTATATTTTCTCTCTTCCAAGAATCTGTTGTGTCCCTAATTTTTGGCCCAACCCGATCCATTTCGTGTCCAGCCTCTGGGTCTGACTCTAGGGTGCTCACATCCAAATTTTCGTAACCGACACACTATTACAACAATTCTTCCCGCACCCCTGGAACGACCGAAGTGAGGATCACGGTAGGTAGGGGACGAGGAGATTCTTGGAGAAGGAGGTCTTTACGGAGTCGATGACTCGCGGCAGATGAAGGCTGGAAGTCGGCGAGTCCTTGATTGACTCGGAGGTTGCCGAGTTGGGTTCGCTGCCAGGGGCAAAGGCTCGGGTTCACTGCGAGGGGCGGAGGCTCGCAAGGTTCGCATAACCTGAGGTTAGTCGATGGGACGAAGCCTCCTTCTCGAGGAGCCTCGGCGAGTCATCGACTCCGTAAAGTTGCAGCCAAGCACACCTTTTATGTACTGTAGCATTTTTTGTTCCAAAAACTGCGTTTAAAAATACAACCAAACAGACCCAAGGTCCATTTGGTAGGAGGAAAAAGTGAGAGGAAGGAAAATGGAGGAGGAAAAAGTGAGAGGAATGATTCATGTCTTTTGTTTGGTTAGGGAAGGAAAAGTGGAGGGATTAGTTTTCCTTTCAAATCTAAGAAATTCAATCGCTCCAAATTGGAAGAATAAGTGGAAGCATATCCTAATTTACAATTATACCCTCTAGGAATTTATATTATTTAAAATTGTTCAATGAAGTTAAATGGTAAATAAAGGATTTAGTTGAGGATATAATTGGTTAAGCATATATTTTTTTATTTTTTTTCCTTCCACTTTTCCTTCCATACCAAACAAAGGAAAGTGTATCCCTTCCATTTTCCAACCCTCCTACCAAACACAAAGGAAAGAAATGGTTTTTTTTCCATATGGATGGAAAATATATATCAACTCTTTTTCCTTTCTCTCACTTTTCCATCCTTCCTACCAAACGGAGCATAAAGCTTCTCAGTAAACAAAGACTTGATTCAATGAGCTTATGCCTTGCAGGAACACTTCCTTGGTTCATCAGACAGCAATTGATATTAGGGGGCAGGATAACTTAAAACAAGATTAATCGATTTTTAAAATATAGACCTTTATGGATGATGATGGTGATAGATGTAATAGATAAATGGGGTTTTCAAATGTAAACCTATGTTTCTTTATTTTATAGAACATAACACATTTGTAGATGTGATGCTCTTGCTGGTGGCATTCACTTTATGTTTTCAGATTATTGATATGCCAATTAAATGTATTATTTGACCTTTAAAATACGATAACTACATGTGTTTTATTGGGGCACAGTTTGTTTGATCATATCTTGAGATCTAAGCTTGTCCTATATCATGGTACACTTTGTCAATGATGTTGTTTTAGGTTCATGGTTATGCTGCAGTTGATAGATGAAGACTGTGATTACTGCTTGTGGTTTATTTTTGTAGATTTTTTTTCGTATGCTGTAAGGTTCAAATCTTTTCTCCTCACATGCCTTTATCATCCAGTGCTTGAGCCTTCTTTATGTGTTATCATAAACTTATTTACGACCTTTCTGCTGCTTCTTGCTTGTTGCTTCTTGTTTATTGTATATAATCTATTGCAATTCATTTTCTGGGTTTTATATTTCATGTACTAATTTATTGGTTTCAATTGCAGTTATCTCAAATGGTTTTTGCAAGAAACTATGCTTAAGAATGTGTCTGGAGGTATCATATTTTGAAAATGTTATTGAAGCAAGCACTCCAAGGGAGTCCTCAGAAGTTGGGTCTAGCACTGCTATGGAATGGGCCAGCCTAGAGAAAGAGCACAGGGCATACTCCTATTTAAGTTACTACCTAACTTCGTCTTCCGGAAACCAGGACTGCATTAGTGAGTCAATTTGTGCTTCTAGCACTGATAACTATCCAGTTGAGAGCATTGAGAACACATTGATAGAAAGCGACCGAGTGGATATGCGGCCTTCGTACTGGTCAAGTAAGGGAGAGAGGGATCCGGTAGTGCCTGAGACATTGACTTACAGATTGGATTCTAAGTTGTGTATTATAAACGAAATAAAAGTTAAGCCTTTTGAAGGTTAGTATCTTTGTCCTCGTATTTGTAATTTTGTATGATTCTTGATATTTTTAATTCATCCCTTTTCATTATCAGCATATTTCCAACCTGGGAGTCCCATATATTCAGCCAAAGCTGTTCGATTTCGGATGGGTCATTCCAGGTCGCCCCATGTAACAGAAACAGATGCCACTGATAACAATGTAGCTCAAGGAACACCTAATGAAAACTATGTATGGACATATGTTTCACCCTCATTTCCGATGGTGCAGGTAAGCATGCAATTTTGTCATCATCTCTGTTGTTGATGGATGGCCATTTTATCTTTAAATATGTGACTTGCTACACTTTATTCTCATTCTCTGATAATTAGCTTTTGATAGTTTGTTCTTTTGGTATGTTGACTATTAAAGGACGTTATTTACTTCTTTGGTGATCGAAAATGAATAAAGGATAACATTATAGTAAACTTTTTGTCGGAATAATTTGATGTGGATGGCTTGGCCCTTGTGTATTAATGGCAACACTGACGATATAGCCACAATCAGGCTTGATCACACAGAAATAGGCAGGTGGCTTGCCTGTCTGTAAGTCATTATCTGTGTTGCATGCATGAATACAGATGCGGATATGGATAAGGACATGATACAGATATGGATAGCATTTTCCTTGGACTATGCAGTTACTTAGTGTCTTCTTGACATAACTGAAAGCAATTGCATACTTTGCCACTGAAATCAGCTATATAAGATATATCTTGCCCTGAATAATCGCATCAGAACCCTGCCAAGTATAAATTTCTGATATATGTTATGAAGTGGTGATGTGGTTAGGATAGCCAATAGCTTGAACTTCAATGCCGATTAGAAGTATCAGTTATTGATAGTAGTTTCTTTATCGAAACATAGATATGCCATGACTTGCCATGTATACTTGACAATGACTTACCTCGTGGGACTGGTCTTGGTCTATCCTGCGTCCTTGGAGAACTAAGAAAAAGCTCGCCTGGCTTTGATCGTCTTCTCATCTGATCAACGCACATGATACATGTTAGCCTCCTGCACTCCTTTGCCCCCAACTACCCACAAGCTCCTTCTTGGATGGCTCTGCACCTCCCTCTCGTCTGGCAACCCCTTCAATTTCTCTTTTTTGAGTTTTTGTTTCCGAAGCGCTAATTCCTAGCCCTGTTCTTGAATTCACCAATAATATTTTGCTTGTACCTTTTTCTCTTGCAAGATCAGAACCATATTTGAGATTGAAAATATATTTAAAGTGCTCTCTCCCCTCCTATCACTTCATTTTTTACTCTCAATTTCAAGGGGCATTGCATGGAGCGACTATATCTTGTGCTTGCATCCAAGAGTACTCTGGTTCATGGTTAATTGGAAGTTGGAACGCTTTGTAACATAGAGAGAGAACATGAACATGGTACACCAGGATTATGGTATGCGGTATGTTGATGAGTAGTCTTCTACGGAAAGCTTACTCGGAATAGATACATTTATCCCGAATCTTTTAGGTAACAAATATGAAATATTGTACACTTCGTAAGATAGAGAGAGAACATGAACGTAGTACACCGGGATTATGGTAAGCGGTATGTTGATGAATAGTCTTCTACCGAAAGCTTACTCGGAATAGATACATTTATCCTGGACCTTTTTAGGTAACACACACACACACACACACACATGCGCGCCCATATATATACACATGCGCGCGCATATATATATATATATATATATATATATATATATATATATATATATGGGAGCGGATCAAAGGCCCCGCCCGCGGAGCCCCGCCGAAGCCCCGCCCCCCCTGCACCATCGGATCGCGCGGGGCCCGCGTGGGGCCCGCCCCCGCCCGCGCGATCCAACGGCTAAGGGGGAGCGGGGCTTCGGCGGGGCTCCGCGGACGGGGCTCCCGATCCGCTCCCTATATATATATATATATATATATATATATATAAGTCCAAGGCTCCCTAGCCTAGTGGTAGGGAGGGGGACTCACTCGTGGGAGGTCACGAATTCGAGGCCCCCCCCCCCCCCCAAAAAAAGAAAACCCCGGCACAGGGCATCTGGGTAGCCACGGGGTGGTCACGGTCCCGTGTTGGGCCCTCCGTTCGGGCTGGCTAGGTGGCGGTGCCATGGGCTCGAATGGAGTGGACATATATATATATATATATATATATATATATATATATATATATATATATATATATATAATGTAAAAAAAAGAAAAAATATATATATTATATATATATATATATAATCAAATACCATAACATAATATATATTTTTTCTTTTTTTTACATTATATATATATATATATATATATATATATATATATATATATATATATATATATATATATATAATGGAAAAAAAAGAAAAAATATATATTATGTTATGGTATTTGATTATATATATATATATATATATATATATATATATATATATAATGGTATTTGATTATATTTATATATATATATATATATAATATAATATATATTTATAAAAAAAGATGACGGAAGCGGAAGCGAACCCTAGCTCTGCTAGGGCATCACCAAATCAAGGCTCCCTAGCCTAGTGGTAGGGAGGGGGACTCACTCGTGGGAGGTCACGAGTTCGAGGCCCCCCCCCCCCCCCAAAAAAAAAAACCCCGGCGCAGGGCATCTGGGTAGCCACGGGGTGGTCACGGTCCCGTGTTGGGCCCTCCGTTCGGGCTGGCTAGGTGGCGGTGCCATGGGCTCGAATGGACTGGACATATATATATATATATATATATATATATATAATGGAAAAAAAAGAAAAAATATATATTATATTATGGTATTTGATTATATATATATTATATATATATATAATCAAATACCATAATATAATATATATTTTTTCTTTTTTTTCCATTATATATATATATATATATATATATATATATATATATAATATAATATATATTTATAAAAAAAGATGACGGAAGCGGAAGCGAACCCTAGCTCTGCTAGGGCATCACCAAATCGAAGCGAGGAGGCGGCCAACCGACCTCCGGACCGGGGGAAAGGCAAGGGGGTGGCGGCGGCGGCCGGCGACGACCAGTTGGAGTCGGGCGGCGGCGACCGGCCGCCGGAAAAACTGCACGCGGCTGCTGCTCATGCGCAGGCGCAAGCTGGCGGCCAGAGGGGCGGCCGGGGGGGCCTGGCGAACACCCCCCGGGGGCGGGCGGTTGCCGGCGACCCTCCCCAGGTGGGGGGGGGGGGTGGCCGGGGAGGGATGCAGACGGCGGCGACGCCACCGAGCATGGGTTCGGCCGGTGGCTCGACGGCGGTGGCTCCGGGGGGTTCCTCTATGGTGTTCATCGCCTGAAGGGCATCGACTGGACCGGAGGATGGTCAGAGTGATGAGGGGGCTTGGACCACGGTTCAAAATCGGAGGGTAAGGCGAGGAGGTGGGCAACGATCGCAAATCTTTGAGACTAGGAGGGGCTCAGCTTCTACGCAGGGATTGGACAGGAGGTCAGGGATAGCCAGGAGAACAGGACCTACGGTGGGCCAGGCGCACACAGGGGCACGGGAGGGACTAGCCAGGACTACGTGGAGGCCTCGTGCGACGGAGTCGGCAGGGGCGGCTGGCCCAGTTATCGGGGGGAGAGGGACTGCTACGAACGTGAGTGCCCGACCGGCCCCGACGATCCTGCCTCGAAGTTCGGGCTCGCGGCCTGTATCCTGGGCAGATGCGTGCAAGGTGGGGGTTGCAAAGACTCCAGCATCGATGGAGTATGTTGCGCCTATGGCGGTTGGGGGTGAGCTCTGCGCCGACTTTCCGGCTGAGGAAGTGGCGAAGGTGACGGCATTCTGGGAGAATACTTTAGTGCTATATATGTTGGGTAGCAAGCCCTTCTACGGGCAAATCCGAGGTTATGCGGATAGAGTCTGGCGGCCGAAGGGTAGCATGGAGTTCTTCTCCAAGGAGAACGGCTTCTACTTCGTTAAATTTGGGATGGCAGAAGATGTGGCTCGGATCCTCCAGGGAGGGCCATGGACGTTTGATGGACGCCTCATCATACTGAAGCAATGGTCTCCTGACTTGATATGCGAGAAGGAGGTGCTGAATGCGGTGCCTATGTGGGTTCGGTTCCCTGAATTCCCGGTTCGCTTCTGGAGTGTCCCCCTTCTTATGAGACTTGCCAGTCTCATTGGCAAGCCGATTAAGGCGGGCGATGCCACCGCCTTCAGGACCAGATTGATGTATGCTCGGGTATTTGTGGAGATTGACGCCAGGTTGGACCTACCAGAGCAGTTGAAGTACCGGACACCTACTGGCCAGATCCTTACGCAGAAGGTGGAGTATGAGTGGGTTCCCCCCAGATGTCCGGCGTGTGTCTACTTTGGACATCTCCCGAGTGCTTGTAGGCGTGGAGGAGCTTCTGAGGTGGTGACGGAGGAGGCAGTGCAGGAGACAGGCGGTGTAGTTAATACCCCTGTAGTTGACCAGGCGGGCTTGATGGAGGCTGAGATGGAGGCAGACCCTTCCCCCGTCTCTGGGGAAAACGAGGGGTCTCCGACGGAGATCTTTGCCGGAGCGATGGTTGAGTATACGGGGACGAGGACTATGACCACCAGGAGTATGGGACAGGAGGACAGGCGGAAAGGAGAGGATAACACCTTAGCACTTCAGGTATACAGTCGGAAGCGCCAGGCTACGGAGTCGCATAGTGAAGACAGCGGACAAGGTGGGGCGGAGAGAGTGTGGAAGGTCAACCCTATATGGGTAGCGGACCTAGCTCAGCCTCCCCAACTGGGGGACCCGCAATGGGTAGCGGCCCGTGCTCAGCCTCTTCTTCAGGGGGATAGAGATGAGGAGTCCAGAGATATGGAGGTTGCACTCTCCCCGGGTGCACCTTCGGAGGATGTTCAGGGGACCCTACCCGCGGAATAGATGTCGGTCCTTGCCTGGAATGTCCGGGGGGGGTGTTCTCTGGGGAGATGGAGGGAGATTAGTGAGGTGCTGAGGAAGGAGAAGTGTGAAATCTCGATCTTACTAGAGACTAAGATCAGGGGGCGAAAACCCTGTCTCGTAGAACTCCTACGGACTGGGTCCAGCTCCACAACCTTGGTCTCTGTGATATGGCGAGAATCTGGGTTAGATGGAACGGAGCTAGTTGGGAGGGGGAGGAGGTTTTTATGACTGATCAGCTAGTGGCTATCTCCTTCGCCAACAAGGGTGGGTTCCGATTCTTACTTGGTGCTGTCTATGGGCACAATGAAAGGAGGCTGCGGGAGGCCTTGTGGCAGGACATCATTAGGCTGAGTACATTGGCGGTGCATCGTCATCTCCCACTGCTTATTATGGGAGACTTCAATGCCACGCTATACAGGGGGGAGAAGCTAGGGGGGCGGCCGGTGCCGGACCAGATTCTATCAAACTTTCAGTCCTGTCTTCTCCAGTCCGGGCTCAGGGATCTGGAGAGGGTAGGGCACATATGGACGTGGCACAACAAGGCGGTGGTTAGCAGGGTGGCATGCCAGCTTGATCGTGCTTTGGGAAACACTGATTGGTTCCGCCTATTGCCCTCTGCTGTGGCTGAGGGACTTCCTGCGGGGACCAGTGACCATTCGCCGATCCTGGTGCGCTTCGTGGAGAGACCCAGATGGAGAGCCCGTCCTTTCCGGTATGACAACAGTTGGTTCCTATCCTCTGGCTATGAGGAGACTGTGGCGGGGGGTCTTTGTCAGGATGTGGTCGGCACTGCTCAGTTTTGTATGGTTCACAGGCTGAAGAAGACCAAACGCGCCATCAGAGACTGGGTGAGGGCTCTCCCCCGGACCTCCTTACAGGAGAAGGAGGCGGAGTTGAGAGACCTGCAGTCAGACCTTCAGGGAGACATGATGAGTGGAGAGATGGCTGCTAGAGAGAAGAAGTTGGCTGCAGAGGTCAACACCTTGAGACTCCAGCAGGAGATTAGTGCGGCCCAACGGGCCAAATGCTCCTGGCTCAAGGATGGGGACCGTTGTACCAAATTCTTCTATGATGTCATTCGGGCTTGCCAGCACCGGAACTGCATCCAGAGACTTCTTGGCAGTGATGGGCGTCTTGTGACCGACCAGGCTGCTATCCAGGAGGAGGCTGTCCGGTTCTACTCTGAGCTCTATCATCAGACGGACTATCCCACGGTATTTCCGCAGCTGACTACGAAGACGTTGATTACTGAGTATGGCAACAGTCTTCTTATGGCTCCTATCCAGATGGCGGAGGTGGAGGCGATTGTGATGCAGGCTGATGCCTCCAAGTCCCCTGGGCCGGACGGTTTCTCCAGCGGCTTCTACAAGCGTCATTGGGGTGCCCTCAAGGCCCAGGTTCTAGCGGCTGTTCAGGAGTTCTTTGAGACGGACAAGCTCCTGAAGGAGCTGAACCACACCTTCCTGACGTTGGTGCCCAAGAAGGAGGGGACGACTTCTCTTGCTGACTTCCGACCGATTGCTTGCTGTAATTATTTGTATAAAATAATTACTCACCTTATGTGCAGGAGGATGGAGGACGCTATGCAGGGCCTGGTTTCTTGGAATCAGGCGGCATTCATCAAGGGGCGGTCTATTGCTGAGCATAGCCTGCTGGCTCATGAGATGATTCGGGAGTTCCACAAGCCAGGAGGGATGAAAGCGTGTGTGAAGCTCGACCTGAGGAAAGCCTACGACACCGTCAACAGGGACTTCCTCTGTCATTTGATGGGTGCGATGGGCTTCTCCGAGGCATGGGTGGACAGAGTCAGAGAGTGCATCACCTCCCCTACATTCTCGGTTCTCATTCAGGGTATACCATACGGGTTCTTCGGCAGCAGCAGGGGGCTTCGGCAGGGGGACCCGCTTTTCCCCTATCTATTCACCCTCGTGATGGAGTATTTTACCTGTCTGATGGACATCGCGGTGCATCGGGAGAGGATTGTACCGATATACAGCAGGGTCTTACCGGTGGTCTCACATCTCATATATGCGGATGATCTATTGGTATTGATGAGGCCTTCCATGCGAGGGATGAGGGAGCTTGCGGTGGTGATGGAGGAGTTCGGTCAGTTATCGGGTCTTCGGTTGAACAGGGACAAGAGCAAAGTTTACTTCAACAACTCTTGCACTTTGAAGGAGGAACGGGCCCTGGAGCTTGGGGTGGAAAAGGGTGACCTCCCGGTGAAATATCTGGGGGTGCCCCTATCTGTCAACTATGCGAAGGACCGAGAATGTCAGAGTCTGGTGGACTTTGCGCAGAGGAGGGTAGAGGGCTGGCAGGCGGCTGGCCTATCTTTTGGAGGGCGTATTGAGCTGGTACGATCGGTTATATCTGCTATTGCTTTGTTTTGGCTCCAATCTATTATGGTACCTTTGGCTACTATCAGAAAGATTGAGGGCATATGTGCCAAGTTCATATGGCATGGGGGGATTCATGCCATCTCTTGGGAGCAGCTCTGTCGTCCTAGGAAGGAGGGAGGTGTGGGTCTGCGTTCTCTAGTATCTGTCAGGGAGGCGGCGGGGATCAAGCTGGCATGGAGGTTCCTTCAGGGCGGTTCTCTTTGGTCGGCTTGGATGTCTAGTCGGTATCTCCGGGGTAGGAACTTCTGGGTATGTGAAATTGACAACAACTTCTCTGTGTCTTTCAAGCATATCCTGAGGAACCGACCTGTACTTCGGAAGGCTATTCGGAGGAAGATGAGGGAGGGAGGGGAGACGGACCTATGGCTTGATCCGTGGATTGCAGGTCAGTCTTTTCTGGAGATTCTGGGTCCCCATACGGACGGTGTGGCGTACAGAGGTCTGACTTGTAGGCATATCATCAGGGGTGGGGTCTGGAGGCCAGAGGAGTATCGTTTCACTGCTCAGTTAGGAGGGGAGATCAGGCAGGTGCAGATCACTCCTGCTGCTCTGTCTGACGTCTGGGTTTGGGCCCCTCCCGGCTACTCGGAGGGTGCTGGGGAGTTCCGATTTAGCAGCTGCTACGATCTTGTTCGCCCCCACTTCGATACGATCGAGGAGTACGACTTTATCTGGGGGAAGGGCCTTGCCAGGAAGATGCAACTGTCTGCATATAAGCTGGTGCTGGGCCGGTTGCTTACTAGGGACAGACTCCTTCGGTTCGGGGTCCCAGTTCCTGACCCTAAGTGTGTTTTGTGTGAGACAGAAAATGAATCAATTGGGCATTTGTTCTTTCAGTGCCATGTGGCGTGGAGCATCTGGGCAGAGCAGAGCCGGCGATACTTGGAGGGGTTGGAAGGGAGCGTGACTTCAGAGAAATCCTTAAGTGGATTGGGGATTGCAGGGGCCAGGAGCAGAGCTGGGCCAGACGTGCAAGATTGAGGCTTGCTACATCAGTTTGGCATGTCTGGAGGGAGAGGAACCGGCGCATTTATGAGGGACTGTCCACCCCACCGGTGGGCATTCTTCATAACATTGAGTCGGATGTACTAGTAATGTCCCCCTGAGTTGGGACTGTATTTCTATGCTGTAACCTTATTGCGATGATAGTGGAATAAAATTTACCCTTTTTCCAAAAAAAAATATATATATAATATATATTTTTTCTTTTTTTTCCATTATATATATATATATATATATATAAAATCAAATACCATAATATAATATCATCAAGAATTCAAATCTAAAAAAGATTCATAAATTCAAAACAATTTGTAGTGTTTATGTCCTTCAAAAAGAAAGTAGCAAGTCCTAGACTCCTTAACATGTCTTCCGACGTGATCGAGTCGATCACAACACAATCTCTTCGATAGCACTAGTATTGTGTCATGTCCTGCTCCCAAAATACAGGAGAAGGTCACATGACGAAGACTAGCAACATTTTCACAATAGAGCTTATACCCCTACTGGAAATATGTGAAGCTTTTGGACTTGATCCATTACAAGAATCGTCATAATTATCATTATTTGCAACCAATCAATCATTCTAGAGACAAAAGATTTACCAAACTAAAATGCTTCATTTAATTAAATCTCAAAATATTTTACATATCAAATGTACATATATGGAAGTAAATAACTAAAATTTAAAACTACAACCACTGGAAGTCCCTACATAAATAAAAAGTAATATAACAAGTATTTGAATATCCAAATACATAATATAATGAAAAAGCTGGAATACAATTGACAGTACTACTGAAATGAGTCTACAAAGAAAATCAGAAAATCTACAACTAAGCTAGACCTAGAGTCAGATTGTCTTCAGGTTCGATATACTGTCCTCTGAAATTGGCGACTGAGGCCTGTGATTATATAATAGGTCTGGACATGCAAGTCCACACCGGTTAGAAAATGGGCTAGCAAGTAGTAAAATGAAGATAGTAACTGGTAGGAACATGAATTTAACTAATATGACATACAAATAACATGGCAAGTGACAAGTATGAAATAAACTGACATTTAATCTTGGGTTATGACTTATATTTGTTGACACTTAAAAAAGACAAACTGAAGGTTAAACAATATTATGGTTCATTTTGTGGTATTTGAAAACAATCATGTCAAATGTTCCTACTCTTGAAATCTATCCCATACATGCCTGGGATCAGGTTACAAGAATCGTCTGGTGCTTAGTTTCTATGCTTTCCCCTTAGTTAAGAGTTACAAGTGAAGTCAAGTATGTCCAAGTCACGTCAAGGTGCTATGGTATGGGGAAGCATGTCATGTTAATATTGTAATTAATATAGAATTGTTCTGTTTTAGAGTTCCAAGTCAAGATATTGTTTAGCATGTTAATATAACAAGAATATTTGCTTCATAATGTCATGTAAGAACAAAGTAATAATTAATATATATACTTGCAAAATATCACTGATTTATAGTTAACAATTTTTAGCAAGGCATTTAAATTAAAACTACGATTTATTGGCTAGGATATATCATGGAACAACTATAATTAATAATAAAATAGTAAAAGATAGTTAGAACACTTGCCTTATGCATGGGACAGAGAAAAACGGTGCAACGAAACTTCATGCGAGCTCCAAGATGTAAGGTAAAGCCAATTATGCTTAATGGGTTTGAAATATGAAGCAGGTCTGAAATTATTGATTGTGGACAAACGTGTTTGGATAGTTTTAAGTAGGTCTGAATAGTCTGAATATTTCTAGATGGGTACGACTTACTAGTGAATTGAGTTAAAATGGGTTGTGAGCTTGAAATGAGTAATTAGAAGAGAATGGAAACACCAGCAGAGGAGAATAAAAAGAAGGCATAGTAATAGATAATATGTAGTGGAAGAGGGAAATGCTGCAGGTTGTGGTAGTGCTTGGGCTCAGGCGAGGAGTGAGGACTTGGAGGAGGTGGTTATAGTGACACTATCTTGTGGGCGGGGGCGTGTGACACCAATTTGACACGACTGCGAGCATCAAGGAAGGAGAAGAAGAAGAGGGAGATGATTATGATAACAATGGTGGTGATGTTGTTGGTGACTATACTATGGACTATATATGGAATGGCTAGGAGGTCGAGGTGGCTAAGTGTGCGAGGTAGGCTTCATTTTAGGTTTGCAGTAAAGGGAAAAGCTTGGGAAGAAGATGATGTTGCTAATGATGGTGGTGGTTGTGGAAAGGGAGGAGCCGAGGCTCGAATATGGGTTGTCGGATGGCGAACATGTCTAGATGGCAAGGTTAGGGTGTACGAGGAAGAAGAAGAAACAGACATGCAGGGTTTGGATAATCGATGAAGTTTGTGTGAACGAAGATTGGAGTCGTGCTTCGAGGCGGGTTAGGGGCAAGTTGAGAAAGTGACGATGGAGATATAATGGTGATAATGAGGGACGATGACGTGTGGAGGGTTGTGGACGACAATGACGTGTGGAGGGTTTGATAGCAAGGTGTGCGTTAGTGTGGGTTGTATAGTGGCAACATAAGTGGGGATGGGTCGTGTCGCAACTGCGCAAAGAAGGAGTTGGGGTTGGGTTTGCTTGGTCCACATTGAAGAAAGGATGTCAAGAAGATGACGAAGGAGGAGAATGAAGTTGGGAATGTGGGTGCACATCAAGAAGAGTGTGAAGGATATGAAGATGAAGGATGAGAGTCTAATATGAAGGGAATGAGAGGATGGGGGTTTAATTAGATTAATTGGGAGAAAAATTGTGGGTTCTTAATGGAATACGAAGTAGGAATAAGTGAGAGGGTTATGCCTGACTATTTTGGAGTAGTGAGAGAGGTTTTATGGCTAGTCTGCTTAATATGGAAGGAAGGGGAGAAAAAAAGGTTTGTAAAGTAACAAAACCAAAGAGAAGAACTAGAGAGAGAATAAGTGGAAGGAGAGAAAATGGTTATGGCTGATTATTGGAGAGTGAATGAAGGTGATTATAGTAGTTAATTGGAAAGGATGATGGGCGCTAAAAAGACCAACGATAATATAACAATAGATGATTAACTATTAATTAAATAGAGAACCCAAAATATCAAGAAAATAAAATAACAAAACATTGAAGATAAAACAATTACTCAAAAAGAAATCTTTTAAATGTCAAGAATAACAAATATCAAGAATGAAAAATATAAAAAAATTCAACATAAACGACTAATTAGTTGACATATCTTTAAATTAGGAATACAAAAATATTAAAGAATGACTGACATAAAATATATAAGACAAAAATATCATTAAGAGAATTAAGAGAGCATAAGAATCGAACAAAATACAAGGCTAAAATAATATAAAATAAAATATTAAAGAAATGACTGACATAAAATATTTAAGATAAGATTATCTTTGAGAGAATTAAGAGAGTATAAGAGTCGAACAAAATACAAGGCTAAAATAATATCAAATAACAACAAAGTCAATAACATAAATTACAAAACTATTTATGGTAAAAATGAATAAAATTGAAAATAGATACCATAAACAATGGATTATGGAAGTTCCTAACATACTAAAAAAATGTGAACTTCTATTGGTTTCAACGGAGGGTGGTTGGATGGGAAAAAAGAAGTTGGACGAGTCTTTCATCAATCCACCCCCATTCCTACACATATTTCCTCTACCTTTTTTCTCCATGATAGAGCACATCATCCTCGTCATCGGAATAGGTGGGTTAGTTCCTTCCCTTAGAATTGTACTGGTGAGTTTTCTACCTCATATGGTAATTAAAATATCAAAAACTAAATAATGTAAAATATAAGATAAAAATGAATGACGATAGGTAATAGTAATAAATGGTTAATAAAAAAAAAAATTCCTTCAAAACAAATGTTAAAATATCGAAAGAATAACGTAAAACATAAAGCATAGAACGCTTTATGAATAAACAAAGAAATCAACAAAATGAAACAATTGATCATTTAAAGATCCTCAATATCAAGAAAATGAATAATATAAATAATTAATATAAGGAGTATTAATAAAAGATTGAGACAAGAAAAGCAGCCAAATTAATAAAATTATCAATAAAATTTCAATTAACAACAATGAATATAGCACAATAAGCAATATTGTAATGAAGAAAATATATTTTTTATAATAAGTAAGACAAATGAGAGTAAATTGAATAAAAGATATAGAAGAAAAAACAAACAAATGTCCAAACTTGAATATGGAAGATGTAAGTGAAATCTTGACATTTCAAGACAATAGAATTATAAAATATATAACTTAAAACAATTAAATTTAAAGATCAAGAAAATTAAACAAGGATAAATATCGAATAAAAGACAAAAGTCAATTAAACCAAAAGAATGCAAAATAGATTACAAATAAATACGTAAGATTTGCTTGTTGATTTCGTGATACACATTTCTAGAAGATTTATAGTGATAGGAATGGGTCAAATATGATGACGAAGCCACTATGAAGAATAAGCACGACATGCCATTTGGTAGTAAGGTATGGACTTTTCTTCATAAGGAAGTGGATTTTGTTGGGTTCATCCCTCCACCATGAGGAAGTCAACATGCAAGGTACATTTCGTGATACACATTTCTAGGAGATTCATTTCTCTAAGTATATGAAAAGCTCTAACTTCATAGGAAGATGAATAGATGGTCACATTTAGGAAGAATTTGGGAGAAATCCGTTTAGTAAAGAAAAGAACCAAATGTAAGTGTCTACATATAAGAAAGGACATAGGGTACATCCTAAAAAGAACCAAATTTAAGTGTCTACATATAAGAAAGGACATAGGGTACATCCTAAAGCCTTCCTCGGAGCATTATGTTCCACCTATTATCTACTTGAGGGAGAGTTCAATGAAGGTTATTTCTATTTGTTGGATTACCCAGTGCGATCATAGTACTGATAAGTTTGGTTCTCGTCTTAAAAAGCAACAAAGTGGAGGAACTTGTATGAAGGTACATTTTGTGATATACACATTTCTAGGAGATTCATTGCTCTATGGAATCCTTTGATTAAAGAAAAGAACCAAATGTTAATTATCTACCTATAAGAAAGGGACCTAATGTACATCCTAAAGCCTTCCTCGGAGCATTCTGTTCCACCTATAATCAACTTGAGGGAGAATTCAATGAAGGTTATTTCTATTTGTGGGATTATCGGTGCGCGATCATAGTACTGATAAGTTAACAATCAACAAAGTTGAGGAGGTTGTATGCTAGTAATAATTTAGGTATGCCAGGAGAAGAAATAAAAAACTTGTAAGTACATTATTCAAAATGGTATATTTATTGGCCCAGACACCATGGTTCCTACTCACGTAAATTTTGTGCTGTGCTTATTATTTTCAGTTCCCTCTATTGTTTTTTTTTTATGTTTATTCCAAGGTTCAAAATTTCTGTTCTGAGTAATGGTTTTGAACCACCATCTCATGAGCTTCAGTTTCGGTGGGTTTGACGAATTTTATATCAGAGTATCGGGTTTTCTTGTTTCGGTAATAAATTGTAATTATTTAAAAGTATTAAAAGATCTCATAGTTATTAAAAGCTTACATAGGCGCAAGCTCAACACCAAGGGAGATTGCTTCTTGCTTTAGTATTGGAATACATGTGATAAAAGTTTCTCATAGGTTTTAGCGTAATTTACTTAATGTAAAGAACCAAATAAAAGAATCGAACTGAGATTGCTGGGTGGGGTTGTTGCGTTTTCATAGGTTGGGACAGGTTGGGACGGTCCAATCCGTTTCTTAGTTTCTTAATTTTAAAGAATCGAAGGATGATGGTTCGTTTCGGAGTTGGCCTAAAAACCGAACCATGCTCACATCTCGTGCTGATACTTTATTTCCCATAATTTCTCTCTTCCATTCTTCCTTTTACATTTCTTCTTTGTTGGCTTGATTGGGAATGAGAGCCAGATATTGGTATTCGGTACCGACTGATACCAAAAGTTTTGGACTGATACATATTGGTGTTGGACGATCCTGATAATTTTGGTCACTTTTGATCAACGCAAGCTAAAACCGAGAAGATACCAACGATACATATCAGTACCAACTGATACTGCAAACATGGCTTTTATAACACATAACAATCAATAATACTATTTTCTATTTATTAACTTTTTAGCACACATAATAAATAACAATATTAGAAACCTAAAAACCTTGGTTTATGCACAAACGAGATGTTCTTCCCCGTTTGCTTTTCCAGTAATAATGTGAGACCTGCTTATTCCACTCAAGTACCCTTTAAGAAGCCAATTTATCTCCATATCCGCCTGAAGAATGCCGCATGAGGGAGATATTAGAAGCCAGAACCAGGATTCTTGACTGGTTATTTTTGTTTCTTCTCTTGTTTTTTATATTTCTTTCACACATTGGACTGCATGGATGGCTACAATCATTCCATACCTACTAAGTGACGTATAGCTTATTTCATTATTTTCTTCTATTCTTCTCAACTAATCTTCTTCTAAACCACTAGATCTGACTAACGGACTTGACATAACCAGGAGTGGGGAAAAAAATAGAAGATGGAAGTTAAATTAAAAGAACTCTTTTTAGTTATTTATATTTAGTGAATAGGAATTGTAATGTGGAAACTAAAAGGAAGGGAAGATGAACAGTGGTGGGTCTTCAAATAGAGATGTCAATGATCTTCCAAAGATGTAGTTGATCCAAAGAAGGTGTGAACAGCATGTTGTATCTTTTGCTGAAGATACAACAGTTGCATAGGGGAAGATACGGGGGTATTATAAAAAATACAAGAAGATATTATGAACTATAGGGGAGAATATGATGAACAATGGGGGAGTTGATCCAAAGAAGGTGCAGCTGCATGTTCGAACAAGCGGAGGGCTCTAGAGCAGACTAGAAGATAAGAAAGTACAATTTCACACTGTATACCATGTCTCCACCTTGTCACATGGATTTCTTGATGAAAGATCAATCAACACCACGGTAGCTTACCTAATTGCACAAGGAATCGAGGTGGGACTGTAGAACGGGTTGTAAGTTGTAACCAAGTGGAGCCATGGGAGGTATTTTAGCTCTCTGGAAAGATAAAGCAAATGGAATGATTGAATCAAGCTAATAATGCTTCTTTGATTGTTGGAGCCTTAGCTGGTCATTCACCTAATGATCAAGAAGTCGATGTGCTAATATTCAGCCTAACAGATGGAGACTCCTAAGCAAGTAGAATGATGGAGGCTCCTAAGAAAGCAGATGGTCTCTCTCTCTCTACGAGTATGTGACCTTAATTGTTCAGTAAATGCATCAGATGTTCTTATCTCATGCCCAAACATTATGATGGAATTGCCCTAAATGATAGTCCATAGAATGATCTTCCCCATCTCCTAGCTTAGTAAGTAATGAATATCAAGCCAGATTGATTTAATCATTTAGCAGTACCATCACCTCCTCTGTTGATATCAGGTCCAATGCTTTCCTTCTGTGCCTTGTATGCAGTAACCTTACTAATTTCCTTGATTTGATTTATAGTAGAATCAATAAATTTGTTCATTCTCTTAGATGCATATCACTGTTCACGGGATGACTCTGGAAATTAATCTTCTGCTAGCTCTTATGAGCTTCGTTTTGCCGAACTCCAAATCGTCCCCAGTACGTGATGTTGGTTTGGACATTCTATTTGTGTAGTTGGCATGAGGAAACGCATAAGTTTCCTTTACAGGATAACTAAACAAGCTCCTACTTTCTGCTGCACTTCTATTACCAATTTACCATCAGTAAGCTTTAGTTTTATATCCAACTGAAGGATGACTGTCTTACACCTCTAATACACATGCTTTGCTGTAAACTGCTAAACTTCGTTGAAACTTATTGGACAGTATTACATGGAATTTGCTAGAAAACAACAACAACAAAGCCTTTATCCCAACATTTTGGGATCGGTACTTGAATCGCTACCCTACATGAGCAAAAATGAGTCTTAAGCCTAGAAGACTTGAAACTGAAAGCTGTTGGACATGGATCTTATTCCTAATTTATATTTGACTGCATTGTACCTAGCATTATAGTTTCCTTGAGAACTTTTATTTGAATGATTTATTGTTTTCTAGGAAAATTGCTTGCAATCCTTCAAGCTTCCACGCCCAGTCATCTGCATTGGTGGAATTGTGCAGATAGAACTGTTGGGTAGGGTTCAAGTGCAAGAAGTGGATGGTTTATATTACGTATGGTGAGCTTTCCACTTGGCCATGTAAACCTTACATTTGTGCTAGTGCTATTTACGTTATGGTTCTCATGCCTTGCTGTGCAAGGGTTGGGCTCTGTTACATTATATAACACAAGGAAAATTGGTAGCATGCTCTAATTAAGATCCAAACATGTTCGTAAAAGGTTTGGTTGATTACAACTTTATGCTTTTCAATCTGGTATGGATGGGACTTGTTTCGTAGATTCATGGGTTAAACGTGTTCGATTAAGTGGTGATAATGTCAGATTGATAGGTAGCCAGTGACCATACCTTTTTCTTTATAACATACGTTACTCACACCTTTCTTTTGCATATGTAAAGCGTGTGCCATGTTCAAGTGATTGGGCTACCACTTGCTCCAATATTTGATGCCAACATTCTTGGAGATCAGTGTGCAGTCTTGAAATTCCTACCACCACGTGAGGGTACCTCCTCGAAAGTAGGGATTCCTCCGTCCGTCTCACTTCCAGAGAGAGGATCAGACATGAAAGCTAGGTCCGGTTGGAACCACCGAACTTTGCCACTTCTGTACACATTTCTTCGGGTCAGTGAGAGCGACTCTGATGAAGATTTTTTTGCCTAATTGAAGGAGATCAGCTGAGAGGCTTCTTTCAATCATGAAGAGAAAGTGCCTTGTAGAGGAGGAGCATTCTCTGTATGTTTAAATAATACATGTTACATGGGAACTTCCATCATAAGTGACTTAATCGTCCTACCTATACATGTATACATATGCTAGTACATTTTGTGTGATCGCGCGGTGCTGTATCGTACAATTTGTAATGTGTGAAACACAAACGGATGCTGATCTTTGTTTTTTCTTTCTTCTCAATTTGAATTTATGTGCATGGTGTTGGTTTCTGGGAATAACTGTCATTTTCTTTGTTCGGAAGAGTGGTTATGAATGATTTTTTTTTTTTTTTTTTTCAAAAAAAGTTTCTTTCTGATAATAACTGTCATTTGTTATCTTCCAAAGAAGAGGGAGGAGTTAGGAATTCTCAAGTCACTCTTTTCAATCAATAATGATGCATCTCCTGTAAGGAAGTCTCTGGTTGATCCACCCAGTGCAATTCTGTGTTTAGCAACAATGGACATCCTGCTAGTTTGGAGTTTGGCCCATAATTACTATTTTGAAATAAGGGAAAAAGGCTCAATTATTTTTCTGAGCCAGTATCTGAAATTGATTGAGAATTATATAGGAAATTGTCTGCAAATATATTCTTTTGGGGAAAAATCGATTTTATAGGGATATGGAGAATTAGGCTGTGATGTGACCTTCTATAGTGACTTGTTCAGCATTGTGTTGGATTGTATCTCGTTTCCGGTTGAGCGCTCAAGAGGGGGTGACAATGGAGTTGGTAATTTAGTCCCACATCGGGTAGGCGATGGAATCATGATGTATAGATAATTGGAATTGGTTCAGGCCTTACAGCAGAATTATCTTTTAAGACATATAAGGCCCAATTCAATATCGTATCTTGCGGGCCAACATCGGTTCCGGTCACACCGTGTTCCCAACAAGTGGTATCAGAGCGTATGATTACGGGATGAGTTTGAGCGGCTCTAATTGGTTCGAGACAGATAGTGCTGAACGTTTATGCGTATACACGGATATAAGGGCTTTCTTCTTAAGGTAGAGTTAGGAGCATATGCAACTATACGGATTGGCTTCAAAGGTAGGTTTGACGTGTCGAACGGATCGAGATGGCAATATGTTGGATCTCCGGGTGCTCGGCAGGCGGGAACAAATAAAAGGTAGTAAGGATTGCTAAGGTTGTTTGGCTGGCGGGAACGAACAAAAAGGTAGCAGGGGTGCTAAGGTTGTTCGGCTAGCGGAAACGGACAAATGTAGCAAGGGTGGTGCTAAGGTTGTTCGGCTAGCGGAAACGGACAAATGTAGCAAGGGTGCTAAGGTTATTCGGCTAGCGGAAACGAGCTAAAGTGGAGATTGTTGGATTGTATCTCGTTTCCGGTTGAGCGCTCAAAAGGGGATGACAAAGGAGTTGGTAATTTAGTCCCACATCGGGTAGGCAATGAGATCGTGAGGTGTAGATAATTGGAATTGGTTCAGGCCTTACATGAGAATTCTTTTTTAAGGCATATGGGCCCAATTCAATATTGTACCTTATGGGCCAACTCTGGTTTGGGTCACAATACGTTTCCAACACAATGCGCACAAAAAAAAAAAATTGAATTTGAAATTAATTTTGTTATAGATAACGTTGTCTTGTGAGATCGAAGACATTCAGTCAGAAGATATCTCTCACCTTCACCACATGGGTTAGAAGTATTTGACTATAGTTAAATAATATTAGATAGTTAAACAATTAGTTAAAAAAAAAATTTAAAATTTTAATTACCTTAATTACGTAAGTATATACATACAAACAAACCTCTTTATAAAGATATAGAAATCTAGAACTAGTCTCCTCTTTTTTCGGAATGGTTTCATGGTTCTCTTTGGCAACTCAAATTTCAAGCAGACGACTTGACTGAAAAGGGACTCCGAAAAACAAGAAAGTGAGCTGACTAAGGACTTGTTTGGTAAATTAAATTTGGTTTTAGATTTGGATTTAGAAATCCAAAATTTAAATCCAAATCTAAATTATGGATTTCCAAACCCAAATTCAACTCCGACCAAACATAGAATTTGATAAAGTAGAATTATGATTAATAATTATGATAATAAAATAATAAATAAATAATTTATTATTTATTTATTTATGTTATAATTATAGTTATGATTAAACAATTAAATTATTATTATAACTATAAAAATATTTATGATTAACAAATTATTAATTAAGCTTATAATGATGATTATAAGCTTAAATTTTTAGTTAAATTTTTAATAATATATTAAATATTAAATTATTAAATAATAAATTATTAACACCGATGAAAATTATGATTAATTAAAATTATAATAAAATAGTAACTAATAATTTATAATTAATATTATAATTAAATATTTATCTATAAATTATTAATTAAAAGTATAGTGAGGATAAATAAGTTATTATAATTATGATAAATAAATTATTATATCAAGATTATAATTACAATTAATAAATTAATATTTTTTTAATTAAGATTATAATTATGATTAATCAATTATTAATTAAGATTATAATAAGACTATGATTATAATTAAAGATTATAATAATTATTATTAATCAATTATAATAATTATGATTAATAAATGTATAAATTATTAAATAAGATTATTATAAAATATTAAAATAAATTATAATTTACTAAATTATTAATCAAGATTATAATTATAATTAATAAATTATTAATTAAGATTATAATTATGAATAATAAATTACTCAATTATTAATTAAGATTATAATGAAAGATTATTAAATTATAAATTATTAACTATGATTGCAATTGTGATTAAAATATTAATAATTAAGATTATTATAAAATAGTAATTAATGAACTATTAATTAAGATTATAATAAGACTAATAAAATTTTAATTATGATTATAATTGAATATTAATTAATAAAATTATTAATAAAGATTATAGTTATAATTAGTAAATGACTATAATTATGATTATAGTTATGATGAATTAAATTGTAAATTATTAATTAAAATTATTATAAATATCAAATAATAAAGTATTAATTAATAAATTATAAATTTAGATTATAATTATGATAACTAACTATTAATAATAAAAAATTAATTTTTAAAACAATAATAATGACTAATTTTAATTAATTATAAATTAAATATTTTTTAAATAATAATTGTAAAAAATTAATATATAAAACATAACGAATTGTTAATTAATTAATTATTAGTTTTAACTAAATATTTAATATAACAACGAAATTATTAAAAAATAACTATTTTTTTCCAAATCCAACTTTCCTTCAAATCCAAAATTTGGATTTTGTTATACTTTTCATATCTAAATCCATCTCCAACCAAACATAGGATTCCATGGATTTAACTCCAAATCCATAAAATTCTAAAATCCACCTCCAAATACGGTTTACCCAAACGGACCCTAAAAGGAGCTTCGCTCCCATCTCGTAGTCACAATTTCCACTTCGGGAAAATATGTAAATAAGTAGGATAGTCATCTTCTAAACTGAGAAATTCACATATATAAATATTACGAAATCAAAATTTCATCATAAAATTACTTTTTTAAGCTGCTGTTATAAAAAATACCTAACAAAAAAATTCCATCCATGTATTCATTAAGAGTCTAAACATGATACAATAGTTGCACTAGGCATGTTTTGTTCATCAGCTAGTTGCTGATTGATACACAAAAGGTGGAAGAGGAAAATAAGCACATAGTTTGTTTTCAATAGTAGCTTTAGCTAGCTTATGAGCCACCATATTCCCTTCCCTACGGATGAAGCTGAAGGTTACATTAGTTGACAGAGAATATCATCAAGACGGATCGAAACAAATGTTTTAAGCTTCCACACCTTGTCTCCTTTGAGGATCCTGATAAGAGTCAATGCATCTCCTTCAATAATAACAGGGCTAATCTTCAATTGCTTTGCAAGGATTAATCCCTGGTGTATAGCTATGATTCTGATTGGATGCTTGATTCAAAGGCTATGAAGTCATTCGAAAACCATGAAAGAGCTCCAATGAAATGACCCTAGGAATGACAATTGGAAAAAAAAGTTATTTCGAAACACCATGATATGACCATAATAGATATTGGATCAATATGGTGTTCATTACAATAATTCTACCCAGCATGTACAAATCACATGAATTAATACATTGCGAACTTTCCTATAATAATAATAATTCTTGAAATACAAGATTTATTCCAGCATGTAAACCCATACCTTTCGTTTGTTATTTGTTTGTTATTTGTTAGAAAGTTTTTGCGTAGCTGCTCTCTAATATATTTATATTTGCATATGTATCCGTCTAAAGTTTCTAATGTGAGTCTACTTGGCGTCCTTGCTACATGGGGTCACTACTGCTTTAACAAACCCAATGAAATCACTTATAACCATGTCTCGTTCAGCTCCCATAATACAAAAATGTAGGACATATGATATTGCTAGCTACATACCACGCGGACTCCAGTCCAACATTTAGTTGTACAAGTATATAGGAGTATCTAGTATGCCAATATTGTAGAATAGAGCATACAGTTTACTCAGTTTCAACCAAACTAAAATACTCAAAGCATGATTAATCGAAAAACTTGAATTGAAATGAGTCATAATCCAACTAAACCGAACCGATATAATCGTTTTTATTTGTTCTATTTTGTATGTTTGGTTAGATAGACTTGTTTTTTTTTCTGTTTAATGGATAACATCTAAAGTTGGATTTGTGGCTAAAATATATAAAATATAAATTTGATAAATATTATTGAATTATAGTATTCAATCTCTTACAATAATCTGAATTATTGCATGCCAGGGCCGGCCCTGGCCCAGGGCTGCCAGGGCGACCGCCCAGGACCCCATGAAATTTGGGGGCCCAAAAAAATTAATTTAAATGTATTATATATTAGTAATCTTATATTAAAAATAGAACTAATATATAATATGATCCTCCTTTATCACAAAACTTTTGTTGGTGTAGTGGTAGTTTGTTATACTTATACACAAGAGGTCCTAGGTTCTAACCTTGGCTGTATCATTTTTTAGTTCAATTTTTTATATTATATATGGGCCCCATTTTAAAAATTTGCCTAGGACCCCCATTAACTCAGGGCCGGTCCTGTTGCATACCAATCATGGGTATATAATAATCTCATAATTTTGCAGTAAATCCAGCAAAAGAAACTCAAAATATAGGTCAAAAATAAACAAATATATAATTTAGAAGGTAGATATATATAATTGTGATTTGGGATAAACTTAAATATGGATTGCCTTTATTCCTAATATCTACAACCACCTCTATCCTTTCTCTTTCTATGTATATTATTAAGAATAATGCTATTTGTTCCTCCAAATCATCCCTCCTTACGTGACAGCTGACGTGGCATGTTGATGTGGCAACTAACATGACAAATATTGTTAAAATTAAAATTAAAATTAAAACTCACTTCGCTCGCCTTTCGTTCGCCCTTTGGGCTCAACTTGCCACCTTAACTTTCCCTAACATGCTTCCCAGGTGAAGAAGAAGCCGTTGCGGTAGACTTAGATGAATCTAAAGAGGAGGGGAACCTCGCAATACGAAGAATGGATAAACAGCTCGAGTGGTATCTAACATTAACATTAATATTAATATTAACGTTAACATTAATATTAAAATTAACATTAACAATAATACTAATACTATTATTAACATTAATATTAACATTGATATTAACATTAATATTAATGTTAATATTAATATTAACATTAACATTAATATCAATATTAATATGAAAAAATTGGGTAATTAATTTTTTGGATTAAATTTGTCATGTCATCTATAATGTAATATGACACAGTCTTATTTAGCATATGCCACGTCAACCGCCCATAGAGAGTGATGATTTGGAGGACAATTTGGATCAGGTACGAATAGCATTACTATATTATTATGAGAAAATTCGTAGAGTATTCTATTTGACTACAATTCTTCTCTTTCTCCTCTCAAGTTTAACACATTATCATCACGAAAGCTTGAGGAGCTTGAGGTCGCTAGTTTAAAGACTACACAAGAAAGACAAAATAAGGTGGATGGTGGACAAGTTTTCATCGCAACAATACTACCACTTAAACCATATCAAACCAAAGAGGTACAAATATTCCATTAGCCAAATCAATATTCCATTAGCCATGCCAAAGAGGTACCAATATGCAATTTAACTTTCAACTACAAAATATTATTTATCAATCATTGGTTGTGGATGATAGTATAACATTTGCATCATGTATCTAAGTTAATTCTAATATAATCTCGCATCCGTCAATGTGAGATTGCAAATATATTTTGTTAGATATTAATGCATGTTGATTCATGAGATGAAGAACATAATAAAAATTGCGGAAGCGTACCTGAATCCATTGCTAGACTTGATGGATGTTGAAGCGATCGTCTCTTTATTGGGTTCGATCTTCCAACCCGCTACGGCCCTTAATAACAAAGATGAAATCTTTGTTACTCTCTTTGTTGATGGGGATACAGAAGAGAATAGAGAAAACCCTCTTGGTGGCCGTATGAGTTGGGGACCATAACCCTAATAAATACACATATTTATATGTGTTGATATTTCTAATTTGGCCCCTCATCAAATTAGAATTATCTCCGGTATCTACACATTAATTCCATGACAATTATACCCTTAAGCCAATTTCAAATAGACCACTTTAATTTGGCTTAATTATTTAGATAGCCCAACACAATTAATTTTACATGTGTGGCCCTATATTATTGAATAATCCAACAATCTCCCACTGGGCCACATATGTAACCTTATAATTGTGTTAACCTTAATGAGCTCATAAATTGCTATCTTATTCCTTAGGGTATATCCAGACAATCTCGTCCATTAACCATATCAACATAGGATCAAAGCGGCATTCGTCACATATAGCGTAACTAAACCATCAATGATCACATATACCATATAGCTAAACGACATAGATCAATCATGGATGCGTAGCATGAAAATTACACGCAATGTGATAAATACATGTCTATTTCCAACTGGTCCTCCTTAACTTTAATAAGAACAATACTTTAACATAATGAAAACAGAATGAACTGAATTTCCATAATCTGATCAGATAAATCCAAAATACTTTAATACATAAATATGTCCAAAACTAAATAGCACCCAAATATATAAAATACAAACTCCCACTGTATTGTCATATTCTTAATTAAGATAACACCCATATGAGCAGTATGCTCATGAAAGACCCTGGGTGATAATGCTTTTGTGAGCGGATCCGCTAACATGGAGTTTGTCCTAATGTGCTATATGGACACTATAACCATTCTGAATTCTTTTCTTCACAACTAGAAACTTTATGTCAATATCCTTTGACTTATACAAGTTTTTTTTGTTATTGGAATACAGTACTGCTGATTTATTGTCACACCATAATTTTATGCGGTCTTTCAACACCGTACTGTAGGCGCAGCCTTGTGACAAAATTTTGCAACCATATTTCCTGAATAGATGCCCCACAACATGTTATAAACTTTGCTGCCGTGGTGGAAAAAATTATGAGTGCATGTTGACACTCATCCAAAATTTATCTCCATTAGTCAGCATAACCTGATGCGGATCTCCAACTGTATTGGCATCCAACAAAATCGGAGTCGAAATACCTTATGATCTCCAGAATTATCCGATCTCCTACAAAGAGCATATAAGTTCTTGTTCTCTATTAATTACTTAAGTAGTTTGGCTGCTACCCAATGATCCATCCATATTTGCTTAAATATCTGCTTAACATCCTAATATATACGCAATATCCTGACCCGTACATACTTGAGCATACAATAGACTCCCTACAACTGATCATGAAAGAAAAATCTATTGTATTTTCTTAATTTTAAGGCTAACCTTAGGGCACTTGACTGAGACTGAACTTGTCTCCTTTAACGAGAGGTGTCACCTGGTTTGCATTGAATACTTTAATCAATATACAAAATCAAAAATTATTCCTACTCCCACTGAACTTGTGATACACACAATCTTCAACAGTGTTCATCTCAAAACCAAACGAGATAGTCACTTGTTAAAACTCAAAGTGTCTTTGACGAGAAGCCTGCTTGAGTCCATAAATAGATTCTGTCAGTTTGCGAACCATATTCTTTGGGTCTTCTGACACAAACTTTTCTGGTTGCACCATATAAAGTATTTCGTCAATGTTACCATTGAGAAATACCGTTTTGACATCCATTTAATGTAATTCAAGATCAAAATGTGCAACATGTGCTATGATTGTTTTAAAGGAATTTTTCAAAGATACCGAAGAGAAAAACTCTTTAAAATCAATCCCAAAAGTCACTAGTTACAAGACGTACTTTATACCTCTCCATATGACCCTTCGAATCCTTCTTGGTTCTAAATGTCCATTTACAACCAATGGATTTCATACCTTTTGGTAATGGGACAAGTTCTTAAACTTTATTGTCTTGCATGAACTTATACTCCTTATTTATTGTATCAATCCACTTTGAGAACTGTAACTTTCCATGGCCTGACGGAAGTTGATTAGATCATCTTCCAGTATCCACAGTCTTCTTCACGTTCCTAGAGAAATATGACAATATTATCCGAAATTATATTTCTCCTTTCTCTGGTGGACCATCTTAATATTACCGGTTCTTGAGGTTGTTGAGTTTGTTCCTTAGAAATAATTAACTTATCTTGAATGGGGTGCCACTACGTTGTCGTTGTTAAGGTATCTCAACAGTGACATATAGAGGTAATTCGACATTGTCTTATTGAGACTCCGAATTCACTTCTTGATCATGACAAGTATAGAATCTTGCACATCATCAAAAGTGATAGTAGGAATCGTAATTGATTCCTTCTCAAAGACAATGATCCTGACTTTATTTCTCCCCCAAACTCAACATCCTCAAAAATTATATTACACTTCTCGTCTCAAAAAAAATTTCTTAGTGTGGGACCGTATAATTATTAACCCCTTGATCTGTAGCATAACCAATAAAGTAGCTGCTTATAATTTAACTTTGGTCTGTCTTCCCATTACACATTCAATATAAACATTAAAGTCTATAAAATCAATGGAATCCAAATCTCATCAGACACAAATCGTTCAACTCTATTTCTAGAGAAGTGACCTAGTCGCTTATGTCATAACGAGGCTAAAAAATATTTATTATTGTTAATTTTGCGTTTAGTACCACATGACTCCACTTGTAAGGTTTCATTGTAAGAAGCAATAGTTTCAAGTGAATATAGGTTATCATAAACCTTAAGGGAACCTTTACCAATAATATTTGAATTTAAAGATAGACTAAACTTATTGTTTCCAAATGAACAATGATAACCAGATTTGTCCATTAAGAAAACTGAAACCGAATTTCGTCTAAAAGACAGTGCAATAAAAATGTCTATCAAATCCAAATAATAACGGTTCCATATAATAACCTAAAATACATATTGCTTCCATTTCTACCGAATTGTCGTCACCCACATAGATATATCTTTCACCATCAATTGACTTTCGGTAGCTCGAGTAATCTTGTCTAGAACACTAATGTGGGTAGTCGCACCAGAATCTAACCACCATATGTTTCTTGGTACTAAAGCTAAATTAACCTCAGAACAGACCAAATTTAGAAATATACTTTTCTTTGTACGACATGCGTGGTATTTTGTACATTTCTTCCTTATGTGTCATACCTTATCATAAAAGAACAACCCTTAGTTTTATATTGTTGTTTCTTTGAGCCGGACCTTTAGCAGCTACTGTATTCATTTTCTTTTTGCCCTTAAAGTTTATCCCATTCAACATGAAAATTAATTCTTATTGGCAGATATTTTAACAAAATTAACTGTAAAGAAACAAAGCAACAAAACGGACATGCTCTATTTATTAACCAAATAATAAAATAGTCAAACAAATTCAAATAATGGTGAACCCCATCTCAAGATACCTAGTACATCATTAATATCAAGTCTTTGGACAGTGATATTAACTGCAAGTGGTACTCTTGGTGTAATGATCAAACGTTGACAATAAGTTATGTCAAATAATAAGCCTATCTTTGGATTGGGTTATTATTCACATGTAAATCTTATAATTGTCACACATTTGTCATCACAGGTATGTGTGCAATTCGACCAAGTATTAACCTTCCTTTGGGCCGACTAATACTCGCATGAATTTACACACACAAACATCCAACATTCCTTATAGACTATCTACGCAAGAGAGGTCACTTTGGCGACATCTTTTTCAATGGATCTATTTAGAATATTAGACAACTATTGCTAGTCACAAAAGGCACCAAAAATTGAATGTTGACTAAATTTTACAAAATCGAATCATGTCCAAAATCTTATGCACATGCATATTTATAAGATTATTACTCAAAATAGTAATCAAAAGCATAAGCATAAATTTTAATTTGCCAGAATTTGAGCATTATCATCATAACAAACCATATAATAATCTATTAAAAATATACATCCAGAGAACAACAACATATAGGACATAATTCAAATACTCTAAAATATATTGCAAATAATTTTTTTGTCCTTTCTATCATGAACTAAGGAGAGCCCTAAAGTAGAATCGGCATAAAAAAAATTCTGACTTCAACCTGTTGTTATTCAACGATTCTAAAATCCACGTCAAATTAGATAGGTACATGGGAGCAGATTTGGCTCTATAAAAATATTCAAAAGAATTGAGAAAATATGGGAAAAGTCTAAATAATTCCATACCGGAACCACTGAATCCATGTGTATCACAAAAAAAAAAAATTATGACACAGTACAATATAAATCTACAATTCGAGTTAAATATAACTCCCCAACACAAAAAACTTCACCAACCAGCCAGTCAAGAATCACAGTTTCACAGTTTGAACATTCCACAAACCTAGAAGTCGAATTCAACATCACTCCAAAACCCTAGAATTCGAGAAATCGACCAACTGAGCAAATTCTGAGCACTGGATTAAAAAAATCAAAAAAAAATTTCACGAACCAGGCAAGAATCAAGAACCAGCGCCAGTTGAAGTCCACAGAACCGTAGAATTCAAATAGAGGGATCCGCTCCGAAACCCTAGAATTCGAAAATTCGATTCGATCGAATTCTTGACACGAGTGCCGAGTGGCGGTGGCCGCCAAAAATTCGTGTTGGTTGAATAATTCGATGACCGTCAGTAGATCGGTGACCGACAGAAGCAAGAAATAGCATGTCTTACCAAATAAAACCACAAAGCAATACCTAAATAAACTCCTAACAGATCCAAAGATAAATACCGGACCCAAACAAAAAAAATACAATGATTTGATTTATATAAAATAAACCATCAGTATACATAATTACGGATCTAAATTGGTGGATCTTGATAGATCAACCAGAACCCTAAATTAAATTAGATCGAAGATCTAGGGTTTCTGAATAACAATAAATAAAAAATTGAATTCTAAACTTCGACCTCATAAATCAAACATGAGGCTCTGATACCACTTGTTAGATATTAATGCCTGTTGATTCATGAGATGAAGAACATAATAAAAATTGCGGAAGCGTACCTGAATCCATTGTTAGACTTGATGGATGTTGAAGCGATCGTCTCTTTATTGGGTTCGATCTTCCAACCCGCTACGGCCCTTAATAACAAAGATGAAATCTTTGTTCCTCTCTTTATTGATGGGGATACAGAAGAGAATAGAGAAAACCCTCTTGGTGGCCGTATGAGTTGGGGACCATAACCCTAATAAATACACATATTTATTATGTGTTGATATTTCTAATTTGGCCCCTCATCAAATTAGAATTATCTCCGGTATCTACACATTAATTCCATGACAATTATACCCTTAAGCCAATTTTCAAATAGACCACTTTAATTTGGCTTAATTATTTAGATAGCCCAACACAATTAATTTACATGTGTGGTCCTATATTATTAAATAATCCAACATATTTTTAATAAACATTTGAAATGAAATATATTTTTGGATCTTGAGATGGATACATATATAGATTGTGGAGATGTATTTCCAACATGCATCTTAGCTTGTCCCTCAATGTAAATCACATTATGTGAACCTGTATTTTCAGTTTTGTAGGTTGTGCATTCATATCAGTTTGAGTCTTGTATATAAGGTAAATCACATTATGTGAACTGTTCAAGATAACTGTCTTTTTGTTTTAACTTTTAATATTTCTGCTGCATCCGTTCAGATTTTACCTTTATCTTATTTTTATATTAATAAAATTCAATTGCCACCTTTTATTATTATATTAAAAAATAAAATTCAATTGCAACCTTTTGAATAGCATGAGGGATTTCTCTACACGTCAGAGTAAATGAACATATTGCCATGAGAAACAACCAAAGGCAAAGGCCCAACTCTTCATTTGTTAGAGCATCATTAGTAGTTGGGACTCTCCAATGCAATTTGGAGCCTAAAATTTCAAAAAAAAGGTAAATGTAAAATGGATTGGGTTTGTATGAGAATAGTAGGAAATGATAAAGTGAGCTCCGGTCTCAAAAATTGTGTGGTCAAAATTAATGTAGAAAATAAATAATATAAAGTTTAGAATCTAGAAAGTTGGGCTCCAAATTGGAACTTACTATTCTACAAAACGAGTTTCTACAATCTAGAATATAGAAATTGGGAGGCCCAACCTTTAGCACCCATGGATGGATTGGGACCGAAATTGTAGAAATTGGAACTAGGAATGAGACTTATTATTCTACAAAATGAGCTCCTACATTCTAAATCTAGAATCTAGAAAATGGGATGGGCCTTACTAACGATGCTCTTAGAATATCAGAGTTAGAGTTAGGAAATAAATTAAGTGTACTTAAGTATAAGAAGAAAGTTTGGAAATTTCAAGTGCCAAATAAAATATTTGGACTTTGCGCATGGACGTCCAATATTTTGGGACTCGACGTCACCTGAGATGACGCACAATGGCTCCCATCATTTCTAGGACTCGGCACCATCTGAGATGGCGTCCACTTTTTCTAAAATACTTCGCGCCATGATGTCTTTTAAATTACTCGGCGCCACCTGAGATGACGTCCAACATTTTTTGGGACTGAGCGCCATCTCAGATCTCGTATACCTTTTTTTAAATACTCGGCGCCAGCTAAGAAGCCGTCCAACTAAAGTTTGGAATTTGGCACCATCTCTGCCAAATTTGATTGACAGTGGCTAGAATGTAGTCTTGTCGCTGAGTGTGCGCTAAAACATAGTCTTGTGACTGAGTGTAGTGTCCATTCAAATAAGCATACCCCTGGCCTAAACAAAGTAGTACAACAGTCACAATGTAAAATACAAATTTCCGTCCATATTCCAACTCATATTCCAACTACTCTTGCCTTCCATATTAAATCCTCCCTCTTCTCCACTCTTGTATATTAAATAAAACAACCTTAGAGCATCTCCAACCCTATTGTGAGTTTGAAAAAAATGGTTACAACATAGGAATGACAACCATTTTTTCCAAAAGTATTTCTCCAATGCAAATGTGAAATAAAGTGTGGAGTTGACATGGCAATGACATGGCAAAGACAATGTGAAGTTGGTTGTCTAGATCTAGACAATGCACTTCACAATGACTTTGTCTCCACATCATCAATTATGAATAGAAATATTTATAAAAAAGTTAAAGAAGTGGAGGAGTTGCCTTGGAAGTTGGAAAAAATACTTTTTATTGTCCCCTCAATACTTTTGCATTGGAGAGAGTTTTCTATCTCATTGTCTTTTGAGATATAATTTTGCCACATAAACAAGACATTGTCTTGTGGCTCATGCCACATAGGAGCCACCTAAGACTCACACCACTTAACAAATAGGGTTGGAGATGCTCTTAGGACTCACTACATGTTCTCTTCTCTTCTCTTCCCTTCTATGCTACATTGCCATCTCGAGCTCTCCAAAGGAACTCTAAAGACCTGATCAAACAATTAATTAACAATGGCCAACAAGAACCAAAAGCACTTGTTCTAGCTGCTAGAGGAGCAGCAGGTGCCATTCGACTTCCAAGTCCACTCCTAGTCGACAATGGCTGCTCAAGCAAAGGTTCTGCAAGTCCAAATATTGCGCAATCTAAAATGACGTTCTATCCCTTTAAAATTTTCAGAACTTCTCCTCTTTATGTAAATAAACATAATTTTTTAACGTAGTCGTCTGACCCTATATGAAATTCTGGTAGAATATTCACCCCTGTTGGCATGCGCATAAATAATGATTGTGTGTTTGCACGTAGTACTTGTGTTGGCTTTAGCAGTGCTTTCACCCAGTCCGCTCAATGTGATGTCCTTTCTTCTAGCCATTCAGATGAGTCAGATTTTATATTAATCCTCTTAATTCCTCTACCTTTCACATTGATAAATAAGCTTTCATATGGGAGGGTATGCTACAGAAGTATAAAAATATTTGACATGCACTTTGTTGGCCACATCAAAGTGTAAGGGACCAAACATTTTCCACATAAATACCTCAGTTACATTCATCAAACAATGATGTACTTAATTATTATCTCACTGTAAACACAAAGTAGGCAAGGCAATTACTTAGTCTTTCTTCTTTTTTTGTGTGTCTGCATCAGAGAATATTATTAGAAAATGTAAGTCCTATGTTTTACTTACTAAGTTTTATGAAAGAATACAAAGTTTCAATGGATACGTGGTTAAACAATTTTAAAAAATCGAGATATTACTGATCAAACAGCAGGTCCAATTTTTTTTTTTTTTTGAAATAATCCCAACTATACTAAGAAGGAAAAATACAAAGATGTGCAGGTTAGTAGAAATCTCACCATATGGAGGTGGATAAAACCCTCACCACGCCGATTGCACGGGTGGCACAGTAATATAATCAAGGGATATTCTCCTTATCGATAATGAGGATGAGTTGGGAGTTCGAATTGATAAGTTTCAACTTCAATTTATAATTGGTTTGATCCTCTAACATCTCCCCTCAAATTTTGCGTGGTGGTCATGCACAGTTTTCACCATCTTTCTGTCCTTACATGCATATTGTATTTGTTTGTCTTGTATTGCTCTTGAGAGCTTTCCACACAGTATGGTCTGTGCAGGGCCGGCCCTGAGTTCATGGGGGCCCTAGGCAAACTTTTAAAATGGGCCCATATATAATATAAAAAAATTGAACTAAAATAAATTTTAAAAATATTGCAGCCAAAAATTGGACCTAGGACCTCTTGTGTGCATGTTTAACATACTAACACTACATCACAATTGTTTTGTGATAAAGGAGGGCCATGTTACGTGTTAGTTCTATATTCGATACAAGATTACTTATATATATATATATATATATTTTTTTTTTTTTTTTTTTTTTGGGCCCCCAAATTTTATGGGGTCCTGGGCGGTCGCCCTGGGCCAGGGCCGGCCCTGGGTCTGTGTCTAAGCCAACCACGAGTCCGAAAGTTTCTTCAGAAAGTGTTCCGATGTCCAACCACGAAGAAGACGAGCAGACCTTAGCCAAGTAACGAAATCATCAGTTTTGGTGTGAAATTTCCTGCATCAGTGGGATTGTTTAGATGTATTTGGTAGGGGGCAAGATCTTCATCAGTGAGATGGCCAAACAGTTCTTGACTCTCTGTAAGAGCCAAGGCTTGTTCACGCCATAAAGGGTAATTGGTAGGAGTGAGTCCAAGTGTGATGAAGTTGCCAACGTTAAGAGAGAAGTAGTCATGGTGGAAGGGGGGGTCAAAGGTGTTGTGCTGAGTAATCACAACCTTCTTTGATACCAAGAAGAAAAACAAAGATGTACACGTTGGTAGAAATCTCATCACATGGAGGTGGGTAAAAACCTCACAACGCCGATTACATGGGTGGCCTTATTTATTTATTACAAACTTAGTAATTATGTTGGCCCAATGATTATATCATATTTTTTAATATAGTTAATCATTTAAGTTTAGCATTTATTATCACTAGTCTTCATGCAATCACTATGACAATTCTACTTATACTTATACCTTTTGGTGATATGTGCTTATTCGTTTTACATATTAGTGATATGAGCTTCTATATATCTATATTAAATTTAACTGAGTTGCCATAATCAAAAAGAGAAAATTGTTAGCCCAATAATGTACCTTGTTCTTTATTATGGTTATTCGGTTAAGTTTAACATTATGATATTACTAATATTTATGCTATCATTATAGTATTGATATTTAAACTTAGCACAGCCTAATGTACATTAAATTTATCATACTTGCTATAATGTATATTATTTTGTTCATCTAATTAACATGTATTTGCATAAAAGCAGTAAGCAAGATTAATATGGACATATGCAATGAAGAAATCATGATGAACCAAAGATGATGGTATCCCACAAGATTTCTCTGACCCGTCCAACGACAACTCCGGAGCCACACATTCGGGGGTTCCGCTGCCCGGTCAGCGGATGGAGGTCGAGATGGCAGCGCCTCCCATGGGGGTTCGGGGGTGAAGCTCCCGAAAGGTATTCAAAATTCATAATCTAGGTATCTTTGGACAACTGTCGTCAAAGAAAAAAAATCAATCATAGTACAAAGGAAGAGCCAAGATATGCCATCATCATTTCAAAACTTTGAAGAAGCCTGCACCTGCTATAATCAATCCAAAGTCTTTAATGAGTCTTGAAAATAATTGTAACTACAAGAAATGGATGGCAAAATTGAAAGCTATGGTAGATAATAACCCAGAATTACTTTTGGGCAGTCATTCGGAAGATCCCACGGATCTCTGCGGATCACTGAAGGATGATCGGAATGGACCATAGAAAACCTTCTATGATCTATCAGATTATCTGACGAAATTCTGCGAAACACCGTCAGATAATCCGAACATCGTGGTACTTGTGTTTGTGACTTCTTACTCTGTCTAATTTTTATACTTGTTATTATTTTTAAAGTTTCTAACTAGCCTTAGTTTTATTGGATTAATTGTGACACACTTTATTCACCCCCCTCTAGAGTTGCCTAGGTGGTCCTTCATCCTAGTCCCAAAACGTAGGACCATGATACATGACAATGGTCAGTTACGTAACAAGTGGACTCCCAAATCAAAGTATCCATAAATCCATACAAGTACATCCAAACCCTATATCTATAAGAATGTGATCTATGGAATAAAAATAACTGTGGAAGAATAATGAAGAAGGCATCAATTAACAATACATGAATCCTGAAGAAACAAACCCAAGAATCCTAAGGTAAAAGCTCAGCAATAACCTAGAAGAAAATTAGATCCTCAAAGGGTCATAGCAACATACTAATATACTTGTTATAAATGAAGCATAGTAAATATCATACAAGGGTATATAGGTAATACAGGTAAAACCAGGGCCGGCTCCAGTATTTTGGAGGCCCTAGACAAGTCCCATAATGAGGCCCTCATTTATCTACATACTTTTTTATATATAAATTCAGCAAATCCAAAACAATATAACTAGTCCTTGAGTACACATAAATTTTTTATCAAAATTCAATAAATTCAGCAACTCCAAGCTCCGCTTGTCGACCTTGCCGTGACCCGTAATCGTAAACACTTCAGATTTCAGATTCGGCCGAAGCAATAAAATTAGAGAGAGATGAATTAGTTATGAGCAAATAATTTATTTAGAAATTGAGAGAAAGAGAAACTCAGAGTCAGAGAGAGATTTTAGATGTCAAATATCCAAACAAATGCTCAAATTTATATTAAATTCACAAGAGAAAATAAAACGTTAGAGTTAAAGAAGAGAATTAGAGGAATACCTGCGGGAGGGAGAGGACCGTTTCCAGTTTTTTCTCATTTCTAATTTTCTTTCTATTGAGAGCAAATTTCGGGAGAGAGAGGGAGGGATGGAGGCCAACGTTTTATTTAAAACATAATACCTATCTTTTATCTATTTTTTATTTGGCAACCGGGAATCTGGGATTGGCAATAAGTATGCAGATGTGTACTTCATGGACGGTGGGCCAAACACAATTGTTGGGTTTTTTTTAGTTTTTTGTTTGTTTTTGGGCCCTTATTTAGTTTTTCGTTTGCTTGCCAATGGACGGTGGACCAAACAGAGGTTGGTTTTTCTTTCTAAAGGCCAAAAAATGTAGTAAAATAAAGAAAATTTGAGGCCCCTTTGGGGGAGGAGGCCCTAGGCACAGGCCTAGCCTGCCTCCCCCTAGAGCCGGGCATGGGTAAAACCACTAATATAAGTGTACATAAAATACAAAGAAGGACAGCGTTTGCACGCATAAGCATCTGGCACAAATAGAAAAATGGCATAGCACGAGACTAGAGGCCAATACATATGTTGACATATATCATAAATCGACATAATGCGAGGCTAGCATCCAACGCAAGATTCTTCGATCTACAGTTTACAAAGGAAAGTGCATAGTGACTCATATGTCTAGTAACTGTCCTCCCCACCATATGCTAGAATGCGTGTCGAATCCACTACACGTCCAGCCTGACCCTAGAAGTAATAACTCCAGTCAATCATGTACATTGGTCGATCAAACAATAAGTAAATATCACAGGTCATATATGATTCACCTAGTATGCAATGCAACGGGAATCTGTGTATCTTGCTTAACATAGATCGACAAAATTAATCATACAAGTAACATGATAATAAAACATGGGATACATGTAACAAGTATATCCAGAGTACAATTAATGAAAAGTATAGCATGTTAAATCAGATAGGCAAGGTATACTTGCATGAAGTTCATCTAAGCCTACTGAGTTTGCAAGTACCAAAGTCTAGCCAAACCTAACCCCGAACCAACGAGCTATGATCCAAAAGAATCAATCAAATCCCTTAAACAAACAACCATAAATTACACAACATCTAGCAGTGGAGTTGGATTGGTCTAGGTTGTCTATCACCTAGGTCATATAAGTTGTTTATTGGCCAAAACACCTAGATCTATGTTATTCTAGTCTCTATAATCCTTCATTTATCCATTATATTCTAATTTACAAGTTTTACAATTAAGTTATTAGGTTTACATCTTGTAACTCGTGCAACAAACCTACGGCACGCAAATCAAGACAATATGATCAAACATAAGGTTAACCATCTTATCTTGACGATTCGTTCAGTCATTTTGTTCATTCCAGTGATAAGAGATCATTAGAATCGACAGATCTTAGTTTTGTTGTACAAATTTTGAAATACAAATATGATACAAATTAATTACATACAAAGGTGGAGTGATTTGATCAACTGGATGATATCCATATACAACGAAACTTGATATTCTAGGATAAAAATTTGCTATGGTCACAATAGAATTAACCGATAGAAGATCCAATGGTTGAATCTTCCAGGAAGTCCAAAACATCAAATTTGGACAGTTTGTGAAGTCTGGGGTCATACATAGTACACAGTCAGAATTCGGGTGATCCAACTACACAAACAAAAATAAGACAGAGGAGAAGAGTTACCTTAAGATGGATCGAAGATTGGGCACCGTAACACAAAGATATGTTATCTGGAATTCGAACATACTACTAGAATTTGTATGAATACGTCGCACCCTATAATCGATTTTTGTCGGTCAAACAACATCATGGTCGTGCAAAACTCGCCATTCTTGCAGGGGGATATTCTACTAACACAACGGAGAATCGAATCATGGAACGATCATCGGATCTTACATGAGAGAGCGTAAGTCCTAATACAAATGTAGGTTCGTTTCATACTAACATTTGTAGAATGACTTTGCATTGTCTGCTGAAATGACGTGGACAGCTACAGAGGGTTGCAAGCGAGAGAGAGGAATGAGAGGAGAAGAGAAGAGGATGGCGGTGGTTGATTTTGGTTTGGTGGTCGGGATTGCATTGGACACGGTAGGATACATTCAAGGGGATTGGCAAGACACACAATACAGGTTGTGTCATGTTGTGGGAACGCGGTATGACCCAAACCAAAGTTGGCCTATGAGGTATGATATTGAATTGGGCCCATATGCCTTAAAAGAGAATCCTCATGTAAGATCTGAGCCAATCCCAATTATCTACGCCATAAAATCCCACCTCCTAATCGATGTGAGACTAAATTATCAACTTTATTGTCACCTCCCATTTGAGCACTCAACCGAAAATGAGATACAATCCAACAATCTCTACCTTAGCTCGTTTTTGCTGATCGAGCAACCTAGCACACCCGGCTACCATTTATTCGTTCCCGCAAGTCGAACACCCTTAGCACACTCCGGCTACCTTTTGCTCGTTTCTGCTAACCGAACAACCTTAGCATACTCCGGCTACCTTTGCTCGTTCCCCAGCAGCACATAGGAGATCCAAAATATTGTCATCTCGATCCGTTCGACCACAGAACCAAGCCTGACACATTCATCCACACCACTTGTGTGCCAACCATAAAGTCTTGCTCTACCTTGGGCTCGTCAAATCTACCTTTGAAGCCAATTTTTGTAGTTGATGCTCCTACTCCACCTTGAGAAGAGCCCGTATAATTCGATTATACACATAAACGTTCAGCACCATCTGCCTCAAACCAATTAGAGCCGTCCAAACTAGCCACGTAAACATGGGCTCTGATACCACTTGTCAGGAATGCGGTGTAACCCGAACCAGAGTTGGCCCATGAGGTACGATATTGAATTGGGCCCATATGCCTTAAAAGAGAATTTTTTATGTAAGGCCTGAACCAATTTTAATTCTACACCATATGACCCCACCTCCTAACCAATGTGGGACTAAATTATCAGCTCCATTGTCACCTCCCATTTGAGCGTTCAACCGAAAACGAGATACAATCCAACACATGTCACATCTAATGTTGGGCTTAGCACGACCTCCACAGTTGTCATGGAGAGGCGGAGGTATTCTCACACAGATAAGAATGGATGAGGGAGTCAACCTACAGTGGTTGGGTGGAGATTGGTGGTCGGGAAGCCCCCGTACTTGTCGAGGACACAGCAGCTGACACAATACTCACGGGGAAGAAGCGGTTAGGGTTTCACTCTCAGCCACTGCGTGTAGATATACATAGTGGAGCGGGTCGGATCAGGCTAGTAGAGCAGGTTGGGCTCTGCACATGCGTGTCTAGCCCGACCCGCTGACTAATGTGGTAGTGGGTTGGGCCGAAGAAGCAGGCTTGCTAAAAAGAGGGGAAATCTAGGAATTAAAAGGTTCATGGATCATTGAAATAGGCAAGAATCATAATACCCATAAGAAAATAATTCATATGGTTGCAGCTGGGTCAGGTTGAGTGTGGACTAACGGGTCTGGCCTATCCGACCCTAATAATTATAACATATATATTGTAATAGGTTTATAAATACATAAATTAAACTTAACTAACTAATTAATTCCTAGGTCTAAATAAATACCAAAATTTTCTATGAAAATCTTTAAAAATTACAAAAAATATATTAGGGTATTAGCATAATCTTGGTGAAGTTTTATGATCTCCTATAAGGCTGCTAAAAATTCATTTTTTTAGGAAATCAATTCCTATAAATCCTACAAAAATCCCATAAATTCCAATTAAACCTAAAATACCCTAGAATTGCTTCCTAGGACAAGTAGGATCTCATGCCACTAGTTAAGTTTGCTAGAGAGTTTTTGGCTAGGTTGGTTGGATTTAAGGTTCTGATACTCTTTAGAAAAGATACTAATTTTAGCAGCTGTGTTCTTATGAAATTTTACTTTCCTCTACATATCTATGTTATTGCTTTTAACAGTAAATTAGGTAATACCCGTGCGATGGCCCAGTTTTTCAAATTACTATATATACTGTAAGTCCCCTGAATTTTCGGGATTTTTTCGATTTCTAAATAATTTATTCTCGATAAATTATTTAGATTTAATTAATTTTGATTTAATGCTCTTTACCGTGACTTGGATTTCTAGAGCATCAGGGATGCCAGTCTCTGGAAACTTCCTTCTTGAAGTTTGTAGTAGACGAGATTGTCTTCATATTGATATATCGTGTCCCACTCGAACTTGTTCCCTTGTGCTCCATTTGATTCGCGCAACTTGGGGTCAATTTAGACCAATTTATCGTCTGCCGTAATTTGTGATTTAATTTCCAACTTAATTTTCGGGCCCGATATCGGTCCAATCCAGTCGACCCAGTATATGGCCCTGGCCTGTTTTGAGCCTACTGTGCACGTGCCACTTGCGCGCCATCGAATTGATTTTTCTTGTGCTCCAATTTGTTCATGATTTTAAATAGTTTAAAATTATTATTTTAATTAAATCTTGGTCCTGAACTTGTCCGATCTTAGCCCAGTACCCGACCCAATTGGGTGTAGGCCCCTACCATGGCTATCCATAGACCCCACTGATATTTTCTCATTTTTTTACTCTACTCAAAAATATCTTTATACATATACAGATATCTCATTATATATATACATATATATATATATAATATATATCTCTCTCTCTCTTCATTTAAATAATTATCTCTCTATCCTCACATCACTCCCCTCTCCCATCAGGAACACACCCCCCTACAGCCGACTACTTTCCCCCTCTCTCTCTACTTTCCCTCTCTCTCTTTAATATCTTCCATTCTCTCTCTTCTATATTAAATATCTACACACACACATATAATATCCATACTTCTCTCCTCTCCCTTCTCTAACAAACAAACCACCTCCCCATCCCTTCATGTACGAACAGCCATGCCAAGCCCCATGGCCGAACACCCCCTCCCCTCAACTCCTTCTTCTCCACTTCGTCTTCCTTAACTTATTCTTCTTCTTCTCTTCTTCCTCTTCATTGTGAAGAGCACCACCATTACCAACAAACATCACCACCACCACCTCTTCTAATCTTCTCCTCCTTCCTCCCCTTGCTGGGCTGCCACCACCGCCGTCTGGCTGCGCCACCGCGCGCGTCGCTGCGAGGCAGCAGCCGCAGCTCCAGCAGCCAGCACGCAGCAGTAGCTGCAGTAGGCGGGCGGCAGCACCCCGCGCGCACAGGCCGGCCGTGCGCCACCCCAGCCACCGCCGCCGTCCGGTGAGCCCCCTGGCCGCTGCGCGTACACTACTGGCGAACACCCCCTGGCATCCACCCTCGTCCCCGGTGCGCACGATAGTCGATTCGTGCATTTTTCATGAAATCCCGTCGCGCGAGCGCGGGAACGGAACTCTGAATCGCGTCTCGAAATAGCGACTTCACGTGCGTTTCTCGAGAGATCCGACCGTTAGATCGGCAATTTCTCCGCTCCGTTACAATCTCGGTATATCCCTCTTCACCTCTGTCGAATTTCACCCGTTAATTTCGTCGTTTGATACATCAAAACCGGCCACCAAGTTGACGTTTTAATTTGTACTGTTTTTGGACAGTTTTGTGACGCCAACTTCGCGGGTTCGTATCTTCGTCGTCGCAGCTCCGTTTTGTGCGCCACCAGTTCCGGTGCACAGCTGGTATAACCCTCTTCCTGCCCCCCTTTAGATTCCATTTTAGTTTGGGCTTGTTAGGTCGGTCGAATTCGACGCCAAAGTTGGCCGTTCGAATTCTTAGTGTTGCACTTGTAAAATTCTATTTTTGAACCCGGGACTCCGGATTCAATTTCTGACACCACCAGTAGACTCGTGGCATCGTTCTGGCATGTTTTCATATAAAGTTTGCTTGATTTGGAGAATGTGGGCCCTGGCACGCATTTCGGTGCAAAGCGGGTCCCACTTTCTGAGTCAACGGGACTTTTTGACGCCGGCTCATCGGAATCCAATTCCGGATATACCGTTGAGTTCGTATCGTCATTCTGGACTCGTTGACATATAATTTGCTAGGTTTTAGTGGACATTGGTTTCGGCACGCATTTCGGTGCAAGTCGAATACCAATATCCGGATCAACGTGTCATTTTGAGTTCGGCTCATCGAATCCAATTCTGGATATACCGTTGAGTTCGTATCATCATTTTGGACTCGTTGACATATAATTTGCTGAGTTTTGAGGACATTGGCTCCGACACGCTTTTCCGTGCAAATCGGTTTTCAATGTCCTGGTCAACGGACCAATTTGAGATCGGGTCAACGGAATCCAATTCTGGATATACCGTCGGGTTCGTATCGTCATTCTGGATTCGTGGACATATAATTTGTTAGATTTTGTGCACTTTTATTTTGACACATTTTTCGGTGTAAAGTGTGTCCAACGGCGGACATCATTTTGGTTCGAAATTATCGTTTTGCCCCTGTGTCCAAATTGGACTTTTGGACAGGCTATCCTAGCTGATTTGTCTATTCTGGACACGTTGGTGATGTTAGTTTCATCATCCGACAACATCTGTAGGTTTTCACCCTATTATTATAATCCTTCTCCTTTTGTGGTATTTTGAGTTTCGTCGATTCCGGTGATTGCACAATCACTGAAATTGAATGAGTTGACCCTGTAGGTGTTTATAGAGACTAACCTTGACCCTGTCTGACCATGGTTGACTGCTTTGACTAAACGTCGAAGTAGAGTCAACATTTGACCTAGAGTTGACCATAGTTGACCAGTTGACCAAAAGTCAACTGTAAGTCAACCATTGACCCAGTTTGACCTAGTTTGACTTGGTTTGACTTATTGTGGCCTAGTTCGACTTAGTGGAATGAGTCTGACCTAGATCGCGTAGCTTATACTATAGAATCAAGCCTAACACTGTTGAACCCTAATTAGTTTATATATATCTTATCTTTAGGTCTGTGGCATCACTCTGAGCATCGACCCCATTTGACAGCTCAGGACCGCAGGCGAGTACATTCACTGATAGTTTTCATTGTCTTGATATCTACTATATCTGATTCAGTCGTAGTGTTTTACTTGATTCCCGACACGACAGTTCACGGACTAGTATACGTCGGATCCTGACATGAGATGTTATTCCTGGACTTTCTTGGTATATGGGTATGAGATATTTCCGTGTTTCCTGTACTTGTATAGACATGGACTTGGGAGTGGATTGATCACCTGCTTTTGAATCCCGTGTCATGACGTGCCATGTCCGGATCCGTGATACTATTCGGGGGATAGAGGGGAATTATTAGGGGTTATGTGATCAAAGCCTCCGTGATGATATTTCCGTGTTTTGCTGGCGCCACCCTCACCTCACGTAGGGTGTAGCAGATACCCCCTGCCGGTTATCCAGGTTGGCCGGCATGACCCTCTTCGGAGGCCCTCGTCAGAGGTTCCGTGTGATTGTCGAGCCAAGTGGATAACCTTTCCCTTGTTTCCTAGCCGATCACATTTCGCCCTAATAATTCAAATCACTTTTTATTTATTTGTTGTCATATCTTACATTCCAGTTCACCTTTACTTACTGTACTTTCACCATGCTATGATTCATTTCTCATATGCTCTACCTGCCTTTATACTGTACCATGATAATGGGACTAGGTTCTATTCGGAAGAAGGGTTACAACCCCGGTCCTTGTTTGGTTTAAGGGTTGTAACTCGGCTTTCGAATGGTTCCCAAGTCGCCCATATTCTTTGTCTTGTATTTCATTATTACTGTCTCTTATAGTATTTGTCAATTCACATGGAACTGCTGTTGGTGTTTGTACTTGCTCATTTTTCTGACAGGATACCGTTGATAATATTTTAGGAGTTGTTATACCATTAGTGGACTTCATGATGTTGCTAGCTGAGGTGGATCTCACTATTCTTCTATGTGAGTTGCCTGGTAGTTATCCTTAGTTAGTCTTGTTTTTTCTTCTTTATTTCATGTCTTATGATTCATTCTAGTAGTTTCTAGTTGTTCTTGTGCTTTAGTTATCTTTCTTGTCTTATCATCCCTAGCTGTTGTGATGTGACTAGAGTATATTTGTAGTTATAGGCCTTCTAGACGTAGTGTATATTTATTGGGTACTAGACAGCGTTCTACCGTCGATACTGCGGCGTAGGCTGGGCGTCGTCTACGTATTCGTACCCGTATATCCGGGTGCGGGTCGTGACACGTTTTTGTGGTGGCCCATGCAGGTCAGTCTTTGCAATTAATACGAAGTCGTGGTAGTACTTGAGCTTTTCTGTACTACTGCGAGCCTGTCCTAGGATTTAGGGTTGAGTCATGGAATATTTTAGGAATTTGGTACTCAGTCACATATTAGGGACTCTTGGTAGATTCCAGGGATGACCCCTGGGAATCTTATTTCGAACTTTTCGAAGCTTTTCCCATTTGTTCTGTTCGTCCTGATTTCTGAAATATCTGTCCGTTATCAACTTTATTCTTTCTTGGAATGAGTTTGTGGACCCCAGAGGGAAGGTATAAGTTGAACTTATATATCTTCTAGGTCGAGACGAGAATATGATTTACCAGTCTCATATCAGGTTGGGATTGTTTTAGATTATATTCCAATGATTTCCTTTTATCTTGACCTAGATAGTACCTTTGGACATCTCCTGAGAATTTTCTTCTAAATCCTATCTCGAAATCTGTTTCCGCTAGTTTCCATTCAGTTATCTTTGATTCCTTGTTGAATTTTAAATCTTGATGTTCGTTCGTTGTTGACTTCGATTTTGATTTTGTTGAAGATAAGTTTCTCTGGATTGAGTTAAGATATTCTGATAAACATATTGATGAGGGCGATGGGAACGATAAATGTCTACTTTATTTATGGAGTTCAGAATTTATCGCAGTCATATTAGCTAGCCTGACAAGGGCATGGAGCCTGATTTTGGATATACTATCCTGATTATGGCATTTAGATTCTCTTGCAGCCATATCGGTTGGCGTGGTAAGGAATCTAGATGACATAATTTAGGGTGTATACCTTAGTTATGGACTCTATCGTTTATTGCAGCTATGCTTACTGGCGTGGCAAAAATTCTGGCAACATGATTCGGGATAGACGTGTATGGTTATCAGATCTTATCTTAAATTGATTCACTTGTTTTAACCTATTGGGCAAGAGCAGTTCCTACTATTACTTCTGTTTTCCCATTCTTCTCTTCCTCATCGCATGATGATTTCTTCATCTTACCCTTACTTCCTCCGTCTTGATCAATTATGTCTTGATTCCACCAATTACTTATCTCGTATCTACTCTGTCAGCCATACTTTGAAAACCTTGAAAATTTTAGAATTTTCATATCTTTTTATCTTGGGAGAAATCGAGGAAGTATCGTAATCATCCGTCTCGGAGTAGACATTGTGGGTAGCAGTCGAAGCAGAGCGAGATGATTACCCCGGCTTCCTCCTACGATCCCATATTCTGGTTTCTATGATAACAGAAGCAATTCAATTCTACATCCTTGATTTGTTTATTATATTTTGATATCGCGAGATTGATCCTCTCTGATTGACCAATCGATTCTGGTTGTCTAGTTTATCGTGCCAAAGAGTCTTGATTGTTGATTAAACTTAAATGGTTTCGAATTCCATTGTGATATGATTTTCTTCTTAGATGCTCGTGTCCAGACTTCGTTGATTTTGTTCTCCATCTTGCCCAAATTGTGATTTACCCGAAACTTGATCAATTTAAATCGTGCTGAGACTAAATTATTTACTTTTATTGTGATTGGACAATGCTATCATCACTCGTGCTTTAAACTTTCGATTCAATTCTGGCAAATGACTAAATTCCATTCCAATCACGATTTGGCTTCATACTATCCTTGATTATGCCGGAGTCTCATGTTGGTCATGCCTAAACCGTTATACTTTTGACCAAGGTTGAGCTGACCGTATCTATGATCGTATTGAGATTCAATTTTGAGCATGTTTGGATTTTGAAACACTCGTGCCTATACTCTTTTCGACCTTGATTTGATTTTCTGATTGTAATTGAAATTTTCTTGTGCTTAATCATGCCTATCTCAAATCCTAAATCAAATTTCAGTAAGCTGAAATCCTATTATCAATATTTTGTTGATTGTAACCGGATGAAGCTCAAGTTTTGATTTTGTTGTCATACCTCTATCGTGCCAAGTGATCTTAGACTATTTCCAATTTTATTCACGCTCGAACTTGGAGCGTATTCCATGATTTTATTAATCATACTCTTCAATCTTGATCAGGTCTATAAGACCTTGACTTTAATTTTGTTGTATCTAAAACTCCAGCTCAATCATGCCAAGCCTTGTTTTGATCGTGATTATCTCTCATCTTGATCAAGCCTGTGTGACTTTCAGGCTGATTATCCGTTAACCCGAGTGCTACACGTCACCTCGTACGTGGACTTCATCTATAACTTTCGTTCTCCTAAGTCATTTCTGAATCGTGTTCCAATGACTTAACTTATCTATAATCGTGCCTATATGATTCTTTTCATATTTTGATTCTAACGTGCGAAAATTTTTCATCGTGCCTGAATAATTGTGAATTGATTATCTTAATCGTGCAAACTTGTCATTCTATGATCGTGCCTAAGTTTTTGCCTAAAACTTTCTATCTTGTTTTACCCCTACTACAACCTTTAATTTCGAGGACGAAATTTTTATAAGGTGGGTAGGATGTAAGTCCCCTGAATTTCCGGGATTTTTTCGAATTTTCTAAATAATTTATTCTCGATAAATTATTTAGATTTAATTAATTTTGATTTAATGCTCTTTACCGTGACTTGGATTTCTAGAGCATCAGGGATGCCAGTCTCTGGAAACTTTCTTCTTGAAGTTTGTAGTAGACGAGATTGTCTTCATGTTGATATATCGTGTCCCACTCGAACTTGTTCTCTTGTGCTCCATTTGATTCGCGCAACTTCGGGTCAATTTAGACCAATTTATCGTCTGCCGTAATTTGTGATTTAATTTCCAACTTAATTTTCGGGCCCGACATCGGTCCAATCCAGTCGACCCAGTATATGGCCCTGGCCTATTTTGAGCCTACTGTGCATGTGCCACTTGCGCGCCATCGAATTGATTTTCCTTGTGCTCCAATTTCGTTCATGATTTTAAATAGTTTAAAATTATTATTTTAATTAAATCTTGGTCCTGAACTTGTCCGATCTTAGCCCAGTACCCGACCCAATTGGGTGTAGGCCCTACCATGGCTACCCATACACCCCATTGATATTTTTTCATTTTTTTACTCTACTCAAAAATATCTTTATACATATACAGATATCTCATTATATATATATATATATATATATATATATATATATATATATATATATATATATATATATATATATATATATATAATATATATCTCTCTCTCTCTTCATTTAAATAATCAACTCTCTATCCTCACATCACTCCCCTCTCCCATCAGGAACACACCCCCTACAGCCGACTACTTTCCCCCTCTCTCTCTACTTTCCCTCTCTCTCTTTAATATCTTCCATTCTCTCTCTTCTATATTAAATATCTACACACACACATATAATATCCATACTTCTCTCTCTCTCTTCTCTAACAAACAAACCTACCTCCCCATCCCTTCATGTACGAACAGCCATGCCAAGCCCCCATGGCCGAACACCCCCTCCCCTCAACTCCTTCTTCTCCACTTCGTCTTCCTTAACTTATTCTTCTTCTTCTCTTCTTCCTCTTCATTGTGAAGAGCACCACCATTACCAACAAACATCACCACCACCACCTCTTCTAATCTCCTCCTCCTTCCTCCCCTTGCTGGGCTGCCACCACCGCCGCCTGGCTGCGCCACCGCGCGCGTCGCCGCGAGGCAGCAGCCGCAGCTCCAGCAGCCAGCACGCAGCAGTAGCTACAGTAGGCGGGCGGCAGCACCCCGCGCGCACAGGCCGGCCGCGCGTCGCCCCGGCCACCGCCGCCGCCGGTGAGCCCCCTGGCCGCGCGCGCACACTCCGGCAAACACCCCCTGGCATCCACCCTCGTCCCCGGTGCGCACGACAATCGATTCGTGCATTTTTCACGAAATCCCGTCGGCGCGAGCGCGGGAACGGAACTCTGAATCGCGTCTCGAAACAGCGACTTCACGTGCGTTTCCCGAGAGATCCGACCATTGGATCGGCGATTTCTCCGCTCCGTTACAATCTCGGTATATCCTTCTTCACCTCTGTCGAATTTCACCCGTTAATTTCGTCGTTTGATACATCAAAACCGGCCACCAAGTTGACATTTTAATTTGTACTGTTTTTGGACAGTTTTGTGACGCCAACTTCGCGGGTTCGTATCTTCGTCGTCGCAGCTCCGTTTTGTGCGCCACCTGTTCCGGTGCACATCTGGTATAACCCTCTTTCTGCCCCCTTTAGATTCCATTTCAGTTTGGGCTTATTAGGTCGGTCGAATTCGACGTCAAAGTTGACCGTTCGAATTCTTAGTGTTGCACTTGTAAAATTCTATTTTTGAACCCGGGACTCCGGATTCAATTTCTGACACCACCAGTAGACTCGTGGCGTCGTTCTGGCATGTTTTCATATAAAGTTTGCTTGATTTGGAGAATGTGGGCCCTGGCACGCATTTCGGTGCAAAGCGGGTCCCACTTTTTGAGTCAACGGGACTTTTTGACGTCGGCTCATCGGAATCCAATTCCGGATATACCGTTGAGTTTGTATTGTCATTCTGGACTCGTTGACATATAATTTGCTAGGTTTTAGTGGACATTGGTTCCGGCACGCATTTCGGTACAAGTCGGATACCAATATCCGGATCAACGTGTCATTTTGAGTTCGGCTCATCGGAATCCAATTCTGGATATACCGTTGAGTTCGTATCATCATTCTGGACTCGTTGACATATAATTTGCTGAGTTTTGAGGACATTGGCTCCGACACGCTTTTCCGTGCAAATCGGTTTTCAATGTCCTGGTCAACGGACCAATTTGAGATCGGGTCAACGGAATCCAATTCTGGATATACCGTTGGGTTCGTATCGTCATTCTGGATTCGTGGACATATAATTTGTTAGGTTTTGTGCACTTTTATTTTGACACATTTTTCGGTGTAAAGTGTGTCCAACGGCGGACATCATTTTGGCCCGAAATTACCGTTTTGCCCCTGTGTCCAAATTGAACTTTTGGACAGACTATCCTAGCTGATTTGACCATTCTGGACACGTTGGTGATGTTAGTTTCATCATCCGACAACATCTGTAGGTTTTCACCCTATTATTATAATCCTTCTCCTTTTGTGGTATTTTGAGTTCGTCGATTCCGGTGATTGCACAATCACTGAAATTGAATGAGTTGACCCTGTAGGTGTTTATAGAGACTAGCCTTGACCCTGTCTGACCATGGTTGACTGCTTTGACTAAACGTCGAAGTAGAGTCAACATTTGACCTAGAGTTGACCATAGTTGACCAGTTGACCAAAAGTCAACTGTAAGTCAACCATTGACCCAGTTTGACCTAGTTTGACTTGGTTTGACTTATTGTGGCCTAGTTCGACTTAGTGGAATGAGTCTGACCTAGATCCGTAGCTTATACTATAGAATCAAGCCTAACACTGTTGAACCCTAATTAGTTTATATATATCTTATCTTTAGGTCTGTGGCATCACTCTGAGCATCGACCCCATTTGACAGCTCAGGACCGCAGGCGAGTACATTCACTGATAGTTTTCATTGTCTTGATATCTACTATATCCGATTCAGTCGTAGTGTTTTACTTGATTCCCGACACGACAGTTCACGGACTAGTATACGTCGGATCCTGGCATGAGATGTTATTCCTGGACTTTCTTGGTATATGGGTATGAGATATTTTCGTGTTTCCTGTACTTGTATAGACATGGACTTGGGAGTGGGTTGATCACCTGCTTTTGAATCCCGTGTCATGACGTGCCATGTCCGGATCCGTGATACTATTCGGGGGATAGAGGGGAATTATTAGGGGTTATGTGATCAAAGCCTCCGTGATGATATTTCCGTATTTTGCTGGCGCCACCCTCACCTCACGTAGGGTGTAGCAGATACCCCCTACCGGTTATCCAGGTTGGCCGGCATGACCCTCTTCGGAGGCCCTCGTCAGAGGTTTCGTGTGATTGTCGAGCCAAGTGGATAACCTTTCCCTTGTTTCCTAGCCGATCACATTTTGCCCTAATAATTCAAATCACTTTTTATTTATTTGTTGTCATATCTTACATTCCAGTTCATCTTTACTTACTGTACTTTCACCATGCTATGATTCATTTCTCATATGCTCTACCTGCCTTTATACTGTACCATGATAATGGGGCTAGGTTCTATTCGGAAGAAGGGTTACAACCCCGGTCCTTGTTTGGTTTAAGGGTTGTAACTCGGCTTTCGAATGGTTCCCAAGTCGCCCATATTCTTTGTCTTGTATTTCATTATTACTGTCTCTTATAGTATTTGTCAATTCACATAGAACTGCTGTTGGTGTTTGTACTTGCTCATTTTCCTGACAGGATACCGTTGATAATATTTTAGGAGTTGTTATACCATTAGTGGACTTCATGATGTTGCTAGCTGAGGTGGATCTCACTATTCTTCTATGTGAGTTGCCTGGTAGTTATCCTTAGTTAGTCTTGTTTTTCCTTCTTTATTTCATGTCTTATGATTCATTCTAGTAGTTTCTAGTTGTTCTTGTGCTTTAGTTATCTTTCTTGTCTTATCATCCCTAGCTGTTGTGATGTGACTAGAGTATATTTGTAGTTATAGGCCTTCTAGACGTAGTGTATATTTATTGGGTACTAGACAGCGTTCTACCGCCGATACTGCGGCGTAGGCTGGGCGTCGTCTACGTATTCGTACCCGTATATCCGGGTGCGGGTCGTGACATATACAAATATTAATGATAATTAAAATTTTGTCACTCTCCATACTTAGTAATTTAATTTCTAATTTTTCCAATTTAGATTAATGATACTAATATTAAAAATAATATTATGAAAAAGATCTTATTAATATTATTAACACTCAAAATAAGATTTGAAAGAAAGAAATAACAAAAATTCAAATAATTAGTAACTTCACAAATACGGGCAAGGTAATTCCCTCAAATAGTTTTTATTTTTAAAAGGTAATCCCCTCCAAAAAAAAATGAAGTAAAAAAATACAAGTACATGTTTTGCATAGTAATGAAAAGTAAGAAAATGGAAAAGAATAATAAGCGTACACACCTTGCCAAATTTTTATCTTTGCAAATTGAATAATAATAACTATGGGCCCATTAGTTTCATTTGTGACATAAGCTGCAAGTTGTTCTGCATATCCTTTCCACAATGTGCATTTCATAGTTTTTCTCCTAGTAAGATAGAATAGTTAATTTAAAAGATAATATAAAGTGTGTAATATTTTTTTGAGATGTAAAAAAAGAATAATATTTTTTGAGATTTATATATAATATACTTACTCCAAATTCATAATCTCAAATGATACCCTATTTGATTCTTTTTATTTCTAAAAATTGGAGCAACAGAAATGATTTCACCAATAACATCTATATATATAAAAATCAACATCATGATAAGTAAGTCAACAAATAAACATTTAGAAACAACTAAATAAATGCCAATAATGAGATTGATAAAAACGTGTACCTATTAAATAGGTATCGTCGAGTTTGTTTTCTCTGACATTATCATATGAAACAAAAGAAAAACCATACAAAGGAATTCCTAAATCCTCTCACACATTCGAACTGACGTAGAGAAGACAAAGTTTAGCTTATATGGATGTTGTGCTGTCTTGTATGATCCATAATTCGGCCCAACGCCAAAATTGGTTAATATACGGTACTCGTCTTCCGAAAGCATTGGTGCAAACTTATTTACCAATGTCTTCTTCACAAATGCAGAAATTTTAGAACCCTAAAAAAGATGTGTAAAAAATAAATTGTGAATAATTGAATCCGAAAAAAAAAATAAGTCTTCAACGTGTAGTGCATAAAAAAAGGAATATAAGTAAGTCATTAACCTTTTCGTCCATGTGCACCATCTCAATACAATTTTCTTCAGATGGATTGTCAAAACTAAGTACTTTCCATAGTCGAATAATTCGTAACTTGAGTTTCCATGTTTCTTGTACGTTATTTCATTAATAAGATTAACATTTGAAGCCATCTCCTATAGGTGACAAAATAACAATTAGCTATGAAGAGTTGATATTTCAAATTATCATGTAAGGAGTTTAGATCATTACAACAAATGCAAGAAAACATACTCTATCACAGATTAAAAGAAAAAAAAAAGATTTAAGAAAAATTGTGAGATTTTGGATGGTAGCTCCAGAATGAAATAAATTGATTAATTCAAAATTAATGAAAATCCTACATGATAATCTTTGGTGCGGTATGTTATAATATTATTTATATTTATTAACATCCATAACTAACAAAATCTTTAAGATATTTCCTATAATCCTTTTAAAAATATAAAATTCCCTAAAATTCTCATAACCCTATAAAAAAAATAAAAATAAAAAATAAAACTATTTTAGTGTACTCTGCTTTAGAAGTAGTATATAAAAAATTACGGATTAAAAAAACTTTCTCTATTTTAGTTAGGGCTGTGCACAATTAACTCAAATCGACCAAATCAAACCGAACCGATCGGTTTTAAACCGAACCGATAGTTCGGTCGGTTTGGTTCGACAGTAAATTTTTTTAAAACCGACCGGTTCGGTTCACGGTTTGGTTATGCCAAAAACCGTTTAAACCGAACTGAACCCTATGTGGGTGTTAGATAATTAGAGTTGGGTTACTAACTTACTTGGATATTGGAGTGGTTTGGTTTATTCAACAATAGGCATCACACTTTGAAAGAGTCTCTCTCTCTCAAAGAGGAGTGGCGGCCCCAATTTTACTATTATAAATTGTTGTGCAATGCTGCAAAGTACAAGCTGAAGCTGTTGTTTGTTGAATGCACATTTTCACGTTCCATCACAGTTGTGCTGCTGTTGGTTGAATACATATGATTTTTTTTTCCGTCATTGATTGACAATTATTTCATTTTTCCCCTATGATGACTAAAGTTTCACACAACAAAATAAGCATCATTACCCAAAAAATTAATGACAGTCTATTTTTTTTTTATCCAAACTGACCAAGTCGAACCAATCCAAACCGAACCCAGTCGGTCGGTTTCAAAACCGAACCGACCAGTTAGTTGGTTTGGGTCGGTTTTGCTTATTTTCAAACCGATTAACTTCGGTTTGACTTCGGTTGTGACCAAATAGGTCGACCACCGATCGATGCACACCCTTAATTTTAGTCACGTACAAATATCTATTTAAACACTAAATTTAAAACTTTTTAAAATCTAAATTTAAAGAAAAAATATCAGAAAATATTTAAATTGTTTAACAAATTTTAATTCAAATATATTTAAATATTTGAACTATTTTTCAACAATATCATAAAATATTTATCCATACCAATTTAAAATTAATATATATATATTTTCCAGCACGTGCGAGCTCAGTTAAATCGTGTCTCCCCGCACATGATTTTTAGCCGGTCGTCATGTCTCTTCGGACTCTTCGTGCGGATCCTGTCCGCATTGGCTTTTTCATCATCGTCCGGCACGTACGCCTCGCGCCCTTTGCGTGCTCCAGAGCCTCACGAGACGGCCGACGTCTTTCGACGCCAGCAACTCAATGCCTCGCTTAGCCCACGACGCCGAAGGCGCCTCCGACGTCTTCACGACGCCTACGACAGCCGGTTCCGTCCAGCCACCCGTTCTATGCGTACGACGCCCTTACGACGTCTTCCCGACGCCCTTACGACGTCTTCCCGACGCACGACGGTCCCGTGGTCGGCCGTCGTTTATACCCGTGGCAGAATGGTGCCGGTCCTCGACCGTCCGCGCGGCGTCCTAGCCGATGAGTTTTCATGCACGGGGCGTCCCATTTTGTCCCACGCCAGCTCAGATGGTGGCCCTTTTTCGTCAGTCCTCCGACGTTGTGGATGTCCCGCATCGCACAGGCCAGGCTCATCATCGCCCATATATATATATATATATATATATATATATATATATATATATATATATATATATATTTGAAGCAATGGGTACTTGTGGCGAACTCGCCTCCACTGAGGCTCGAACTCCCGACCACTTGGGCCGCATGCATCTCTCTTAACCACTAGGCTAGAGGTCATTTGCCATATATATATATATATATATATATATATATATATATATATATATATATATATATATATATATATTAAATTTTAATTTTAAAAGAATTATAGAAAATATCTTAAAGATTTTGTTAGTTATGGATATTAACAAATATAAATAATATTGTAAGATATTGTGAGTTTTAGGATTATAGAAAATATCCATAATTTTGTTAGTTATGGATGTTAAAGATTATAGGAACTATCTTAAGGATTACTTCATAACTTTTTCTCTTTTAACTTAAAAATATATTTTTTAATTATTTTTTGAAGAGAGATTGTAAAATTTGAATTGACTAATAGTGGGAATTTAGGGAATATATATATATATATATTTTAGCGGACTATGCTTTAGTAGTATATAGATAGACTAGTCATAACCCGTGCCCATAGGACATGGTTCATTTAAGGTATTCCCCCTCAAAATCTTGGACCCCCAATTTTAAACCAACAATAATAATTATGAGGCCCCCATCAAAATATTAAATCCCAATCACTGCTGGATGTGAATTTTCTTTGGATTTTCCATAAAATTTCACTTTCAATAATGCTCATCCACAACTATTATGAGTGCAAACCCCACTCTTTGGATTTTCCATAAAACCCCACTCTCAATAATGCTCATTCTCCATAAAATTTCACTCTCAATAATGCTCATCCACAGCCATTGTGAGTGCAAACCCCACTCTTTGGATTCTCAATAAAATTTCACAACCGTTGATTCACCAAGATTAAATCCCAACCACTCTTTATCTTGGCACAGTCAGCTCTAGGATTCAAAAACCTTTGTATTTTGTATAATAGATAGTCTATTTTAGTTAGCGGTGATTGGCTGGGTTGTTCGCCTTATTTTCTGATAGTACACTTGGTTGGCTTTTTTGCTTCTCATACTTTTTTGCTTCTGCCTGTGTTGCTTCATGCCTATGTATGCTTCCTATATGTTTGTGCTTCCTGTCTATGGATGTCTCTCGCTGTGTTATTGTTGTTATATGGTTTCTTTTTTTTTTATTTTTTTATTTTTGTGTGTGTGCTCTGGGTTCATATTTTTACCATTTTTATTACTAGTATTGTATTATGCGGGCTGTAATTGATACTTGTTGATACTACATTTTATTAGAAATTAATACGATCAAGAGAACATGCGTAGGTTCATGCGGATTTTGGTTTCGGAGTTTGGTTATTTGTCTGAACCACGAACCACTCATTCTGGAATAATAATGGATATGGGGTTATTTTTTTATTTTATTGAAAAAAAAATTGTAATATTGATTTTTTAGTAATGTAAATGTGAAATTAACTCTTTTCATGATGCTAATTTATACTTATGCTCATGATGCTCTAATATATTGTTCGATGATGGGGAAAATGTGGTTTCTATTGGTTGCCCCTTTTCCTTGCTGCTGCTATATGTTACTCCCTTTTCCTTGCTGCTGCTATATGTTACTCATACTCTTCGTTTATATCGGTTGTTGATGCCCCTTGCGATTCAACATATGTAAATGTAATTCAGAACATATATAAATGTTGGGGATATTTTGTAAAACCTCCCCTAAATAATAGGCTAATTTGCAAAATACCCCCTAAAGATCTCGAATTGGTAAAACCTCCTTTCCGTCAAGACGGTGTTTAATTTTGGGTGACGTGGCTATCCGTGTGTGGCTTTTCCCAGTCAGACGAAAATACCCCTGCGTACGTGGCTTTTCCCCCTCTCTCTCTCCTCTCTCTCTCTAACGGTCATCTTCTTCCTCTCTTACTTTTCCTCTAACCTATTTATACCGATCATCTTCCTCATCTTTCACTTGATCCTCTTCCAGCGTACAACTTGTCTACCAAAGATCAGGTTCCTACAAGCATGGGGGTGTTTCTTCATCTCTAGAGAAGGAGGCAATTTCTGCCATTAAAGGAGGAAACACAAATTATTCTAATTACAGTAAGGAGGAAACACAAATTATTCTATTTACAGTAAGGAGAAAACACAAATTAAGCAGCAAGCGAAAAAGACAACCAAAGTCAGCCCAGCCAAGCTCAAAGCTGTTGGACATTTTTTATTTTGAAACTTAAACTCTCACACACATTCTTCTTCTTGTTGTTGTCGAACACGGCACTACTTTCCTCGTCCACCAGCGACACCGACTCCCTCTCCGCCTTCCGCGCCCTCGTCGACGCCCACGGCAACCTGGCCTCCAACTGGACCGGCCCCGACGCCTGCTCCTCGCGCTGGGTCGGCGTGGGCTGCTCCGGCGGGGCTCCATCGCGAGCGTGTCGAACGTGGCCGGGTGCTCGAAGGGGACGTGGCTCCAGGAGGAAGAAGGGGAAGGGGGATGGAGGAAGGGTAATTTGGAAATTTCATAAAATTTGGAAAACAGAGTTGTGGCCACGTATGCAACAATTGCCACGTCACCCAAAATTAAACACCGTCTTGACGGAAAGGAGGTTTTACCAATTCGAGATCTTTAGGGGGTATTTCGCAAATTAGCCCATTATTTAGGGGAGGTTTTACAAAATATCCCTAAATGTTGTGTCTCAATTTTTTAGTACTTTTGTAAATATTCAGAATATATGTACCACGGTCTTACTAACTAAATCATGCTTAACGAGACAATCTTTAAGGTATAGTTTGGTTCGCAAAACGGAAAGGAAAGGAAATTAATTATTTACCCTTTTCTTTATTTTAGAAATTGTAATTTCTATCAATTTTTATTTTCAGTGTTTGGAATGACGAAATAAATTGGAAGGGAAAGTGAATCGGAAAGGGTAGGGTTTTTTTTTTTTTGCTCATATTTTTCTTTCCTTTACGATATCCTTTTATTTGACATCCAAACACAAAACATGAATGACTTTCTTTTTCCAAGGCCGTTATTTTGCAAACCAAGCATGGCATAAGCATAAGGGTGTGTTTGGTTGCAAATAGATGAAATAAAAGTAATAAAAAGGACAATTTTTAGTGGGTTTCACCATTTGTTATGTCTCGTCACAAGCAGCTGGTGCAATAATCTCATATTTTATTGGGATATATTTAGACTTTGGATATCGAATAAGTTAGGATATTTATGTTTGGATCTCCATAATAGAGATAATTAATGTTTGGATCTCGAATAAATTAGAATATTTATATTTGAGTCTCCATAGTAGATATAATTAATGTTTGGATCTTGGACTAACGTTTAACTGTTAAAACCCAACTAAAATTAAAAAATAATAATAATATGAAAAGTGAAAAAAATGAAAAAAGCGAATAGAAAGAAAAAAAATGAATAAAAACTAGAAAAATGAAAAAAAAATGAAAGAAAAAAACAAAAAATATGAAAAAGGGAAAAACGAGAAAAAATGACGAAATAAAATGAAAAATTGACGAAAAAAAGAAAGAAAAAAAAGGACAAAAAATAAAAATATTGAAATAAAGAAAAACCTAAAAGAAAATGAAAAAGGATAAAAAAAAAAAAAAAATAATATGTAGACTTTAGGTCTTTAATTACCTTGCAAATTTATCTGGGTATGTGTAATTTGCATGAATATATATATTTTTTTTAATAAACCAAACATGTGATAGATTTCCTATAATAAATATTATATTTTAGGTCTCGATATTTCTGAGCAAATTAATTTTCAAAAATTATGAATACCTTGACAAATTTGTTACCAAAATAAATTTTTCCCGTTTCCTTTTTCTTCCCTTTTTTATTCTTTTTTTGTTCTATTTTTAATTTTTTAATTTTTTATTTTTTTAGTTGGATTTTGACAGTCAACCATTAGTCCAAAAATATAAACATTAATTATGTCTATTATGGAGACTCAAACACAAATATCCTAACTTACTAGAGATCCGAACGCTAATTATGTTTATTATGGAGATCCGAACACAAATATCCTAACTTATTTGAGACTCAAACACTAACTATGTCTATTATAGAGACCCAAACACAAATATACTAACTTATTCAACACAAATATTCTAACTTATTTGAGACTCAAACACTAACTATGTCTATTATAGAGACCCAAACACAAATATCCTAACTTATTCAACACCCAAACTCTAAACATCCCTATTTTGTTTATGACATAAATGAATCTTGTCCCCGTAGAAAATGTGAATACTGTTAGTCTCGGGGCTTGACCAAAGATGGTAGACTCGATGTCGAGATCAGAGGTTCAAAAAACGTTCACCTTCTGATTATTCTCGAGATCTAAGAGGAACACTATAATATGAATCTAATTACAAAAGCAACAATAATCAGAAAGTAAATCTCACTTTCTTCCTCGCAATCGTAGTTGCTGACGGACAGAACTGAGTTTAGAAAATAAATCTCACGTTCTTCCTTGCAATCGCAGTTGCAGACGGACAGAACTGAGTTACAACTCAGATGAAGGAGAAGAAAGAAGAAAGAAGAAGAGGAAAGGTTCTTGCTGGGGTGATTAAGATCACCGTTGCTCAAAGCAAGATTCACCCCAACACGATCTGCTTCCAGGAACCAGCAAGTTCATGAAGAACTTCTGAAACGCTCGTCAGTCAATATTTGAGACTTGAACGGGCTTCCTGGACTTTACGGACTCCTTTAACTCTTTTCTTGGTGCATCTTTCAAAGGAGGCCAAGGGGCTCTATTTATAGAGTGGAGTGAGACTTCACCTCTTCTCCTATCCGATGTGGGACTAAAATAGCAATACTCAAAAATAGAGTTTGATATTTTAGATCATCCCACGATCAGCATAGAAGTCACTCCCGTGCATGCACGAGACATCCTGGAGTCCGTGTCCAAGTCCGAGTCCGCACAACAAAAATCAACTTACATCTTTGTTGGAATTAATCATTTTTCCTTCTAAAAAAATACTCCCACATGACACACACTTGTGCCCCACCCACTACAAAAATTTGTCAGATTAGCGACATTCCAAAACGTCGCTAAATTCGTTGAAAACGTCGCTAAGTGAATTTAGCGACGTTTTGGACGACGTTTTGGAAACGACAAAAAAAACGTGTCGCTAAACGAGAAAACATCGCAAAACGTCGCTAAGGCGACGTTATTTGGTGACGTTATGAACGTCGTTAATTAGCGACGTTTTAACGTTGACGCTAATTAGCGACGTAAAAGACGACGTTATCGTGTGGTCGCCGTTTAGCGACACTATTGCGACGTTTTGACGACGACGTGCTGACATAAGATTTGGTGCCACGTGTTGCCACGTCAGCATTTAGCGACGCTTTTAGCGACATTTATTAACGTCGCTACTATTTAGCGACGACTGTTAACATCGCTAAAAACGTCGCTAAGTTAAAAAATATTAAAAAATAGGTTCCAGAATGCAAATAGAGCTGGAGCCTGAGCCAAAATACAAAATACAAAATACAAAATACAGAATCCAATCCCTGGGTTCGCCGATCCCCTCGGTGGAACACTCAACACCGGCACGCACAATACATTCCAGAATATACAAAAAATATAAAAAAATTACTATCCGCAATGAACAATGTCAATATATAATATTCTCAACAAACCAAATCAATATCTTCAAATACATACAAGCTCAGTATCCTCAACGAAAAAACTGAATATCCCCAAATACGTACAAAGTTAAAATACAAAATACATAATCCAATCCATGGGTTCGCCGAAAATATAAAAACAAAGATTGACACATAGTACTAATTCATATGTGTTTTAAGTGTGAGAACGGATGGCTCAGAACACAACCCAAAATTCATTCTAGCATACATTAGTGTGAATCATCTATGTTCTGTACATATGGTGTAGTATACGTTCTTATCGAATCTAGTATCTAGTATCTGAAGAATGTAACAGAATCAAGATGAACTCACATAATGTAATACTAAAATATCATCTACTACTATATAAGATATAGTGATAGGTTGTCGTATCATCATTGCCGAGGGATGAGGGTCGAAGGACAGTTAACTTCATCTACAGCTACATAGTTATATAAGATATAGTGATAGGTTGCTCGTCCCACAACCAATCAAAAATTTCTTCATTTCTAATATCTTGAATAAAAACTCAGTTTCACATTTGGTTCTTATATACCAGAAGGTAGAGCCAAATGTGAAGCAGAGCTTCATATTCAAGAGATTAGAAATGAAAAAAAAATTTAATTGGTTGTGGGACGAGCACGGATACTTTAACAAAGGAGACCACCATGCTGTCAGGAACCTCTCACTCAAGCTCTACACGAAGGATGTCCACTTGAGCTCCGGGACAAAGTTTTGGCTCAGAGCAAGAATCTGTTGACGGAGCACATCCACCATGCTGTCAGAAAAAAAAATAGTAACGGTGAAAGACCCATTTGAGTAGGACGTATACTTTGATAATATCTCCTCCAACACTCAATCCCACTACTGATATCATTCTTGTAAAGGTGATCTCTCAGAGTATACGTCCTACTCAGATGGATCTCTCAGAGTATCCTCTCCAGTTGGTTGTCGAGCCATAGGGTACAGAATCCAAAATACAGAATCCAAAATACAAAATACAGAATCCAATCCCTGGGTTCGCCGAAAATACAAAAACAAAGATTGACACACAGTTCTAATTCATATGTATTTTAAGTGTGAGAACGGATGGCTCAGAACACAACCCAAAATTTATTCTAGCATACATTAGTGTAAATCATCTATATTCTGTACATATGGTGTAGTATACGTTCTTATCGAATCTAGTATCTAGTATCTGAAGAATGTAACAGAATCAAGATGAACTCACATAATGCAATACTAAAATATCATCTACTACTATATAAGATATAGTGATAGGTTGTCGTATCATCATTGCCGAGGGATGAAGGTCGGAGGACAGTCAACTTTATCTACGGCTATATAGTTTTTGCCTCGCCAGTCGAATGGCTACAGGGACTATGTCCTGATCACCATGTCGTACCATAGTTTCTGCCTCGCCAGTCGAATGGCTGCAGGGACTATATGTCCCGATCACCATGTTACCAATTAACCAACCAACAAAACTACTTGTTACAAATATCGGCACTATCGGTGCGTTTGAATCGGAGTATCACTGAAGCCCCCCTACACCGCCACTAACCCGAACCCTAACCCTCCCCTCCCCCCTGCTCCCCTCCCCCAGCCGCCCACACATACCCACCCCTAACCCGAACCCTACCCCTAGCTCCCCTCCCCCAGCCGCCCTCGTCCCCCCTGCCCTACCCCCCAGCCACCCCCCCCACTCACCTCCGAACCACCCGCATCCCCCCTGCCCCTCCCCCCGAGCCACGCGCTCCCCCCACCCACCAACAACCAAAATAGCCGGAGAGAGAGGGAGGGGAAGAGTACCACGTACCGAAGAGGGAGGAGAGTCGCCGGAGAGAGTGAGAGTCGTCGGAGAGAGTGAGAGCGCCGGAGGGGGAGAGGCGAGAGAGTGAGAGAGTAAAATGGGAGAAAATAAACCCTAACCCGAACCCTAACCCTAGCTCCCCTCCCCCAGCCGCCCTCGTCCCCCCTGTCCCACCCCCACCCCCCAGCCACCCCCCACTCACCCTCCAACCACCCGCATCCCCCATACACCTCCCCCCGAGCCACCCGCACCCCCCAACCACCAACAACCAAAACAGCCGGAGAGAGAGAGAGAGAGGGGGGAGGGGGAGAGTCACGTACCGGAGAGGGAGGAGAGTCGCCGGAGAGAGTGAGAGTCGCCGGAAAGAGTGAGAGCGCCGGAGAGAGTGGAAGCGCCGGAGGGGGGAGGAGAGAGAGTGAGAGAGTAAAATGGGGGAAAATGAATCGGTGGGGGGATATAATTAGAATTTAGCGACGCTATCACAACCGTCGCTAAGTTAGTCGCTATTAGCGACGTCAGAGCGACGTTTCGCGATGACTAGACCATGTGATTAATATACGTCGTTGTTACGTCGCTTAGGTCGTCGCTAGTAGCGACTATTAGCGACGTTTAGAGAAAACGTCGCTAATAAACACAATTTAGCGATGTTAATCGAACGTCGCTAAATATATGTCGCCAATTGAGCAGATTTTAGTAGTGACCACACCTCATGTGGACACCTCAACACAAGCAATGCATTATATTGAGATACTCACCATTTGGTGTAGCCGATGTGGGACTATCTTTTCTAGTCCAAAGGCAAAAAACACCAACAAATACATACCACTTTTCAAGTTCGATGTAGGATGAAAATAAGATTAAATAATTTTCTATCCAACACTTGCTATTATCTTGATATGTGCACTAATTCACACTTTAATTCATTTTACTCACGTACAACGAAACCAAACGGGTAAAGTAATAAGCGACCGGAACGAAAGTTTTATATGGAAAAAAATCTCAAAAACTCACTTAAAAATCGACTTCTATGATGTTATTTTTTTCACTTCACCACAACAAATGTTGGAGTTTATTGAACTTATTCTCTATAAATGGTATCACATCCATGTGACAAATTTTAAGTGTATATTTTAATATAAAAAAAAATTATTGTCTTGCACACTTGGAAAGTGGTAGCTCATGTGGTTGATATGGTGTGGTATTTTACTAGAGAGCAAGGTTTAAATAGTCCAAGAAATATTTGTTTTTGTCACCCATTCGGACTCAAAGGGAATGACACAAAGCGACGTTTTGATGCACTTTGCACTTCGTATGTACGCATCGGATGTAAGATAGCATTTTTGCATATGGGTTACCGCAAGGATCAGCGGATCGCCTGAGGCACGTGGGTCTAGTAGGGTTGTGGTTCCACGGGGAGGCAGCTCTCGCAGGACCTAAGTTCTAGCGAAGGGTCAGCTCCCGCGGAACCTAGGTTCCAGCAGGACTGTGCTACCGTGAAACACAGGTTCCAACGGGGTTGTGCTCCTTTGGGCCTTAGTTTCCCACAGGATTGGTGCTCCCACGTGGTTATGCTCCCACGGGTCTCGTGCTCCAGCATGGTTGTGCTCCCGTGGGAGCTGCGTTCCGGTGTAGCTGTTTGTGTGCTTCTTCATGGGGGTTTCAGTTTTTGTAATTTTCTACATAGTCGGAATTACTGTTGTAACTGTCCACTTAATAGGGAATTACTCTCCTGTTTAATTGCCTATTATTGATAGTGGTGGCTAGTAGTCTTATATTCTTTATTGTCCTCTCTTTAGAGAGTTAGCAGCAGTGTTCTGAAGTCCCACTGTGTCGTCAGATAGTCCAAGTGTTATTCGAGGGTGACAGTGAGCGTTCAAGAAGTTCTATGGTGAACGTGTTGGTACCTGGGAGCAGATTGACGAAAAAGGGTTGCATCTTGCTTTGAGCAACGGTGATCGTCATCACCCAGTAAGACAAGTTTTTTCTTTTGTAGTTTCTATTTCTTCTTCTAGCAACTGTGTCTTTCAATTCCAGCAACTTCTTGTTGCAATTTTCTTGTTTCTAGAGTTGTGATCTTATGTTTTTGTATATACCTTGTATATACAAAATGCTTCGTTGTATAGAGAAAGTCATGTGAGAGGATAATTTTATGCCTTAATGAGTTCTTGAGCATTTGAAATGCTCAACGTGCTTTACAGGAAGCATGGCACTACAACAAAAAGACCTATTAATGACGCTTGATAAGTGGATTTCATGACGGCTGATAAAGAAGCGTCATCAAAGTTCGAAATACCTTTTTTCTATGACGGTTTAGGCTAATTCCGGACTTTTTATAACGTTTATAAAAGAAAGCGTTATTAATAATTTAGAGCGGTGGCAAACTTGTAATATTTTTTAAGTTTAATTGTTGGCAAAATCCTTGCTATAGCCCGTCTCTCCCCAAAACATTCTGGTCTTCTCCTTCTCCTCCTTTCTTCTCCTTCCTCTCCCCCAACTCCAAAACCCTAACCCTAGATCCAAAATCTTCGAGGAGGGCCTCACGCTCCTCGTCGCCCTCCAAGACAAGCTCGAGGCCACCGCGCACGCGATCGACAAGAACGCGAAGGAGGAGCGTTAGATTTCTGCTCGTCCTCTTCTCCGCGCTCTCCCTCTCCTTCTACTTCCCCATTCTTGCGCTTCTTCCCGACCCCTCATCTCGACGATCGATCTCATCTCGACGAGCTATCGGTGCAGAGCCTCCTGGACGCGCAGGTTGACGCGGTGTTCGCCGCAGCAGGACGGCTCGGGTTCGGCGACGTGAGGGTGGTGGTCTCGGAGATTGTAGCATTTGATAGCGTATATTTTCCATGGAATTATTTTCCAAAAATCTATCATTTTCCATATTTTTCTCCAAAATGGTTGAAAATAAGACTGGCCCATCCCATAGGAAAATATTAATTTCCGTGGAAAATAACTATTTCACATGGAAAATAACCATTTTCCATGGAAAATAACGACAATCAAACATCCAAATTAATTCCGTGAAAATTTTTCCATGAAATTTTTTCCTAGTAAAATAATTCCGTGGAATTAATTTATTTTCCACATATTTACCACCTTGTAATCAAACCCACCCGTAGTGGTTATGTAGATAGTAATCGAGCTATTTGATCAGATAACATAATTTCAGTTTAAATTGTTCCCTGTGATTTGAATGCTTCACTTTTTTCTCTTTATAATGATGCTACTTTTTGCATATTTTACGGACACCATTAATAATTAAGAAAGTTGCAGCTAATTTACTTTTTGTTTTAATAATACCGAAATAGATATTCAAGTTCTCTTAACATCTCCTTTAAGATTATATATCTTCTATCCTTTAAACCTCATACATAATCTCCTTGAAGTACATTGTTTGCTGGGATAGTTTAAGTTACCATTGTGCTTGTGTGAATCGGCAATAAGTCATCTGGTATATCAGTTGAAGCATTGGAGAAAATGATGGAAGATCCAACTGTGCAGAAGATGGTTTATCCGTAAGCTGATTACTTAGTTTGCATTATTTTTCATATTGAAGTATCTCCAATCATTATGTGTCAGTTGGTTGCCATGTTTATGTAACTATTACACTGACTGTACTGCTTGCTACTTTGCTATATCTGAGGCTGGACTGTAACCTTCCGCACCTTTCCAAGAACATAATGGTTTTTCAAACGACGAACTATTGACATATTTGATCTCTTAGGCTGGGATTGCTTATTGGAGTCTGCTTATGCTTTTTTCGTGGAAGACAGTCCAAGGATGTTTAGTAACAGCAGCTTACAAAAAAAAATGATAATTCAAATCAGTTTTGGGGCAGCTTTTAACAGCAGCCTCCCACCTGCTGTCTAAAGCTGCTTCTGCTGCTGCTTCTGCTGCTGCTTTTGCTTTTTGAAAAGCAGCAGTCAGAAGCAGTCCCAAACCCAGCCTTAAAATTCCACGACGACTTCCTTTGATACACCAAAATTCATATCATATTAGCAGGCTAATGATCATGTTTTCACCAAAATTGATTGAGAGACAATAAACCCTTCCTTTATTATATCTAATTATAACATAATTTCCACTCATTCCTCTATTTACTTGTTGGGATTCTAGATTCTAAGGTTCCTTTTTTTAGCTGGATAAGGTGATAGTAAATTTCAAAGTTTGGAGTAAAGTGTAACACATAGACCTATGTGTGATATTACTAAATCTAATATCGTTTTTAAGTTTGCTGATTATGGTTGGACAGAACATGTCCTTCCAACAGCTAATTTTCTATTCCTATTCCTTTTCTACTCTAAGACCGTTCCATTTTTTTAAATAGTTATGCACTAGACATGGAATATCCTGCATGTAGGATGTACAAGGGGGACATGTTTCAGGCTTTCAACATTTGCAACTTCAAATTCATTATTCTAGCACTTGTTATTCTTTTGCATTGTCCTTCTTTAACTTCATTTCTTGTTTGTTGTCCCAATTCTTTAACCGAAGGATTCATTCCTTTTCTGTATAAATGATTGCAGATATTTACCTGAGGAGATGAGAAACCCTACTACTTTCAAGTGTATGCTCTCTTATATTATGTTAACAACACCGATTTAGCTTTCACAATTGCCAACTTTCTTGTTGCTTGCCTAGATTTAACATGTTTATCCTTATAATAGTACAGTTTTTATGCAACTAATAATTTTGGCTGTTATGTTTTATTTTCAGGGATGCTACAAAATCCGCAATACCGCCAGCAATTGGAAGATTTGTTGTAAGTTCTGTCTCATGTTGGTTTTACTTTGTATCCATATTCATACAATATATGCCTTCTCTGTTATATCCATATTCATACAATACATGCCTTCTCTGGGTCAACTTTAGTTTCACCATTCAATATTAATAGTTTTAGTGATTAAATCTGTAGGAAATTTACTGTGCCTATTGTGCTCTATATTGCATCTGGGATTTAATTTTCTTTTAGAGGGTTAACAATTCTCGTTTTAATTCCTTGTGTTTTCAGAAACAATATGGGAGGATCTGGTGAGTGGGACAACCGCATGATGGATTCTTTAAAAAAACTTTGATCTAAGCAGTCCCGAGGTCAAGCAGCAATTTGGTGAGTTGAATTGGATTATTTCTTGATTATTTTTTCCTTGAATTCGTAATGCTTTATATTGAACAAATTTTCAGAATTTGTAAGTTACCAATTTGACTCGCTGGTTAAATATAGTTATGCAGGTTTGATTTATTCATGTTTAACACTATAGAAACTGCTCCAGTATGGTTTTAGTGATCCAGTGATATCACTTGTTGAAGGCATAAACTTCTGTTTTGTTACATACTAATTGTGTTTTTCTTGGTATAATGGGTTAGGGATAAAGTTTGCAGTGTCGGACTATTCCAATACGATACGACCAATACCTATGCAGTTTGACATGTCCCAATCCGATACTGACCAATACCGACATTGCGGGACTCTTTTCCAGTCATTTTGGTAGAGAAATGAAATGATTCAGTGACAGTGTTATAGTGTATATTATTCTTATTGATAAGTTGTAACCATTACCATATGTCAAAGTTGTATATCTATAAATTCACAACATTCATCCATATTAATATTATTACATTCATCCATATTAATTTTATATATTATATAATATATAATATATAAAATTGTCAAATATCTTGCGAATAAACCAATCAGCATGTAAACCAAACAAGGGTGACTACTATTTCATTCAATTTCAAAACTACTAAGAAACAACACCGAAATACTTCAAATTAGTATAAACATTTAATATCCTTGTGTTACAGTTGTATTGCTTCTTCCACCAGTCTTGGGCATGAATTAGTTTGCAGGAATTTTAAGAAGGTCCAATAAAAGCTTAGGATGGTTTGTAGGATTGTGTCAGAATTCTTTTTGGCCACAGATATATGAACAAAGTGTTCTTGTACAATTCTTTTTGCTGCTGATGCCAGCTGTATTGAACATTTTTTTAATTTTATTGCATATTATTGTTTTAGATGATTTATCTGTAATTCTAATCCTATTCCTATGTTTTTTCAGGTAAAATTTGCTTCCACAAACCTCATTTTGGAGGAGAATTTGGTTAACCTTTCCATTAAACGGATCCAGAAGGTTTTTTTTTTTACTTACTGGAAGTGCTATGCTCCAATTTTGTTTGGTTCTCCACCAGTACAACATGAGTGCATCCCTCAAGCTATACTGGGAATGGACGTTATCTGCCAAGCGAAGTCTGGAATAGGGAAAATTGTTGTTTTTGTCCTATCAGCCCTTCAACAGATTGACCCTGTTCCGGGCCAAGTTTCTGCCCTTGTTTTATGCCACACAAGAGAGCTGGCGTACCAAGTTTGTCTCCAAATAATTATTGTGAATGTTCTTTTATTTTTGTTGAGTAATGACTTTTTAGTAGCTTCATTTTGTACAACTTATATATAATCTATTACTTGCAGATCTGCCACGAATTTGAGCGGTTCAGTACGTACTTGACTGACATCAAAGTTGCTGTTTTCTATGGAGGAGTTCACATCACAAAGCACAAGGATATATTGAAGAATGATTGCCCACATATTGTGGTTGGGACTCCAGGAAGAATTCTTGCTTTATCTAGAGATAAAGATCTTTCTTTGAAGAATGTGAGGCATTTCATTCTCGATGAATGCGATAAGATGCTCGAGTCTCTTGGTATATATATTTGGGTCTTTCTGTTCATAATGCCATATCTTCAGTTCTAGTATAGTTCCCTTCATTGTTTCCTTCTTTTACTATATTCAATGTTACTGTTTTCTGTGTTCTGTAGACATGCGGAGAGATGTACAGAAGATTTTCAAATGACGCTGAGGTGCATGCAGGCGCTGGTGAGGGTTCAGGCGAGAGTAAGGGATCAGAGGATGAGGCTCTCCCACGACTGCGCCGGCTGCAGCAGCACCAAGTCGTCGCTCAGCTGCGACACTACTTCTCTTTGGGACTTCGATATCTTCAAGAGATGGCAGAGAGAAGATCCATGGTCAGAATCTACTTAAGTAAATATTTCTAATAATTTGGTTAGCAAAAGAGAGATTTATTCCTATTTTTTGGGTACATTCTGTATTTGGATATTCAATGTAATGAAGATGTTGATATGTACTCTATTTTGAGAAATGTAATAAAGATGGTGATATATAATGTTAAGTTTTTGGAATGTAATATATACTGTGCAGTATAGAGCATTATAAATGTGCTAATTTGAATAGTATAAAGTGTTATAAATGTGTTGCATTGAGCCTATACATATTATCTATTCATGACGTTTTAAAATTGTTCTGAATTGTGCACTATATATTAACTATTCATAACGCTTTTATAGAAACTATTCATGACGGTTATTTTATGACGCTTTTAAAAACATTTATAACACCCGTTTTCATAACGGCTGCTGTGAAAAAAAAGCGTCATGGTTCGTCATTAATGACGCTTTTTAGCCGTCATTAAAAGGATTTTTTGTTGTAGTGTGGATAGCTCAACACAACGAAGGGGCTAGTACCTCATTTATATTATGTGGGACTTCGACTTTGGGTTATGTCACAGTGACGTAGCACTGCATAGAGGTAGGTAGCCTCATGCTGAAGGAAAGTGATAGTTCAGTAGTAGAAAGAGACTAGAACCTCATGTCACAGCGACGTAACACTACCAAGAGGTTGGACCTCGGCTTCGGGCTATGTTATAGCGACATAGCACTGCAAGGAGGCAAAAGGCTTGTTGGAAAATTTGAACTCTCTAAGAACTCACATATGTGCATGAACAGATATACATACCCTTCTGAGGGAAAACTTGTAAACAACCAAGATACGTACACATATATCAGGTCAGACACGACCTTTAATGTGCAATCAGATGCATAATTGATGTCATTGTGTGAGTGGAGAGGATAGCAGTTATGGTAATATATTCAGGGCATAGTTCATTATGTATCGTAATGTTGTCTGACTCATGCGAAAAATTCAAGTCGTAAGCAAAATCTATTAAAATGCATGATGTGGAGTCACTGAGGAGAATGCGCAACCCATATATTGAGGGAAATTGTTGGAGTTTATTGAAATTATTCTCTAGAAATGGTCCAATGTTCATGTGACAAATTTCAAGTGTGTATTTCAATATAATATTCTTCTTTTATTGTCTTGCACACATGAAAAATGGTAGTCCATATGGTTGGTATAATGAAAATTTTTACTAGAGAACAAAGTTCAATTCCTCATAGAAATATTTGTTTTTGCCACTCATTCTTTGAAAAATTTTCTTTAGAGCTAGGCCACAAAGGGACCTAGCGACTTAGACTCAGGTGTAGACGAAGGGCGCAAAGTAACACTTTGATGGCACACATACGCATCGGGTGCGAGATGACGCGTGGGTCATGCGGGCTGCGGTACTGCGGGGAGGCATCTCCCACGTGACCTAGATTCCAGCGGAGAGTCAGCTCTCTTGGAACCTAGGTTCCAGTGGGGCTGTGCTCCCAGGACTTGGGTTCCAGGGAGACCGTGCTCCCGCGAGCCTTAGTTTCCCGCTGGTCTTGTGCTCCAACGTGGTTGTGCTCCCACAAGAGTTGTGCTCCAACGTGACTGTTCGTATGCTTCTTCACGAGGGTTTCAGTTTGAGTAACCGCTCACTTAGTGAAGGTTACTGTTGTAACTGTCCACTTAATGTACTCTCTGGATTAACTGCCGATTATGGGTAATGATGGCTGTTAGGGGCTGGCTCCCCAATATACTCTTGCCTTCTCTCTTTTCGGTAGAGACTTAGAGATATAAGCTACAAAGGGGTGTTAGCAACAACAATCTAAAGCCACGAAATGTCGTCCGAAAGTCCAAGTGTTTTTCGACGGTGACAGAAATCGGTGGACTTGCTAGTTTATGGTAGCAAATCGACAAAAAGTAGTTCAATCTTGCTTTGAACGATGCTCGGCATCACCTCAACAAGCCAAGTTTCTTCTTATGCAGTTCATGTTTCTTCTTCTTGTTGCAGCAATTGTGCTGCAAATTTTGTAATAGCTTTCAATTTGAGCAACTTGTTAATATTTCTGTTTGTAGAGTAGTTGTAATCTTTTGTTTCTTTACATATTTTGTACGATCCCAACAATAACACCAAACACACCCCATGGTAAGTAACATCATGGCAACTTATTCTCCCCACCCAGTGTGCGATCCAAACACAAACCAGTCCTACGCTTGCTTGTGAGAATTCTAGGCCAAAAAAACAGTTGCTGATACCTTTCAAGTACAGAAAGTTGTTTATCTAAGGCATCAATGGTAACCAAGACATCTGAGCTCTCTAGCCTAGTGGTATTAGAGCGGACACCCGGAGGGGCCGGCAAGGTTCGAGCCCCCCAATTGTGTGTGTGAGTGTGATTTCAAAAAAAAAAAAAAAAATGGTAACCAAGACACAAACCAATAGTGCAGCATATAGCACAGGAAACTCCCAACAGTATCAAACTGATACCATCAATGAGAGCATTACTTCCCATGCGCAGGTTATGCAACAACATACACCAGGCTCACCGACGTCAAGCTGGTATGCTGCATGTCCGATGTGGGCATGCTCTCTGGAGCCCATGGCAGTCCAACCAAGCACGCATAGTTAAACCAAGCACACACAGTTACATACCTCCGCAATTATGGAAGTATTTTCAACGAGCACAGTAATCTTTTAAATCCCTGCAGCAGCAAGCAGTCATCAACTCTTCTTTTGCAGAGCAGGCAATGTTCAACACTTGCATCAGGTAGAACAAAAAATTGGTGCCACATGAGTTCAAATGTGCAAAATCCAGAAGCGAGACTATGTCTGAAATGAAATTTCCTAAACAGAATTCAAGAACAGGCATGCAATTCGCTTTAGTCAATCATGACATATATAGGGTACACTTAGAATTGCCACACCTTCAAAACTGCCACCAACCCAGCTATCTTATCGCTGAGAGTGGCACGACACATCCCAGCCATAATTACTCCAGTAAATATACTATAAAACACCAACTATATATTTATAATTCTTACAGTCATCAACCTTTTGTTCAAATTTATTTCATACATTTCCAATTTGTCGGCCACGAGCTTACCTGCATCACCATTGAATCCCGCTTTCCGTGAATTCTCGCAGAATGTCTTGATCCAGTTCAGGAAGATGCAGGTTGTGAAGCATATCTGGTTTACCGTTAAAGCTGCTGCTGCTGCTCGAGGAATTGTTGTTGGCAGCAGATTTGAAACTGTTGCTTCTACTTGGGGCCATCCCTGTCGTTCCACCAACCATCCCAGCACCCGACTTAGCCGGCAAGCCTCCAGACCCACTAAGACCGAAACCAGCAGCCTCCTCGGTAGCTACATTACCATTGGCATGTGGTGCAGTAAGAATCTGCTGCGGCGTCCCTTTACTGTTGTTGATCATTTCCTGCAGGAGTTGTTGGATTACATGTTGCTCCATGTTTGGGTTGACTTGGGAGGAGTGGGCATTGTTGTTCGGATGCTGGAAGCTACTGTCTGGTAGAGACTGCTGCGGACTGGGGGCAGAAGATCCATTGAAAGATGGCACCTTTGTTAGAAATGGACCAGACTGTGGAAGGTTAGCACTGCTGAAGGATGAAGATTGGAGTGGATTCATGTTTTGGTTTGAGGAGGTTCTCAGTAAGTACTGGTAATTATTCATTGCTGCTGAACTGGGTGGAGCACCATTTACAATGTGGTTGGCTGTGTGATTATTGATTGTATGGCTGCCTAACCCTGAATTCATCGCCATGGTCTTATTCAATGTGTTCTGATCAGCAGGCATATTCTGTATGGTCATAATTTGCTCCATGTCATGCATCTTTTGTGCTTGGAACTTAGCTGCAGCCTGCCTCGAATAGATCTTCAGGCTCTCTGCAAACAGTGCCTCTTGATTTAATAACATGAGATAATATCATGCAGGTAATGGGTTATTGATGTATTTTTCTTTGCAGATTGCAGAGATCCGTCTAAATAGAAACTAGAGAACTGATGACTCTGAAAGTTACCATAACAACTAATGTCATTCAGCATTTCATTATTTTAACACAAAACCATAGTATCAGAGTATCATGGAAGAGGTGTTTGTAAAGCACATGTATTACTATTTTAAGGGGCACAAGATAGAACACCTTGTAATAATCAAACTAGCCTGGTTTCTACTAATGGTACACCAAGCAATATGCAGTATGTCTTGGGCAACGTGAATAAATCAAAAAAGGAGAAGCTTTCCTGAGAAACAAATAAGTTGCATATGGCATAACAACTGGTGCTTGCTAATTGTATTAGTATTAGCAAAATATTTAATTGATCAAGTATATATTTCATTTGATAAAAAAGGGAGCAACTGTCTAACAGTCCCACATGTTTAGACATAAATATTAAGAAAACAGCACGAGAGTTGACGTTATAGCATAACGGCATTGATGAAGATACCTATGGGTCCAATCTTGTTGTCCAAGCTAAACCCCATCAGATCTTTCATACTATTCACAACCTCCGATATCTGTTGAATTGCAAAGATGTGAAATAATAATTTTTACAAAGATGAACAGGAAACACGACTACAACAGTTCAAAAAGGTGAGCACGGAAGTAACTTTTCCCAGACCTGCAAGCACCGTACGTATCTTTTTGAAAAGCCTAGGTCATTTAGTGACTGTAACTCCAGACTCCTTGCAAGCTGACGCCCTGCTGTCATGAACCTACAGGGAAAAGAGACCAAGGGCGTGCATCCATGCATGTAAATTGAATTACTGAAGAGCAATATGGGCCTAATTTGACGAATCTAAAGGGAAAAGAGACCAGGGGCATCCATGCATGTAAGTTGAATTAACAGAAGAACAATATCATGAGCCTAATGTGATGTGTTCAAGGGGACTGTAAGCAAGAAAGACGAGTGTGCATAAAATTAAACAAAGCGATCAATCAAGGAAAGCAGTGTAAAAAATAATTAAAAGGGACAATTTTGATCATACCTAGCAACCATTTTGACTTCTGAAAAATGGTTGAACTTGCAAAAAAGGAGTACTACTGTGATCCCCTCTTGCTAGGGAAAACACAGTCTAATTAGTTTCCCAGCCTCCAAATCTGACATTAGATAAGGCCCTTAACTGTGATCCCCTCTTGCTAGGGAAAACACAATAATGTACAGTAAGCAACTAAATACTATATAAAAGAGGGAGACTGCCCCTCTTGTTTCCTGTTGTATATAATTTATGTAGCTTTATAATCAAGAAATGAAACTATTGGACACATGAACACTCCATATTATACTAGGGGACACCAAAATAGCACAGTTTGCAGTATCGGTCGATACCGATACGGTTTGGCATGTCCCGATCCAATACCGATCGATACCCAATATTGACCGATACCAACATTGGGGGTCTCTTCTCTTGTCAATTCGGCAAAAAAAAAATGAACGAAAAAGACCAATTAGCAAGGTTGTAAAAGCATAGTAAGGTTGTAAAATGTAAAAGAAGAAAATTTATCTATCGCATGTAAACCAATCGGCAAGGGTGAGTACTATTTCATTCAATTTCAAAACTACTAAGAAACAACACTAGAAATACTTAAATTTATGCCTAAATATATAAAATATTTATAAAATGTTAATAATTTATTAATAATCATTTGCTTCCTAATCAAAAAATTCGATACTCTGATCCGAAACCAGCAATCCCGATACTCATAGAAATGGTCCAATACTGATTCCGAAATCGCAAACCTTGCAGAATAGATGTAGTGTAGATGTCGTAGTATCCTTAGCATGTTGTGTCGTATTTGTGTCCGTTCATCATAGGTTCTCAGGTAATTCTTGGCAAATAACATTATCTTTCAAGCCCTCCAACCAATCAATACAACCTGCTAAAGTCAGCTTTCGCTAAAAATTTAGCAGTTTTGTGGAAATTTCTTTCATCTTGTAATATACAAGGATGACTTTGACTCTTTATTATCCCCAATAAGATTGCCAGACAATTGATCACTTTGTCAAGTACGCAGCAAAATGGACTTTCAAGTTGACAAGATGTTCCTCGCACAGGAGAGCAGTGACCAGGCATGAAATGTTTGTTCACCACAAACAGATTCCACACAGTCGTAAGGTCATGTATGCTAGCTAATGCCTGCTTAGTGGCAGATGGCCAAGAAAGTTGGTGGCTTGATGATAGGTAGCCTGCAACATAAACTGTGCTAAAAGGTTCCAAGTCCCTCATAGGTAAGTTCATCCTATTAAAATAGCGACTGTGTAAACCTTAACAAGGTATTCATCCAGTTGATTAAATATAGAGGGCCACCTCTCATGATGTGAATTCACTTGAACAATTGCACAAAAATTATTCACATTGTTTCAAGTTTTCAGGAAAAATAATTTGTCTATCCATAAGCATCAAAGGCATGAATACCTTAATGGCTTGAGCATCAAGTCGATACAAGATAAAGGGCTTAATGTAATGAATTTCATATTCAACACTTAGTCATAAAACTTTTTACATCATTATGAGTTTTTGACAAATGTTTCAATTACTCATAGAAACCATACCCCCATCGCCTATTTGTGTATATACTATATATACATGGTGTATTCTAAAAGTTCTACACAGATTTAAAATGATAAGACCATCCAAAATGGTGATCCATAGTATTGAATATGTCCACATATATAAATGTTCTGTAAGGTAAAGATCAAGTAATTGTACTCCTACCTTATGTATCATGTACTACTCCCATAATGCATGCCCTTGAAAGACATTTTGGATCCGTTTAAGATTTTTAACAGCATAAACTTTAACATGCTTGTCTGAGTGTCTAGATCACAACAGTGTGAATTGCCACTTTCCACAGTTGTAGGTATGAAAGAGCTTCATGATCGAATTTGTCTGCGCCTCCACTTTATAAATGCAAATAAGATAATGCTTAGTTGTCATTTTCAATAAACATGCATAGTATGGCAACCCATTGTACAAACATAAATGTAAATCAAGTAAACGATACAAGCATGTGTTCTAGAAAGGATCAATCATCTGAATGGTTAGGCTCTTAACCGTGATCGGGTGGCAATCATCTGACTGGGGATTTTGTCTATTACTTATCCTGGCTAGTTTAGGGTTTCTTGGAGCTTATAAATAGTTATCACCTTGTATACAGAATCATTTGAAACTATTGGACTGGGAGCTTATAAATAGTTGTTTGATCATCTTGTATAGAATCATCTAAAAATATTGGAAGAAGAAAAATATGTTGCTTCCATGGTTCCTGCACGTAAAATATGTCTCGTGTCATCTATGTTGTTTTTTCCTTCTCATTTGTTGTCCTCTCTATTATCAGTGACTCACAAATGAGATGTAGTGGTGACGGCGTTTATAAAGGCCATCCAATCCTCATAATCAACTTACAGCTCCTCCCATAACCCAGCCTATGATGTAATTTTTCTGCTTCCATGGTTCCTGCACATAAAATGTCTCGTGTCATCTATGTTGTTTTTTCCTTCTCATTTGTTGTCCTCTCTATTATCGGTGACTCACACAAATGAGATGTAGTGGTGGCAGCGTTGATAAAGGCCATCCAATCCTCATAATCAACTAACACTCCTCCCATAACCCAGCCTATGATGTACTTTTTCCCCCAAACAGAAATGTAAGAAGCAGGATTCTAGAAGAAAAGGTACCTTTAATAGTTTTTTTCGTTGTCTTTATGATAACAAAGGTTATCATTTCCCTGAATTAACCTAGTATGACCTTCAGTTCATCAGAGTACCGTAACAATAAGGACATCAATTTACATCCAGTCTATACAGAAAATGTTGTACACATTTATAACCGTACTAATTGCAGAAAAAGAAAAAAAACTCAAAAGTGTAAGCATACAAATAGATGATAACACAGTGACAGCTAAAATTAAATATGTAGCGACTATTAACAAAATTTAAGTATCTAAAAGAAAAAACTGTCCTTGAAAACTGCAGAGCATTCAATGGATATTTCACTCACATGTTGCAGCTGGCTTGCAAATCTTGAATTGGGAGACCAACTGATCCACTTTCATTGACAGCAGTTTGATATTTATGTGCAACTTGCAATAGCTGGTTCACCTGGGGAAAATTGGGCACTTTACTCAACTAATAACAGTAAATTTGTCAAGTAACATGTGTGTAAGAGGAGACTACAGTGTGAAAATATTGGAGCCATTTCATTAGGGATTATACAAGCAATATATAAATACAAAAGTTGACATCGAAGTAAGAAAAACATAAAACATTAATCAATCGCTCTTCTATACATGACAATAAGTCCATCTTGGAGAGACTCTAGAAACAATGGAGAGAGAGAGAGAGTGAGAGAATTTGCCATCTTGGCGGCAATAGAGGGTTGACTTGCAGTCTTCCAGGCGGAGGGTGAATCGAGTTGCGGCTTTTTACGCAGAGAAAGAACGAGGGCAACAACTGTTGCCTTCTTGGAAGAGAGTGAGAGTTGCGGCCTTCACGGTAGATGAGAGAACAAGTTCCAGCCATCTTGGACAGCTACAGAATTGAGTTGAACCATCGAGGCGGCAGCCATCTCGTGTGGCAACATAATGAGCTGATATGCAATCATCGAGGCGGAAAATCGGGTGAGAGTTGTGGCCTTCTCGTCAGCTGACGAGTAAGAATAACGATCATCTAGGTGGCATGAGACTGAGAGTTGCAGACGAGTAGTCAAAATGGGGCTAGAGTGGCGTATGCAGAGATGGAAGTATCTAGACTATAAAAGATGACAGGTGGGCCACCTTACAAATAAAAGTAGGTGGAAGAGAGTCACATCAGCAGAAAATAAAAAGACCGAAGAGGACCACATCACCTTGGAGGCTTTATACCGAAGGTGAGATAGCGTTTCTTCTTGAAACAGGAGTATCTCCTTTGTTATTATGAGGATCTAATCTCTGGAAATCTGGAAGCAGTTCAAGAGTTAGTACATCTGGGGTGGGGAGCTTATAGCGGAGCAGCATTGAGACTGACTTGTCAGAGTAGCGCGTTGGAGAATAGCATAAATCAGGTTAGTTCTCTCTTCGTCTTCTTCGTTTTTCTATCATTGTTTCTTGCTTTATCTTTTTTTTTTTTTTTTTTTTGGTGTGGATCTGAGAGATCGAGAGAGAGGAGACTTCATGAGCTGGGAGACCTAATTTGTTGATGAAGAGGAGATATGGAGAAGGAGACAGCCCCAGTCATAAAGCTAGGGTTAAGGTTCATATTAGGATTTCGTGACAGCAGACAGGGATTAGGGTTCGGGAGAGTGTGGCAAGGGGTGGTTAGAATTTTTGTGGTAGGGTCTACAAATCAGGCGTTAGGTTAGGTGAGAATGAAGATGAGGGAGGCTGGCATAGATCTGGGAGAGACTAGCCTTTGGTTTTAAGGTTTTGGTTAGGATAGGGTGGCTAGGGTTTCGGAAGAGGGGAAGAGAGTGGCAGCTATGATGGGAGAGGAGAGATCGTTGGACTAGAACCTACTACCTAGGGCTCTGATACCATGCAGAAGAAGATTTTAAGAAAAATATTGAATTCATCCACTAGGGTTGTAGGTCAAGCAATATAGAGATACAAAAATGGACAACTATTGGCACAAAAATGGACAACTATTGGCACAAAAGTGGACAACTGTGTAATAGTTGTCTAATAGATAGCAAATGACAACTAGATAGTTAGTAATGGAAAAACATCAAACATATCGACAATGTGATTAAATAGCACCGCCATACGATATGACTAATCTAAATTTCATTGAACTACAAATTTAATCCCGACTTAAGCATGTAGTTATATTATGAATCGTTTAGCTGGAAAAACCCAAGCCGTTTAGTGTCAATCCAATCATAAGATGGGTTCGGGCAGACTTACGTAGTTTTTTTAAAATCAGCCAATGCCAAGATATATCAGCTCATATCAGACTATATGCAAAACCAGCTCAAAACTGTATCAGACTAATAATAGAAAGTCAGACCGTTTCTAGCTCGTTACAGACCACAAGTAGTTGAAACTTGTTGAAATTGTCTAATAGGTTTTCGGAAGTGGCAGAAACCTTTTTGAAACTAAACTACTTGGCCCAGAATCAAGCCTATATGAGCCTGGTCAAGCCCAGATCTTACCAGAATTGCATAATGTTAGCCATAGCAATTACCCACCTGACCGCCAAAAAAAGAGAAATAATATAAAATAAAATAAACCCAGCTGCATAGGTGGGTTTGGCCTACACCTAAATGGATTTTAAATGGGTTGACACCATCTAGTAGTAGCATCACGCGTGCCCTCAGTGAGAACGTGTATGGCATAGAGAAATCCAAAATAGCAGGCGAGCATTGGAAATTATTTAGAAAATGATTCCTTCCGACCTCAAATTTGATCTAGAAGAAAGATTCCAAATGAAGGTCAGAATTCAAAGAAAAAAATTGCAGTGTACCTAAAACACAAGAAACTATGTTTTGACTCCAAATAGTTAGTTATTATGGTTCAAGATCAAATTTGAAGATGAGTTTTCATTAAATGTCTGAGGTCAAGAAAACAATTTTAATAGCTTAGAGTACAGAAGTTATAGGAGGTTTGTGCTTAATGGAATGTAAAAGATGCATCTAACCTTTTAATAGCTTAGAGTACAGAAGTTACAGGAGGTTTGTGCTTAATGGAATGTAAAAGATGCATCTAACCTTTTAACCCTGTTAAGTGTTATATTAGAGTTATTGGGCTTTTGTCCCACATTGCTTAGAATAATAGGAGAGGAGGCGAGCCTCTCCTATATATGTAATCTCTCCCTTAATAATAATCATCCATTTTCCATTCTACATGGTATCAGAGCCAAAACCCTACCCGTCACCCACCACTCTCATTCCCTCCACAAAACCCTAATCTCCCATCCCCCCACCCCGCCGCTACAGTACCCCCCACCCCCCGCTGCCGCTACAGTACCCCCCCCCCTTCCCCGCTGCTACAGTAACCCCCCCTCCGATGCCGACAATACCTAACCCTCTACTTCCATCAGCCGCCACCCACTCCCTCCAAACCCTAGTTTAGGTTAAAAAAAATGTTGAGAATCTCAGAGAGGAAACACTTGTATGAACCTCTGCCCTTCAATGCTGGAAATCGTCATTTATTGAAAACAACACGTGCTCTTATGTTTCAAGCACATACTCCCAAGAGATTTTGGTCGGATGCAGTTCTTACTGCTTGTTATCTTATTAACCGCATGCCATCGTCCGTTTTCAATGGTAACACTCCTTTTTCTAGACTTTTTCCTGGACGAGAGTCATTTCCCCTGCCTCTCCGAACCTTTGGCTGCTTATGCTATATTCGGGATACCCGACCAACCCTTTCTAAATTAGATCCTAAGGCAATACAATGTATTTTTCTTGGATATCCTAAAGATCAAAAAGGGTATCGATGTTTATCCCACGTCTTAAAGCGATATTTTTTCACTCGGGATGTTACCTTTATAGAAACTGAATTTTCACCACTCCCACAATCAAAGGGTCCGGCTCCTCTGGTCTATCCAGAAGATAATTTTTGTTATTTCCTCAAACACAACAACCCCCCTACGGGTGCCCTCCCTTACCGAGCCAGTCTCCCAGTCAGATGGTCCACATACACCGATTCAGCTATTGCCAACATCGCCCACAGATTCCTCCTCCTCTGGTTCCATCAGCAGTTCCGGCTCAAATGAACCAGTTCCGCCAGCAGCTCCGGCGGTCCCGCCTCCAGAACGTCCTCGTCGTGCCTGTCGTGATCATCCCTTATATGTTGACAGCTACAAAGGTCTTACCAGTCACACTCAGTCTCTGGTGGCTACTATTGATGGAATTCAGATCCCCAAGACCGCTGAGGAGGGTCTCTGACATTCTGGTTGGCATGCTGCTATAAACGAGGAGATGAAAGCTCTCCAGGAGAATCATACATGGGACTTAGTCGACTTACCTACTGGTAAACAGGCAGTCGGCTGCAAATGGGTGTTCACGATTAAGGTAAAACCGGATGGCACTCTTGACCGACTGAAGGCTCGGCTGGTGGCCAAAGGATACTCTCAAACCTATGGTGAGGATTACTTCGAGACATTTTCTCCTGTGGCCAAAATGACATCCGTTCGTGTCCTCATGACCTTGGCCATCCGATATGATTAGCCGTTACTCCAGCTTGATATAAATAATGCTTTCCTCCACGGGGATCTTGATGAAGAAGTATATGTGATGCAACCTCCCGGGTTCGTTGCAAGGGAGGGTAAAGTGTGTCATCTGAGGAAGGCCCTCTATGGTCTGAAACAATCGCCTCGTGCATGGTTTGGTAGATTTACACAGGTTGTTACTCAATTTGGAATGTGTCAATCGAAGAAGGACCATTCAATCTTCTATCGACACACATCTGCTGGAAGAATACTTCTTGGTGTCCACGTTGATGATATTGTAATCACGGGAGATGACAGCCAGGGTATTGTAAGTCTCAAGAAGTTTCTTGGAGAACAATTTCAAACTAAGGATATGGGATCCTTGAACTATTTCTTGGGCATTGAGGTCACACGCGGTAAGCGGGACATTGTAATGTCTCAAAGAAAGTATATACTGGACATACTAAATGATGCAGGCATAATGCAAGCAAAGGGAGCAACCTCACATATGGATCCAGAGACGAAGTTACTTCCGGACGAAGGGGTCCTGATGACCAATTCAGATCAGTATCGTCGAGTAGTTGGAAAACTCAACTACTTAGCAGTCATGACGCGTCCGGACATTTCTTTTGCAGTGAGCGTTGCAAGTAGATTTATGGCTTCTCCAAGAGTTCCACACTGACAGGCAGTTCTTAGAATTCTGTGTAATTTAGTAAAGAATCCAGAAAAAGGAATTCGAATAGAAAAAATGGACACACTCACATTGAGTGTTTTACTGATGCTGACTGGGTAGCAAGCCTGACAGATAGACGGTCAACATCTGGTTACTCAGTATTTATTGGCGAAAATCTAGTATCATGAAAAAGCAAGAAACAAAGTGTGATAGCACGCTCAAGCTCAGAAGCAGAATATTGAGCTATTGCTCATGGCACATCAGAGATATTATATATGAAGCATCTCCTACAAGAACTGGGAGAAGACGCAGGATCTCAAGTGGCAGATCTATGGTGTGATAACCAATCTGCTATTCACATTGCCACCAACCCAGTATTTCATGAACGGACAAAGCATATTGAAATTGACATTCATTTTGTTCGTGATGAATATACAAAGGGAGTGATAAAGTTTCAACATGTGAGGACCGGCGACCAGATAGCTGATATCTTCACAAAGCCTCTTCTTGGTCCTCGGGTTCAATTTTTATGTAACAAGCTGGACAGGATTGACATCTATGCTCCAGCTTGAGGGAGGGTGTTAAGTGTTATATTAGAGTTATTGGGCTTTAGTCCCACATTGCTTAAAATAATAGGAGAGGAGGCTAGCCTCTCCTATATATATATGTAATCTCTCCCTCAATAATAATCATTCATTTTCCATTCTACAAACCCAAAATAATCCTACACTCTTCAGCCATTTAAAGGTAGGAAATAAGAAGGCTCAAAATAAAAGGATACCAAATCAAGATAATACAAGAATCCTATGAAGTTACCACAGTAGACTGAATGAAGTTCCATTAATATATCGGGGTACAATACATAGATTGCTTAAGGAGACATATTCAAAGTTTATCACTGAGAAGGCAGGAAAGAGAAAATGAACGAGAAAGAGGAAAAAGAGCAGCAAGGATATAAACAAGAGTTCACTGGAGAGAAGACGAAAAAGGGAAAGAATCAATGTGGTCCATTCAGATAATCAACACAAAGGACCACTCGGTAAGAAGAAAGGACGTTCACCCTAAAGAGCTGATCTAAGGACTTTGAATTCCAACTATACCAAAGAACAAGTTAGTATGGAAAGAAAATCAATTTGAATATGAATTACCATAATAGATCTGATTCCACATATGAGATACAAAATTGCCAAAAAGAACCTGAACTTAATATCTCTTCCATCAATTATGTGGTTGAAAACGTTTATATATATATATATATATTGTGTGTGTGTGTTGTGTGTGTGTGGTGTGTGTGGAAAGAAAATCAATTTGAATATGTGTGTGTGTGCGCGCGCGCGGAAAGAAAATCAATTTGAATATGAATTACCATAATAGATCTGATTCCACATATGAGATACAAAATTGCCCCAAAAACACCTGAACTTTACATCCCTTCCATCAATTATGTGGTTGAAAACGCTTATATATATAACTTGAAAACACTTTATATATATATATATATATATATATAAAGCAAATGACCTCTAGCCTAATGGTTAAGAGAGATGCATGCGGCCCGAGTGGTCAGGAGATCGATTCCCGGTGGGAGCGTTCACCATAATTACCTTCTTTCAAAAAAAAATATATATATAAAGCAAAACTAGTCTTCAGAGAGATTTTATCAAAAACTGAAGAAAAATTCAAGTTATATATAAAGGGAAGTCTAAAATATTAGCTTGCCAAGGAGAAGCCTTTTGCAATTTAACAAGGAACCTAATTACCTGAGGTGCCACTGCTCTGCGAGAGAAAAATTCTTCATGGCGTCGAGCACAAAACTCCCAAGATAGAATCTAAAGCATGAAAAGTAATATGAAACTAAATATCTGTATCCAGAATTTCAATATGAATATAAACTCTCTAAAGCCAAAATCAAGAAGTTTTTAAATGCTAAGCGGAACTGAAGTTGTATTTTAACCTTCAAATCCGGCGTAAATGTTATTCGAAGGTGACCTTCACGAACAACACGTAGCTGCTCATAGACGCTTTCTTGAACCGCTTTTGCATACTCCAACACCATAATTCCTGATGGGAGCCGGTACTCACGAGGGATGTCCAGATATAATAGCTCATCAACAACCCCACGGTCAAAGTTGATTTGACTCAGCCTAGGGAGAATTTCACATGCAGCCTCTGCACACAGAATAACATTGTATAGAAGTCATCAATTAAAAATTATTCAAAGACATAGCAACTATAGCACATATCCACTAAAAAATGACATGATAAAAACTAAATATCAAATGATCATAAAATTAAATTAAGAGTACCTACACTGATGATAAACTTTTGTCAAGATCTAACAAGCACATAGAATAACGGAGCTCAAAACCAAGGTTCAAAGTGTCAGCCGATACATATCGATATCGGCCAAATCGGATCGGTTTCGACAGTGTCTGATTCGATACTCAGTACAAATATATGTATCAGCCGATACAACGTATAAAATTATTGTATCGGTTTGTATCAGCCGATAAAGTATCCGATACAGCTAGATACCGACCGTACGGACCACAAATCGACCAATTCCCGAGCAAAAAAAAATTGTGGGGAACATTACAAGAGAAAAAAGCATAAATCAATATCAAATCTAGCAAAAGAAACATTGAATCAAGAAAAAAAAAGCAATAATTGAAAATTACAAAAGAAAAAAGCAATAATTGAGAAAAAAATTGTATATAAATTATAGATGAAAAATCATAGAAAATTTACCTCAACTAGATCTCTACCCTTCTACCGCATGTGCTCCGCCGCCCGTGCTCAGAAGAAACATTATGGAGGCGAGGAGGTGGGGGAGGCGCAGAGGATAGAGGGAGATGGAGACGGAGAGGAGAGAGAATCGACTCTGCTCGCTCCTCTCTGTCGTTGTCTTCTCGTGGAGAAAAATTATCGGCAAAGAGGAGAGAAATAGTAGTTTCTCTCTCCTCTCCAGTTTTATTAGGTTAGGTATGGGTTTTGGGTCGGTCCTGACCCAACCTGCCCTAAAAAAGTTTGAAAAAAACTGAAAACAGCCCCCCTCAACCATATTTTTTTATCAGGCTGGACCTGTTTGCTTTTTTTTGTTTTTTGTTTTTCTTGTTTTACACTGATTGGGTGGGCTGGGCCTAACGGGCTCCAAGTATCTTTTATACGTGTGTGTGTGTGTGTGTGTGTGTGTGTGTGTGTGTATATATATATATATATATATATATATATATACTGCAGTTTATATATATACTATTTATTATTGTATATATGTTATGTTTTATATGTGTAAATTTTTATATGCACGTATTTATTATTCATAGATTACATTAGGAAGATTAAAATACACTTGGAGTGGATGATGTTGATGAGTTGGCTTAACTCTGTTGCTTTTAATTATATAGGTTATGGATACAATCCTTCGAATTCCGTGGTAACAACTTAGAAGACTTAGCAAATAGCATGAACCATTTGATTTCCCTAATACATTAATTCCTCCCTAATACATCTTTTTAATGGTTGTCAGTGGAATTTATTGCATCTGTTCTTCTTAACTAGTATATTATTAAAGGGTAAAAAAAAAAAAATCACGGTGAAGCCTACTTTTCACATTATTAGTAGAATAGATATATATTAAAGGGTATTTGGAAGATTCACGGTGAAGCCTACTTTTCACATTATATAGTAGAATAGATTATTTCTTATACACTATATAGTTTTCTTTATGCTGGTTGGAGGCATGGCAAATATATTCATAAAGTATCACCTAACGTAAAAAAAAATAGTCGCTTGTTGAGGGTAAAAGACGAGAGATAAAAGAATAGCTGACCAAAAAAACAGAGGACAAAGGAGAAGTTGACACCAAGGTTTACAGTAGCTATCGATACGAATCGAATGATTCCAGCATCGAATTATTGAATTCAATTATTTGGGAACAAGATTTACATTAGGACATTAACAAAAAAAATGTTAAAACTGCTACAGAATTTCACTTGGCCATACAAATTCATTGGGGCAAGATTTACATGTTTGAATTCAATTATTAATGCCTCATTTTGCATAATTTGACGAATCGCCTAAATTCAGTTCTAATAAAGCAAAAGACATGAAGAATCGCATAAATTCAGTCGTCAAATTATGCAAAAAAGGCATCAATAATTGAATTCAAACATGCAAATCTTGTCCCAATGAATTTGTCTAGCCAAGTAGATTTCTGTAGGAGTTTTAAAAAAAATTATTGTCCCAATGTAAATCTTGTATGTAATATTTTTTATTATTGTATGTAACGTTTTTATTATTGTATGTAACGTTTTTTATAAGTGCAATATTATTGTATGTAACATTTTTTATTAATGTATGTAAAGTTTTTTAAGTGCAAACTATTTTTTCAACACAAAAAATACTTGAATAATGCATAAATATGTGAAGTGTTTTTTTTCTAAATTTTTAGTAATTTATTAGTACTCATTTAATATTGTCGATCCTGTCGATACCAAAAAGTCCGATACTCCGGTCTGAAATTACCGAAATTGTCCATACTGCCGATATCGATACTCATACAAAATGTTTGATACCGATACTTTGAACCTTGCTCAAAACATACATTAAATTTTGGTAAACCCTTCTGCAATTATAGAAGAAACACAACGAATTCCTCTTATGCATCTTTAATGTTGTTTCCTCCTCTGTTTAAACAAGTATGAAAGGAAAGTGTCCCTCAAAACATACGAATTGCTCTTATGCATTAATGTTGTTTCCTCCTCTCTGTTTAAACAAATATGAAAGGAAAGTGTCCCTACATCAATTGCAAGTTACAAGTACAAAATAAAGGAAAATGCAAATAGTAATTCCTAAAGATGGATGAAGGATTAATGAAACATGAAAATAGTGTGTAAAAGCTAATTATGCCTCTTGATAAGGAGCTTAAGGGTGATAGCATTGTTAAACTTCGCATATCACGTGTAAGTAAGCACTTCCTTCTCAGTTGGGGTAATTAACAGGAAAACCCCTCCCCCAAGTTTCCTGTGTCCATGAGAGGGGGAATGGGACAAGCTAGAGAAAAGAGAGGGAATGAAGAGGGCGTGTGAAGGGAGGAAAGAAAGTGGAAGGAAAGAGAGGGAAGAGAAAGAAAAGGATAGGGTAGGGGTAGTGGTAGTGGTGGTGGTGGTGGAGAAAGAAAGAAGTGATGTATGTGCATGGTGGCAGCTATGGTGGTCCAGGGAGAAATTGCGGGCACGAGTGGAAGTTAGAAATGTTGTTTAGTATTATAAGTTCCAATTGTAATAATAAGGGGTATTCTGGTCAAGTTTAAAGTTTTCAAACAGAGAATTGACAATAAAGCATAGTTTATGAAAAGAGTTGATAGTGGGTTCTCTCTGAACGTGAAAAACTTAGGGGGTTACCTAATTATTACCCTATTCTGGTTCCTCAAACTTGAGATAGAATTTTAAAGAGTGTTGCTTGGCGCCACGGTAAAGCTTCTTTCTTACATATCGATAATGCAAGTTAACCTCCACCCCCCCCCCCCCCCCAAAAAAAAAAAAAAAACACATATATATGGGGGTAAAGTTGCATACATCTCGACTCTCCCCAAACTCCATGTAAGCGGGACCTCGTGACACTGGGGCGCTGAGAGTTATATGGAAGTACTCTCAGGCTGCCTTTCTCATATAAACTCTTTAGATGGATTGAAAGTTCACATAACTTAAAAATGATTTTTATGGAAAGTTTCTCCTGATTTTCTTAAGTCTGGATCACGTTCAACAAAAGGGAATACGCTTTGCAGCCAAAAAAAAAAAAAGTAGAGCACTGAAGGCACTGAAGCCCAAAAAATTAAGAAACCTTGCTGCCAGTGAAGGTATCTTTATTCTTAACTACGAGAAGTCCTAAATACGGCTGTGAAGGTCATAAGCATTCATTGTGAAGGGATTCAGATAGAGGGGGATATTAAACTTCATGGATAAAATACAATTGAGGGGGAAGATAACAGATCTGTACGATGTGCTGAGCCGTCCATAAAATGATCTTGTACTAGTAATCTAGTACTATGTAATGATTGTCCTTTTTCACTCATATATCTTCTTCTTCTAACTTGCACCCCATAAGATTTTGTCCGAATTTTTTCACATATTCGCTATTTCATTTGAATAAATTCTGACCACGTGATCTTTTGAGCACGTTCAAGTATGGGATATCTTTAGTTCAAATACAATAGAAAGGGAAATAGGAGAAAGTACAAAAAGGAAAGCAAGACAAAAACACAAAAGCTCGTCATACAAGTAGTGGCACTAGCACAGTAAGTCAAACATTTGCCCTTTCTAGGAATAAATAGAAGTGGCAAGTTTACTAACCAAAACCCTTTCCAGATTTAGATCCACAAATATCACATTGCCATGCATCCTGCAATCAGTATCAAAATCACGTTAGTTGGCAACTAGCTAAATCAATGTGTCTATTTCACAAAGAATAGGAAAAGATATTAGGCAAACAAAAAGGAACCCAACAGTACTCTTGAAATTCCAGTCCTATAAATTAAGAACCAGACACAAATAAGTATTCCTAAAAGAGAAATACTAATGCAAGAACTGAAAGAAGAAAAAAAACAGAAATCACTCAAAACACATCTCAAAAGGATAAAGTGTGCATGTACTAAGGCAAGAAAGAGCCCAAAAACTAACCATTGCTGCTTGAGGAAAAGCGCCAAGGGCATGGCTGCCAACATTATCATATAGTGACAAACACCATCTTTTCTTAGCTCGAGGTGCGAAATACTCAGCAACAAATTTCCTCCAGTACAATATAGAATTATCCTGCAGTCACCAGCAAGTAAATTCAGACCATGTCGTAATAATCGAGTATAGTACGAGGAATATATAAACAATTGAAACATACAGGCGGCCGATGACGCTGATGAAACATATACTGCATAAGACGTCGAGCACATATCCCACTATCAGAAGGGCGTCTTACAGGGGGCGTTGGCACTTGCATGTGGTTCGGCCTCAGCTGCTGGGGCATTGGGGCCCGCATCATATGCGGCAAAGATTGCAAGATCTGTTGCTGTTGTTGCTGCCTCTGTTGTGCAAACCTCTGCTGCTGCAGAATTGCATTTAGCTGGGGGCTCTGATGCCCCTGGAGCTGCAAGGAGTCCTGCCTCTGAAGCAGCTGATGTATAACTTGCTGTTGTAGGACATCATCCTGCCTAGGATCCAGCCTTGGTTTCTTCTGGGAATGCATCAAGTTTACTCCTGGTTCCTGTTTTATAATTGCATGTGTACTGCCAGAAGTAGAAGCCCCTCGTTTCAACTGTTCATGGCGAGGACTCTGTTGGACGATGGAGGAGCCATCCATCATGGAGGAACCCGATATGTTATTTGATGAGAAGGACATGGGAGAGGCAGGAAGGCGCATGTAGGACTCATTGTTGATGCTTGTGCTTCTCTGCAGCTGGGGACCACCAGATAGCCCCGAGTTGGCATCGGTGACCAGGGAGCTAGCACCAATACTGGGTCCAGGGGAGTTTGCAGTGCTGTTAAGAGGCCCATGGTTCATATCTCCTGAAGAGAGTCCTAGACCAGAACGAGGAGTCCCTGACATCGAGCTTGTCGGTGCTGGGCTTTGCACATCCCCCTGGAAGAAGATGCCCGAGGCTGAGGAAGAATGGGATGGGGCTACTGAGGCAACAGGCGCCAATTGGCGACCAGAATCCAAATACCTCTCCAGCGCAATACCTAACCAAAAATGTGTTATTTTTTAAAAATGTGTTATTTTTTAAAAATGTGTCATTTTTTAAATCCACAAGTAACCTGACTGCATTAGGAATGCAAGGTTCTCCGGTTCTCTTCCTCCTACAATTTATGACAAATAAAACCACAAAAACAGCAAAGAAATTTCCGTGTACATCATTTACGAACAAAATCAATAAATTTGCAATTTCAAAATCTTCTTTACTGATCCCCATCAAACCCAAATAAAAGCTATGTACGACAAACTAAAAACGGTTTGGTACTAAAACGTAGAAGACATAATCTGCTCAATATGTTCCACAAGTCCTTCTAGCTGATGAGTATTAATGTTAGATGCTGATACATGGAAACAATAATAGATGCATATGTTTCCCCAATTTTCTGTAAATTGAGCAAACCCTTGTTGATCTATATCTAACGTTTCCATCCCCCATAAAAATTTAAGGACAAGGAAAAGGAATATCAATGAACCCAATTCTTGCAATTGCTCAGGATACCCTCTTTTAGCTTCTAGGCCTATATCTTAGTTCAAGATCCCTCTTACTAACTGGAATAAAAGAATTTGTGGATCTGTTCCGTCCAAAATGGGAATAGGCTGGGTTATGAACTTATAATCATGGAATCGACTAAAACAAGATAGAAAAAGAACTAATTGACTAAAATAAACAAATTAACTGAAAGTCTATCTCAACTTCAAAGATAAAAGATTTTGATTCTCCAATACTAGTTCAATAATCCACAACATGTTATAACCTACATAGCTAAGAATGTAATAATCTATAGTCCGCCGATAAATAAATATAAAAAATTGAGGTCGGATCAAGTCACCAAACAATAATTTCATTAGTCCATCCCTTCCGGTTCTCACGAGTGAAATAGGGAAAAGTATCAACAAAAAACCTTAAACAATCAAGAAGATGTCAAAGATGGCTTCTCTTTGTCATCCAACACTAGTTCTATAATCTGCAACAATCAACTCCAACAACAGAGCTGAAAATACAATACAAGCAAATCTTCCAACAAGTCAAAAGAAAATTCCACTGAGATCGAATCAAGTCATCAAACCCTAGTTCTACTGGGCTCCAAACATCTCTACATCCCACAAATGAAATAAAAGAAAAATATAAAGAAAAACCAAAATTATCAAGAATAATATCAAGAAACCCTATTTCTCCAAAGATTAACAATGACATAAACTCTTGATCCTAAAAAGGCACAATTTTTTGATACTCCAACACTAGTTCGATAATCCACAATGATCAACTCCAAACTACAGAGCTGGGGATATAATATAAACTGTCAATGTATCAAAAGAAAATTTCCATTTTCGTTGGATCAAGTCATCAAACCCTAATTGCCCTAGAGCCAAATAGATGCAGATCCCACAAGTGAAATAAGGATAAATATCAGCAAAAAACCTAAATTATCAGAAACAAAACAAAGAAACCCTAATTCTACAAAAATAAAAATTATCTATGAGAAAATGTGATCCTCCTAAACTAGTCCTATAATCTAATACCGATCAACTCCATACAAATAGATTGGGAAAAAAAATCCATTTCGAGGTCAGATCAAGTCATCAAACAATAATTTCACTAGACCAGCCGCCACAAGTGAAATAAGGGCAACATATCAACAAAAAACCTAAATTATCAAGATGACTTGAAAGATCACAGCTTTTTGATCATCCAACACTAGTTGTTCTATAATCTCTACCGGTCAAGTCCAACTATAGAACCAAGAATCTAATAAAAGCATGAAGTGCCACTCAATCAAAAGAAAATTGTTTACTCCAAAGATCAGAGCTTTTGAATCGGAACAAGTCATGAAACCACCCCGGCTCCGACATACTTTCA